>CM038345.1:44151368-44732014 GCA_021464625.1 Proterorhinus semilunaris | reverse complement strand
TAAAATGCATGGGCCTATTAAAATGCATGGCAGAATTCTCAATGCAAATTAATGGCAGAATTCCCAAGCCCGTAGAAAAAAACTGGAAAACTGCAGAACTCTAATTTTTTCTGAAAACTGACAAGTTGTGGAAGCTGAACATGCACAAACTGCAGAAATTGTTGAAAATGTTGAAAAAAATGCTGAAAACTATGAATTTGTTGAAGCCCCATTATACGTCAATGGGAAAAATCGACCGATTTTTGTCCGATTGCGGAAAAACCGGAAATCGCTGAAGTCCCAAAAGTAATAGCATAATTCTCTTGAACATGCTGAACATTTTGATGTATAACTTGTTGAAATTGTTGAAACTGTGAAAGCTGTGAAAGTCACTGAAAAACTGGAAAAAAATATAATAATAATAACTAGAAACTTGCAATGGCTGAAGCCATTGCGATTGACTGCGGAACAGATCTAATGTGGAATTTAGCTGAAAAATCCTTGAAATCCTTGAAAAGGCCTTGAAACTGTTATAATACTTGATATATATTTGAAACTCCTGAAGTCCTTGAAACTGTTGAAACATTGAAACTGTTGAAACATTAAAACTGTTGAATCCTTGAAACTGTTGAATCCTTGAAACTGTTGAATCCTTGAAACTGCTGAAGTCCTTGAAACTGTTGAAGTCCTTGAAACTGTTGAAGTCCTTGAAACTGTTGAAACCTTGAAACTGTTGAAGTCCTTGAAACTGTTGAAGTCCTTGAAACTCCTGAAGTCCTTGAAACTGTTGAAACATTGAAACTGTTGAAACATTGAAACTGTTGAAGTCCTTGAAACTGTTGAATCATTGAAACTGTTGAATCCTTGAAACTGTTGAATCCTTGAAACTGTTGCATTATACTGGTTTACATGTAAAAAACCCTATTAAGTTGCATTATACTGGTTTACATGTAAAAAACCCTATTAAGTTGCATTATACTGGTTTACATGGAAAAATCCCTATTAAGTTGCATTATACTGGTTTACATGGAAAAATCCCTAAGTTGCATTATACTGGTTTACATGGAAAAACCCCTATTAAGTTGCATTATACTGGTTTACATGGAAAAATCCCTATTAAGTTGCATTATACTGGTTTACATGGAAAAATCCCTATTAAGTTGCATTATACTGGTTTACATGGAAAAACCCCTATTAAGTTGCATTATACTGGTTTACATGTAAAAATCCCTATTAAGTTGCATTATACTGGTTTACATGGAAACATCCCTATTAAGTTGCATTATACTGGTTTATACTGGTTTACATGTAAACATCCCTATTAAGTTGCATTATACTGGTTTATACTGGTTTACATGTAAAAATCCCTATTAAGTTGCATTATACTGGTTTACATGTAAAAATCCCTATTAGGTTGCATTATACTGGTTTATACTGGTTTACATGTAAAAAACCCTATTAGGTTGCATTATACTGGTTTATACTGGTTTACATGTAAAAATCCCTATTAAGTTGCATTATACTGGTTTACATGTAAAAACCCCTATTAGGTTGCATTATACTGGTTTATACTGGTTTACATGTAAAAAACCCTATTAGGTTCCATTATACTGGTTTATACTGGTTTACATGTAAAAAACCCTATTAGGTTCCATTATACTGGTTTATACTGGTTTACATGTAAAAAACCCTATTAGGTTCCATTATACTGGTTTATACTGGTTTACATGTAAAAAACCCTATTAGGTTCCATTATACTGGTTTACATGTAAAAACCCCTATTAGGTTGCATTATACTGGTTTATACTGGTTTACATGGAAAAAACCCTATTAGGTTCCATTATACTGGTTTATACTGGTTTACATGTAAAAAACCCTATTAGGTTCCATTATACTAGTTTACATGTAAAAACCCCTATTAGGTTGCATTATACTGGTTTATACTGGTTTACATGGAAAAAACCCTATTAGGTTGCATTATACTGGTTTATACTGGTTTACATGGAAAAAACCCTATTAGGTTCCATTATACTGGTTTATACTGGTTTACATGTAAAAAACCCTATTAGGTTCCATTATACTGGTTTATACTGGTTTACATGTAAAAAACCCTATTAGGTTGCATTATACTGGTTTATACTGGTTTACATGGAAAAAACCCTGTTAAGTTGCATTATACTGGTTTACATGGAAAAAACCCTATTAAGTTGCATTATACTGGTTTACATGTAAAAACCCCTATTAAGTTGCATTATACTGGTTTACATGGAAAAAACCCTATTAAGTTGCATTATACTGGTTTACATGGAAAAAACCCTATTAAGTTGCATGATTACACTGAAATCCTTGAAACTGTTGAATCCTTGAAACTGTTGAAGTCCTTGAAACTGTTGAATCCTTGAAACTGTTGAAACCTTGAAACTGTTGAAGTCCTTGAAACTGTTGAATCCTTGAAACTGTTGAATCCTTGAAACTGTTGAAGTCCTTGAAACTGCTGAAGTCCTTGAAACTGTTGAAACCTTGAAACTGTTGAAGTCCTTGAAACTGTTGAATCCTTGAAACTGTTGAAGTCCTTGAAACTGTTGAATCCTTGAAACTGTTGCATTATACTGGTTTACATGGAAAAATCCCTATTAAGTTGCATTATACTGGTTTACATGTAAAAAACCCTATTAAGTTGCATTATACTGGTTTACATGTAAAAAACCCTATTAAGTTGCATTATACTGGTTTACATGTAAAAAACCCTATTAAGTTGCAGTATACTGGTTTACATGTAAAAACCCCTATTAAGTTGCATTATACTGGTTTACATGTAAAAAACCCTATTAAGTTGCATTATACTGGTTTACATGTAAAAACCCCTATTAAGTTGCATTATACTGGTTTACATGTAAAAACCCCTATTAAGTTGCATTATACTGGTTTACATGGAAAAAAACCCTATTAAGTTGCATTATACTGGTTACATGGAAAAAACCCTATTAAGTTGCATTATACTGGTTTACATGGAAAAAACCCTATTAAGTTGCATTATACTGGTTTACATGGAAAAAACCCTATTAAGTTGCATTATACTGGTTTACATGGAAAAAACCCTATTAAGTTGCATTATACTGGTTTACATGTAAAAACCCCTATTAAGTTGCATTATACTGGTTTACATGGAAAAAACCCTATTAAGTTGCATTATACTGGTTTACATGGAAAAAACCCTATTAAGTTGCATTATACTGGTTTACATGGAAAAAACCCTATTAAGTTGCATTATACTGGTTTACATGGAAAAAACCCTATTAGGTTGCATGATTACACTGAAATCCTTGAAACTGTTGAATCCTTGAAACTGTTGAAGTCCTTGAAACTGTTGAAGTCCTTGAAACTGTTGAATCCTTGAAACTGTTGAATCCTTGAAACTGTTGAATCCTTGAAACTGTTGAATCCTTGAAACTGTTGAATCTTTGAAACTGTTGAAGTCCTTGAAACTGCTGAAGTCCTTGAAACTGTTGAATCCTTGAAACTGTTGAAGTCCTTGAAACTGTTGAAGTCCTTGAAACTGTTGAATCCTTGAAACTGTTGAAGTCCTTGAAACTGTTGAAACCTTGAAACTGTTGAAACCTTGAAACTGTTGAATCCTTGAAACTGTTGAAGTCCTTGAAACTGCTGAAGTCCTTGAAACTGCTGAAGTCCTTGAAAACTGTTGAATCCTTGAAACTGTTGAAGTCCTTGAAACTGTTGAAACCTTGAAACTGTTGAAGTCCTTGAAACTGTTGAAACCTTGAAACTGCTGAAGTCCTTGAAACTGTTGAATCCTTGAAACTGTTGAAGTCCTTGAAACTGTTGAAACCTTGAAACTGTTGAATCCTTGAAACTGTTGAAACCTTGAAACTGCTGAAGTCCTTGAAACTGTTGAATCCTTGAAACTGTTGAAGTCCTTGAAACTGTTGAAACCTTGAAACTGTTGAATCCTTGAAACTGTTGAAATGTCTGAAAGACCTGAAGTCCTATTAAATTGCATGGGCCTATTAAAATGCATGGCAGAATTCTCAATGCAAATTAATGGCAGAATTCCCAAGCCCGTAGAAAAAAACTGGAAAACTGCAGAACTCTAATTTTTTCTGAAAACTGACAAGTTGTGGAAGCTGAACATGCACAAACTGCAGAAATTGTTGAAAATGTTGAAAAAAATGCTGAAAACTATGAATTTGTTGAAGCCCCATTATACGTCAATGGGAAAAATCGACCGATTTTTGTCCGATTGCGGAAAAACCGGAAATCGCTGAAGTCCCAAAAGTAATAGCATCATTCTCTTGAACATGCTGAACATTTTGATGTATAACTTGTTGAAATTGTTGAAACTGTGAAAGCTGTGAAAGTTACTGAAAAACTGGAAAAAAATATAATAATAATAATAATAATAACTAGAAACCGTTGCAATGGCTGCGCCATTGCGATTGACTGCGGAATAGATCTAATGCAGAAGTTACCTGAAAAATCCTTGAAACTGTTGAAACCTTGAAGCTCCTGAAATCCTTGAAACTGTTGAAACCTTGAAGCTCCTGAAATCCTTGAAACTGTTGAAACCTTGAAACTACTCCTGAAATCCTTGAAACTTTGAAACTCTTAAAATCCTTGAAACTTTTGAAACCTTAAAACTCCTAAAAATCATTGAAACTCCTGAAGTCCTTAAAACTCCTGAAATCCTTGAAACTGTTGAAACCTTGAAGCTCCTAAAAATCCTTGAAACTCCCAAAATCCTTGAAACTTTTGAAACCTTGAAACTCCTACAATCATTGAAACTCCTGAAATCCTTGAAACTGTTGAAACCTTGAAACTCCTCCTGAAATCCTTGAAACCTTGAAACTCCTGAAATTCATTAAACTGATTAAACACTTTAAACAGTTGAAATCCTTTAACTTCTTGAAAATTGTCCTATGAACTTTAAATTCCACACACCACTGAAATTATTTGGTTCCGGTATTTTTGGTAACTTGGTCTGGACTTGGTCTGGCTTCTGTGGTTTACCTGGAAATGGTTTTGGTTCCGGTAACTATGGAAACCTGGTCTGGGCTTGGTCTGGGTCTTGGTTCAGGTCTGGCTCTGGGTCTTGGTCTGGCTCTTGGACTTGCCTTCCTTCTGTGGATTACCTGGATATGGTTTTGGTTCCAGTAACTATGGTAACTTGATCTGGACTTTGCATGGCTTCTGGGGTTCGCCTCGATCTAGTTTTGGTTCCGGTAACTATGGCAACTTGGTCTGGGACTTTGTCTGGGTCTTGGTTTGGGTCTTGGTTCAGGTCTAGATTCAGGTCTTGGTCTGGGACTTGGTTAGGGTCTTGGTTCTGGTCTTGGTCTGGGTCTTGGTTCGGGTTTTGGTCCTGGACTTAGTTTGGGTCTTGGTCGGGGACTTGGTTCGGGTCTTAGGCCGAATCTTGTTTCGGGTAACTATGGTAACCTGGTCTGGACTTGGCCTGGCTTCTGTGGTTTACCTTGATCTGGTTTTGGTTCGAGTAACTATGGTAACCTGGTCTGGACTTTGTCTGGCTTCTGTGGTTTACCTGAATATGGTTTTGGTTCCGGTCTAGATTCAGGTCTTGGTCTGGGACTTGGTTAGGGTCTTGGTTCTGGTCTTGGTCTGGGTCTTGGTTCGGGTTTTGGTCCTGGACTTAGTTTGGGTCTTGGTCGGGGACTTGGTTCGGGTCTTAGGCCGAATCTTGTTTCGGGTAGCTATGGTAACCTCATCAGGACTTGGCCTGGCTTCTGTGGTTTACCTTGATCTGGTTTTGGTTCGAGTAACTATGGTAACCTGGTCTGGACTTTGTCTGGCTTCTGTGGTTTACCTGAATATGGTTTTGGTTCCGGTAACTATGGTAACCTGGTCTGGAATTGGCATGGCTTCTCTGGTTTACCTTGATCTGGTTTTGGTTCCAGTAACTATGGTAACTTGGTCTGGACTCGGCCTGGTTTCTATAGTTTACCTTGATCTGGTTTCGGTTCCGGTAACTATGGTAACCTCGTCAGGACTCGGTCTGGCTTCTGTGGTTTACCTGGAAATGGTTTCGGTTCCGGTAACTATGGAAACTTGGTCTGGGCTCGTCCTGGTTTCTATAGTTTACCTGGAAATGGTTTTGGTTCCGGTAACTATGGAAACCTGGTCTGGACTTTGTCTGGCTTCTCTGGTTTACCTGAATATGGTTTTGGTTCCGGTAACTATGGTAACCTGGTCTGGACTTTGTCTGGCTTCTCTGGTTTACCTTGATCTGGTTTCGGTTCCGGTAACTATGGTAACCTGGTCAGGACCAAGGCCTGCTTTCTGTAGTTTACCGGGATATGGTTTTGGTTCCGGTAACTATGGTAACCTGGTCTGGACTTTGTCTGGCTTCTCTGGTTTACCTGAATATGGTTTTGGTTCCGGTAACTATGGTAACCTGGTCTGGACTTTGTCTGGCTTCTCTGGTTTACCTTGATCTGGTTTCGGTTCCGGTAACTATGGTAACCTGGTCAGGACCAAGGCCTGCTTTCTGTAGTTTACCGGGATATGGTTTTGGTTCCGGTAACTATGGTAACCTGGTCTAGACTTGGCCTTACTTCTGTGGTTTACCTGGATATGGTTTTGGTTCCGGTAACTATGGCAACTTGGTCTGGGACTTTGTCTGGGTCTTGGTTTGGGTCTTGGTCTGGGTCTTGGTTCGGGTCTTGATTCAGCTTTTGGTCTGGGACTTGGTTAGGGTCTTGGTTCGGGCCTCGGTCTAGGTCTTGGTCCGGGGTCTTGGTTTCATTGAAACCGCTGAAGTCCTTGAAACCGCTGAAGTCCTTGAACCTGCAGAAGTCCTTGAACCTGCTGAAGTCCTTGAAACCGCTGAAGCCCTTGAAACTGCTGAAGACCTTAAAACCGCTGAAGACCTTAAAACCGCTGAAGTCCTTGAAACCGCTGAAGTCCTTGAAACCGCAGAAGTCCTTGAAACCGCTGAAGTCCTTGAAACCGCTGAAGTCCTTGAAACCGCTGAAGTCCTTGAATCTGCTGAAACCGCAGAAGTCCTTGAAACCGCTGAAGTCCTTGAAACCGCTGAAGCCCTTGAAACCGCTGAAGACCTTGAATCTGCTGAAGACCTTGAATCTGCTGAAGTCATTGAAACCGCTGAAGTCCTTGAATCTGCAGAAGTCCTTGAATCTGCAGAAGTCCTTGAAACCGCTGAAGTCCTTGAAACCGCTGAAGTCCTTGAAACCGCTGAAGTCCTTGAAACCGCTGAAGACCTTGAAACCGCTGAAGTCCTTGAAACCGCTGAAGTCCTTGAAACCGCTGAAGTCCTTGAAACCGCTGAAGTCCTTGAAACCGCTGAAATGGCAGAAGCTGTGGAAATGGCTGAATGTCCAGAATGTACCTGAAGCCCTATTAATTCTGCTGAATCTGTGAATTTGCGGAAGCCCCATTAAAGTCAATGGGAAAAATCCGCGGAATTTTGTCCGATTGCGGAAAATCCGGAAATCGCAGAATTCCCAAAAGTAATAGCATCATTCTCTGCAACATGCTGAACGTTTTGAGGTATGACATGCTGAAATTGCTTAAACTGTGAAAGCTGTGAAAACTGCAGAAAAACAGGAAAAAAATAGATTAATAATAATAAAGAACGTGTAAACCAATTATTGACTGCGGAAAGTTCCGCAGTCAATCAACTAGAAACCGTTGCAATGGCTGCGCCATTGCGATTGACTGCGGAATAGATCTAATGCAGAAGTTACCTGAAAAATCCTTGAAACTGTTGAAACCTTGAAGCTCCTGAAATCCTTGAAACTGTTGAAACCTTGAAGCTCCTGAAATCCTTGAAACTGTTGAAACCTTGAAACTACTCCTGAAATCCTTGAAACTTTGAAACTCTTAAAATCCTTGAAACTTTTGAAACCTTAAAACTCCTAAAAATCATTGAAACTCCTGAAGTCCTTAAAACTCCTGAAATCCTTGAAACTGTTGAAACCTTGAAGCTCCTAAAAATCCTTGAAACTCCCAAAATCCTTGAAACTTTTGAAACCTTGAAACTCCTACAATCATTGAAACTCCTGAAATCCTTGAAACTGTTGAAACCTTGAAACTCCTCCTGAAATCCTTGAAACCTTGAAACTCCTGAAATTCATTAAACTGATTAAACACTTTAAACAGTTGAAATCCTTTAACTTCTTGAAAATTGTCCTATGAACTTTAAATTCCACACACCACTGAAATTATTTGGTTCCGGTATTTTTGGTAACTTGGTCTGGACTTGGTCTGGCTTCTGTGGTTTACCTGGAAATGGTTTTGGTTCCGGTAACTATGGAAACCTGGTCTGGGCTTGGTCTGGGTCTTGGTTCAGGTCTGGCTCTGGGTCTTGGTCTGGCTCTTGGACTTGCCTTCCTTCTGTGGATTACCTGGATATGGTTTTGGTTCCAGTAACTATGGTAACTTGATCTGGACTTTGCATGGCTTCTGGGGTTCGCCTCGATCTAGTTTTGGTTCCGGTAACTATGGCAACTTGGTCTGGGACTTTGTCTGGGTCTTGGTTTGGGTCTTGGTTCAGGTCTAGATTCAGGTCTTGGTCCTGGACTTAGTTTGGGTCTTGGTTCTGGTCTTGGTCTGGGTCTTGGTTCGGGTTTTGGTCCTGGACTTAGTTTGGGTCTTGGTCGAGGACTTGGTTCGGGTCTTAGGCCGAATCTTGTTTCGGGTAACTATGGTAACCTGGTCTGGACTTGGCCTGGCTTCTGTGGTTTACCTTGATCTGGTTTTGGTTCGAGTAACTATGGTAACCTGGTCTGGACTTTGTCTGGCTTCTGTGGTTTACCTGAATATGGTTTTGGTTCCGGTCTAGATTCAGGTCTTGGTCTGGGACTTGGTTAGGGTCTTGGTTCTGGTCTTGGTCTGGGTCTTGGTTCGGGTTTTGGTCCTGGACTTAGTTTGGGTCTTGGTCGGGGACTTGGTTCGGGTCTTAGGCCGAATCTTGTTTCGGGTAGCTATGGTAACCTCATCAGGACTTGGCCTGGCTTCTGTGGTTTACCTTGATCTGGTTTTGGTTCGAGTAACTATGGTAACCTGGTCTGGACTTTGTCTGGCTTCTGTGGTTTACCTTGATCTGGTTTTGGTTCCAGTAACTATGGTAACTTGGTCTGGACTCGGCCTGGTTTCTATAGTTTACCTTGATCTGGTTTCGGTTCCGGTAACTATGGTAACCTCGTCAGGACTCGGTCTGGCTTCTGTGGTTTACCTGGAAATGGTTTCGGTTCCGGTAACTATGGAAACTTGGTCTGGGCTCGTCCTGGTTTCTATAGTTTACCTGGAAATGGTTTTGGTTCCGGTAACTATGGAAACCTGGTCTGGACTTTGTCTGGCTTCTCTGGTTTACCTGAATATGGTTTTGGTTCCGGTAACTATGGTAACCTGGTCTGGACTTTGTCTGGCTTCTCTGGTTTACCTTGATCTGGTTTCGGTTCCGGTAACTATGGTAACCTGGTCAGGACCAAGGCCTGCTTTCTGTAGTTTACCGGGATATGGTTTTGGTTCCGGTAACTATGGTAACCTGGTCTGGACTTTGTCTGGCTTCTCTGGTTTACCTGAATATGGTTTTGGTTCCGGTAACTATGGTAACCTGGTCTGGACTTTGTCTGGCTTCTCTGGTTTACCTTGATCTGGTTTCGGTTCCGGTAACTATGGTAACCTGGTCAGGACCAAGGCCTGCTTTCTGTAGTTTACCGGGATATGGTTTTGGTTCCGGTAACTATGGTAACCTGGTCTAGACTTGGCCTTACTTCTGTGGTTTACCTGGATATGGTTTTGGTTCCGGTAACTATGGCAACTTGGTCTGGGACTTTGTCTGGGTCTTGGTTTGGGTCTTGGTCTGGGTCTTGGTTCGGGTCTTGATTCAGCTTTTGGTCTGGGACTTGGTTAGGGTCTTGGTTCGGGCCTCGGTCTAGGTCTTGGTCCGGGGTCTTGGTTTCATTGAAACCGCTGAAGTCCTTGAAACCGCTGAAGTCCTTGAACCTGCAGAAGTCCTTGAACCTGCTGAAGTCCTTGAAACCGCTGAAGCCCTTGAAACTGCTGAAGACCTTAAAACCGCTGAAGACCTTAAAACCGCTGAAGTCCTTGAAACCGCTGAAGTCCTTGAAACCGCAGAAGTCCTTGAAACCGCTGAAGTCCTTGAAACCGCTGAAGTCCTTGAAACCGCTGAAGTCCTTGAATCTGCTGAAACCGCAGAAGTCCTTGAAACCGCTGAAGTCCTTGAAACCGCTGAAGCCCTTGAAACCGCTGAAGACCTTGAATCTGCTGAAGACCTTGAATCTGCTGAAGTCATTGAAACCGCTGAAGTCCTTGAATCTGCAGAAGTCCTTGAATCTGCAGAAGTCCTTGAAACCGCTGAAGTCCTTGAAACCGCTGAAGTCCTTGAAACCGCTGAAGACCTTGAAACCGCTGAAGTCCTTGAAACCGCTGAAGACCTTGAAACCGCTGAAGTCCTTGAAACCGCTGAAGTCCTTGAAACCGCTGAAGTCCTTGAAACCGCTGAAGTCCTTGAAACCGCTGAAGTCCTTGAAACCGCTGAAGTCCTTGAAACCGCTGAAATGGCAGAAGCTGTGGAAATGGCTGAATGTCCAGAATGTACCTGAAGCCCTATTAATTCTGCTGAATCTGTGAATTTGCGGAAGCCCCATTAAAGTCAATGGGAAAAATCCGCGGAATTTTGTCCGATTGCGGAAAATCCGGAAATCGCAGAATTCCCAAAAGTAATAGCATCATTCTCTGCAACATGCTGAACGTTTTGAGGTATGACATGCTGAAATTGCTTAAACTGTGAAAGCTGTGAAAACTGCAGAAAAACAGGAAAAAAATAGATTAATAATAATAAAGAACGTGTAAACCAATTATTGACTGCGGAAAGTTCCGCAGTCAATCAATAATAAATAACTTGAAAACCAATTATTGACTGCGGAAAGTTCCGCAGTCAATCAATAATAAATAACTTGAAAACCAATTATTGACTGCGGAAAGTTCCGCAGTCAATCAACTAGAAACTTGCAATGGCTGAAGCCATTGCGATTGACTGCGGAACAGATCTAATGTGGAATTTAGCTGAAAAATCCTTGAAATCCTTGAAAAGGCCTTGAAACTGTTAAAATACTTGATAGATATTTGAAACTGTTGAAACATTGAAACTGTTGAAACATTGAAACTGTTGAAGTCCTTGAAACTGTTAAATCCTTGAAACTGCTGAAGTCCTTGAAACTGTTGAAACCTTGAAACTGCTGAAGTCCTTGAAACTGTTGAAGTCCTTGAAACTGTTGAAGTCCTTGAAACTGTTGAAACCTTGAAACTGTTGAAGTCCTTGAAACTGTTAAATCCTTCTAACTGCTGAAGTCCTTGAAACAGTTGAAATCCTTGAAACTGTTGAAGTCCTTGAAACTGTTGAATCCTTGAAACTGTTGCATTATACTGGTTTACATGTAAAAAACCCTATTAAGTTGCATTATACTGGTTTACATGTAAAAAACCCTATTAAGTTGCATTATACTGGTTTACATGTAAAAAACCCTATTAAGTTGCATTATACTGGTTTACATGTAAAAAACCCTATTAAGTTGCATTATACTGGTTTACATGTAAAAAACCCTATTAAGTTGCATTATACTGGTTTACATGTAAAAATCCCTATTAAGTTGCATTATACTGGTTTACATGTAAAAATCCCTATTAAGTTGCATTATACTGGTTTACATGTAAAAAACCCTATTAAGTTGCATTATACTGGTTTACATGTAAAAAACCCTATTAAGTTGCATTATACTGGTTTACATGGAAAAATCCCTATTAAGTTGCATTATACTGGTTTACATGGAAAAACCCCTATTAAGTTGCATGATTACACTGAAATCCTTGAAACTGTTGAATCCTTGAAACTGTTGAATCCTTGAAACTGTTGAAGTCCTTGAAACTGTTGAAACCTTGAAACTGCTGAAGTCCTTGAAACTGTTGAATCCTTGAAACAGTTGAAGTCCTTGAAACTGTTGAAGTCCTTGAAACTGTTGAATCCTTGATTCAACAGTTTCGTACGCATTGAGTTGCCTTGTGTACGAAATGCGCGGTATAAATAAAGTTGCCTTGCCTTGCCTTGAAACAGTTGAAACCTTGAAACTGTTGAATCCTTGAAACTGCTGAAGTCCTTGAAACTGTTGAATCCTTGAAACTGTTGAAGTCCTTGAAACTGTTGAAGTCCTTGAAACTGTTGAATCCTTGAAACTGTTGAAGTCCTTGAAACTGTTGAAACCTTGAAACTGTTGAAGTCCTTGAAACTGTTGAAGTCCTTGAAACTGTTGAAACCTTGAAACTGTTGAAGTCCTTGAAACTGTTGAATCCTTGAAACTGTTGAATCCTTGAAACTGTTGAAGTCCTTGAAACTGTTGAAACCTTGAAACTGTTGAATCCTTGAAACTGTTGAAACCTTGAAACTGCTGAAGTCCTTGAAACTGTTGAATCCTTGAAACTGTTGAAGTCCTTGAAACTGTTGAAACCTTAACTGTTGAATCCTTGAAACTGTTGAAATGTCTGAAAGACCTGAAGTCCTATTAAATTGCATGGGCCTATTAAAATGCATGGCAGAATTCTCAATGCAAATTAATGGCAGAATTCCCAAGCCCGTAGAAAAAAACTGGAAAACTGCAGAACTCTAATTTTTTCTGAAAACTGACAAGTTGTGGAAGCTGAACATGCACAAACTGCAGAAATTGTTGAAAATGTTGAAAAAAATGCTGAAAACTATGAATTTGTTGAAGCCCCATTATACGTCAATGGGAAAAATCGACCGATTTTTGTCCGATTGCGGAAAAACCGGAAATCGCTGAAGTCCCAAAAGTAATAGCATAATTCTCTTGAACATGCTGAACATTTTGATGTATAACTTGTTGAAATTGTTGAAACTGTGAAAGCTGTGAAAGTCACTGAAAAACTGGAAAAAAATATAATAATAATAATAATAATAAATAACTTGAAAACCAATTATTGACTGCGGAAAGTTCCGCAGTCAATCAACTAGAAACTTGCAATGGCTGAAGCCATTGCGATTGACTGCGGAACAGATCTAATGTGGAATTTAGCTGAAAAATCCTTGAAATCCTTGAAAAGGCTTTGAAACTGTTAAAATACTTGATCGATATTTGAAACTCCTGAAGTCCTTGAAACTGTTGAAACCTTGAAACTGTTGAAGTCCTTGAAACTGTTGAAATCCTTGAAACTGTTGAAGTCCTTGAAACTGTTAAATCCTTGAAACTGTTGAAGTCCTTGAAACTGTTGAAATCCTTGAAACTGTTGAAGTCCTTGAAACTGTTGCATTATACTGGTTTACATGTAAAAATCCCTATTAAGTTGCATTATACTGGTTTACATGTAAAAAACCCTATTAAGTTGCATTATACTGGTTTACATGTAAAAAACCCTATTAGGTTGCATTATACTGGTTTACATGTAAAAAACCCTATCAAGTTGCATTATACTGGTTTACATGTAAAAACCCCTATTAAGTTGCATTATACTGGTTTACATGTAAAAAACCCTATTAAGTTGCATTATACTGGTTTACATGTAAAAAACCCTATTAAGTTGCATTATACTGGTTTACATGTAAAAAACCCTATTAAGTTGCATTATACTGGTTTACATGTAAAAAACCCTATTAAGTTGCATTATACTGGTTTACATGTAAAAAACCCTATTAAGTTGCATTATACTGGTTTACATGTAAAAAACCCTATTAAGTTGCATTATACTGGTTTACATGTAAAAAACCCTATTAAGTTGCATTATACTGGTTTACATGTAAAAAACCCTATTAAGTTGCATTATACTGGTTTACATGTAAAAAACCCTATTAAGTTGCATTATACTGGTTTACATGTAAAAACCCCTATTAAGTTGCATTATACTGGTTTACATGTAAAAACCCCTATTAAGTTGCATTATACTGGTTTACATGTAAAAACCCCTATTAAGTTGCATTATACTGGTTTACATGTAAAAAACCCTATTAAGTTGCATTATACTGGTTTACATGTAAAAACCCCTATTAAGTTGCATTATACTGGTTTACATGTAAAAACCCCTATTAAGTTGCATTATACTGGTTTACATGTAAAAAACCCTATTAAGTTGCATTATACTGGTTTACATGTAAAAAACCCTATTAAGTTGCATTATACTGGTTTACATGTAAAAAACCCTATTAAGTTGCATTATACTGGTTTACATGTAAAAAACCCTATTAAGTTGCATTATACTGGTTTACATGTAAAAAACCCTATTAAGTTGCATTATACTGGTTTACATGTAAAAAACCCTATTAAGTTGCATTATACTGGTTTACATGTAAAAACCCCTATTAAGTTGCATTATACTGGTTTACATGTAAAAACCCCTATTAAGTTGCATTATACTGGTTTACATGTAAAAACCCCTATTAAGTTGCATTATACTGGTTTACATGTAAAAAACCCTATTAAGTTGCATTATACTGGTTTACATGTAAAAACCCCTATTAAGTTGCATTATACTGGTTTACATGTAAAAACCCCTATTAAGTTGCATTATACTGGTTTACATGTAAAAAACCCTATTAAGTTGCATTATACTGGTTTACATGTAAAAAACCCTATTAAGTTGCATTATACTGGTTTACATGTAAAAACCCCTATTAAGTTGCATGATTACACTGAAATCCTTGAAACTGTTGAATCCTTGAAACTGTTGAAGTCCTTGAAACTGTTGAAGTCCTTGAAACTGTTGAATCTTTGAAACTGTTTAAACCTTGAAACTGTTGAAGTCCTTGAAACTGTTGAAACCTTGAAACTGTTTAAACCTTGAAACTGTTGAATCCTTGAAACTGTTGAATCCTTGAAACGGTTGAATCCTTGAAACTGCTGAAGTCCTTGAAACTGTTGAAACCTTGAAACTGTTTAAACCTTGAAACTGTTGAATCCTTGAAACTGTTGAAACCTTGAAACTGTTGAAATGTCTGAAAGACCTGAAGTCCTATTAAATTGCATGGGCCTATTAAAATGAATGGCAGAATTCTCAATGCAAATTAATGGCAGAATTCCCAAGCCCGTAGAAAAAAACTGGAAAACTGCAGAACTCAAATTTTTTCTGAAAACTGACAAGTTGTGGAAGCTGAACATGTACAAACTGCAGAAATTGTTGAAAATGTTGAAAAAAATGCTGAAAACTATGAATTTGTTGAAGCCCCATTATACGTCAATGGGAAAAATCGACCGATTTTTGTCCGATTGCGGAAAAACCGGAAATCGCTGAAGTCCCAAAAGTAATAGCATCATTCTCTTGAACATGCTGAACATTTTGATGTATAACTTGTTGAAATTGTTGAAACTGTGAAAGCTGTGAAAGTTACTGAAAAACTGGAAAAAAATATAATAATAATAACTAGAAACCGTTGCAATGGCTGCGCCATTGCGATTGACTGCGGAATAGATCTAATGCAGAAGTTACCTGAACAATCCTTGACAATGTTAAAACACTTGAAGCTCCTGCAATCCTTGAAACTGTTGAAACCTTGAAGCTCCTGAAATCCTTGAAACTGTTGAAACCTTGAAACTACTCCTGAAATCCTTGAAACTTTGAAACTCTTAAAATCCTTGAAACTTTTGAAACCTTAAAACTCCTAAAATCATTGAAACTCCTGAAGTCCTTAAAACTGTTGAAACCTTGAAACTACTCCTGTAATCCTTGAAACTCCCAAAATCCTTGAAACTTTTGAAACCTTGAAACTCCTACAATCATTGAAACTCCTGAAATCCTTGAAACTGTTGAAACCTTGAAACTCCTCCTGAAATCTTTGAAACCTTGAAACTCCTGAAATTCATTAAACTGATTAAACACTTTAAACAGTTGAAATCCTTTAACCTCTTGAAAAAAAATTGTCCTTTGAACTTTAAATTCCACACACCACTGAAATTCTTTGGTTCCGGTATCTTTGGTAACTTTGTCTGGACTTGGTCTGGCTTCTGTGGTTTACCTGGAAATGGTTTTGGTTCCGGTAACTATGGAAACCTGGTCTGGGTCTTGGTTCAGGTCTGGCTCTGGGTCTTGGTCTGGCTCTTGGACTTGCCTTCCTTCTGTGGATTACCTGGATATGGTTTTGGTTCCAGTAACTATGGTAACTTGATCTGGACTTTGCATGGCTTCTGGGGTTTGCCTCGATCTAGTTTTGGTTCCGGTAACTATGGCAACTTGGTCTGGGACTTTGTCTGGGTCTTGGTTTGGGTCTTGGTTCAGGTCTAGATTCAGGTTTTGGTCTGGAACTTGGTTAGGGTCTTGGTTCTGGTCTTGGTCTGGGTCTTGGTTCGGGTTTTGGTCCTGGACTTAGTTTGGGTCTTGGTCGGGGACTTGGTTCGGGTCTTAGGCCGAATCTTGTTTCGGGTAACTATGGTAACCTCATCAGGACCTGGCTTCTGTGGTTTACCTTGATCTGGTTTTGGTTCTGGTAACTATGGTAACCTGGTCTGGAATTGGCCTGGCTTCTCTGGTTTACCTTGATCTGGTTTTGGTTCCAGTAACTATGGTAACTTGGTCTGGACTCGGCCTGGTTTCTATAGTTTACCTTGATATGATTTTGGTTCCGGTAACTATGGTAACCTGGTCTGGACTTGGCCTGGCTTCTGGGGTTTACCTTGATCTGGTTTTGGTTTCAGTAACTATGGTAACCTGGTCTGGACTTTGTCTGGCTTCTGTGGTTTACCTGAATATGGTTTTGGTTCCGGTAACTATGGTAACCTGGTCTGGAATTGGCCTGGCTTCTCTGGTTTACCTTGATCTGGTTTTGGTTCCAGTAACTATGGTAACCTGGTCTGGACTTTGTCTGGCTTCTCTGGTTTACCTTGATCTGGTTTCGGTTCCGGTAACTATGGTAACCTGGTCTGGACTTTGTCTGGCTTCTGTGGTTTACCTGAATATGGTTTTGGTTCCGGTAACTATGGTAACCTGGTCTGGAATTGGCATGGCTTCTCTGGTTTACCTTGATCTTGTTTTGGTTCCAGTAACTATGGTAACTTGGTCTGGACTCGGCCTGGTTTCTCTGGTTTACCTTGATCTGGTTTCGGTTCAGGTAACTATGGTAACCTGGTCAGGACCAAGGCCTGCTTTCTGTAGTTTACCGGGATATGGTTTTGGTTCCGGTAACTATGGTAACCTGGTCTGGACTTTGTCTGGCTTCTCTGGTTTACCTGAATATGGTTTTGGTTCCGGTAACTATGGTAACCTGGTCTGGACTTTGTCTGGCTTCTCTGGTTTACCTTGATCTGGTTTTGGTTCCAGTAACTATGGTAACTTGGTCTGGACTCGGCCTGGTTTCTCTGGTTTACCTTGATCTGGTTTCGGTTCCGGTAACTATGGTAACCTGGTCAGGACCAAGGCCTGCTCTCTGTAGTTTACCGGGATATGGTTTTGGTTCCGGTAACTATGGTAACCTGGTCTGGACTTGGCCTTACTTCTGTGGTTTACCTGGATATGGTTTTGGTTCCGGTAACTTGGTCTGGGACTTTGTCTGGGTCTTGGTTTGGGTCTTGGTCTGGGTCTTGGTCTGGGTCTTGGTTCGGGTCTTGATTCAGCTTTTGGTCTGGGACTTGGTTAGGGTCTTGGTTCGGGCCTTGGTCTAGGACTTGGTCCGGGGTCTTGGTTTCCTTGAAACTGCAGAAGACCTTGAAACTGCTGAAGACCTTGAAACCGCTGAAGTCCTTGAAACCGCTGAAGTCCTTGAAACCGCTGAAGTCCTTGAAACCGCTGAAGTCCTTGAACCTGCAGAAGTCCTTGAAACCGCAGAAGTACTTGAAGCCGCTGAAGTCCTTGAACCTGCTGAAGTCCTTGAAACCGCTGAAGTCCTTGAAACCGCTGAAGTCCTTGAAACCGCTGAAGACCTTGAATCTGCAGAAACCGCTGAAGTCCTTGAAACCGCTGAAGTCCTTGAACCTGCTGAAGTCCTTGAAACCGCTGAAGTCCTTGAACCTGCAGAAGTCCTTGAAACTGCTGAAGTCCTTGAAACCGCTGAAGTCCTTGAAACCGCTGAAGTCCTTGAAACCGCTGAAGTCCTTGAAACCGCTGAAGTCCTTGAAACCGCTGAAGTCCTTGAATCCGCTGAAGCCCTTGAAACCGCTGAAGTGCTTGAAACCGCTGAAGTCCTTGAAACCGCTGAAGTCCTTGAAACCGCTGAAGACCTTGAAACCGCTGAAGTCCTTGAAACCGCAGAAGTCCTTGAAACCGCAGAAGTCCTTGAATCCGCTGAAGCCCTTGAAACCGCTGAAGCGCTTGAAACCGCTGAAGTGCTTGAAACCGCTGAAGTCCTTGAAACCGCTGAAGACCTTGAAACCGCTGAAGTCCTTGAAACCGCTGAAGACCTTGAAACCGCTGAAGTCCTTGAAACCGCTGAAGTCCTTGAAACCGCTGAAGTCCTTGAAACCGCTGAAGTCCTTGAAACCGCTGAAGTCCTTGAAACTGCTGAAATGGCAGAAGCTGTGGAAATGGCTGAATGTCCAGAATGTACCTGAAGCCCTATTAATTCTGCTGAATCTGTGAATTTGCGGAAGCCCCATTAAAGTCAATGGGAAAAATCCGCGGAATTTTGTCCGATTGCGGAAAATCCGGAAATCGCAGAATTCCCAAAAGTAATAGCATCATTCTCTGCAACATGCTGAACGTTTTGAGGTATGACATGCTGAAATTGCTTAAACTGTGAAAGCTGTGAAAACTGCAGAAAAACAGGAAAAAAATAGATTAATAATAATAAAGAACGTGTAAACCAATTATTGACTGCGGAAAGTTCCGCAGTCAATCAATAATAATAAATAACTTGAAAACCAATTATTGACTGCGGAAAGTTCCGCAGTCAATCAATAATAATAAATAACTTGAAAACCAATTATTGACTGCGGAAAGTTCCGCAGTCAATCAATAATAATAAATAACTTGAAAACCAATTATTGACTGCGGAAAGTTCCGCAGTCAATCAATAATAATAATAATAATAACTAGAAACTTGCAATGGCTGAAGCCATTGCGATTGACTGCGGAACAGATCTAATGTGGAATTTAGCTGAAAAATCCTTGAAATCCTTGAAAAGGCCTTGAAACTGTTAAAATACTTGACAGATATTTGAAACTCCTGAAGTCCTTGAAACTGTTAAATCCTTGAAACTGCTGAAGTCCTTGAAACTGTTGAAACCTTGAAACTGTTGAAGTCCTTGAAACTGTTGAAATCCTTGAAACTGCTAAAGTCCTTGAAACTGTTGAAACCTTGAAACTGTTGAAGTCCTTGAAACTGTTGAAACCTTGAAACTGTTGAAGTCATTGAAACTGTTGAATCCTTGAAACTGTTGAAGTCCTTGAAACTGTTGAATCCTTGAAACTGTTGCATTATACTGGTTTACATGTAAAAAAACCCTATTAAGTTGCATTATACTGGTTTACATGGAAAAATCCCTATTAAGTTGCATTATACTGGTTTACATGTAAAAAACCCTATTAAGTTGCATTATACTGGTTTACATGTAAAGAACCCTATGAAGTTGCATTATACTGGTTTACATGGAAAAATCCCTATTAAGTTGCATTATACTGGTTTACATGTAAAGAACCCTATTAAGTTGCATTATACTGGTTTATACTGGTTTACATGTAAAAATCCCTATTAAGTTGCATTATACTGGTGTACATGTAAAAATCCCTATTAGGTTGCATTATACTGGTTTATACTGGTTTACATGTAAAAAACCCTATTAGGTTGCATTATACTGGTTTACATGTAAAAATCCCTATGAAGTTGCATTATACTGGTTTACATGTAAAAATCCCTATTAGGTTGCATTATACTGGTTTATACTGGTTTACATGTACAAATCACTATTAAGTTGCATTATACTGGTTTATACTGGTTTACATGTAAACATCCCTATTAAGTTGCATTATACTGGTTTACATGTAAAAAACCCTATTAGGTTCCATTATACTGGTTTATACTGGTTTACATGTAAAAATCCCTATTAAGTTGCATTATACTGGTTTACGTGTAAAAAACCCTATTAGGTTGCATTATACTGGTTTATACTGGTTTACATGTAAACATCCCTATTAAGTTGCATTATACTGGTTTACATGTAAAAAACCCTATTAGGTTCCATTATACTGGTTTATACTGGTTTACATGTAAAAATCCCTATTAGGTTGCATTATACTGGTTTACATGTAAAAAACCCTATTAGGTTGCATTATACTGGTTTATACTGGTTTACATGTAAAAATCCCTATGAAGTTGCATTATACTGGTTTACATGTAAAAATCCCTATTAGGTTGCATTATACTGGTTTATACTGGTTTACATGTAAACATCCCTATTAAGTTGCATTATACTGGTTTATACTGGTTTACATGTAAAAAACCCTATTAGGTTCCATTATACTGGTTTACATGTAAAAACCCCTATTAGGTTCCATTATACTGGTTTATACTGGTTTACATGTAAACATCCCTATTAAGTTGCATTATACTGGTTTACATGTAAAAACCCCTATTAGGTTCCATTATACTGGTTTATACTGGTTTACATGTAAAAACCCCTATTAAGTTGCATTATACTGGTTTACATGTAAAAAACCCTATTAAGTTGCATTATACTGGTTTACATGTAAAAAACCCTATTAGGTTCCATTATACTGGTTTATACTGGTTTACATGTAAAAAACCCTATTAAGTTGCATTATACTGGTTTACATGGAAAAAACCCTATTAAGTTGCATTATACTGGTTTACATGGAAAAATCCCTATTAAATTGCATTATACTGGTTTACATGGAAAAACCCTATTAAGTTGCATTATACTGGTTTACATGTAAAAATCCCTATTAAGTTGCATTATACTGGTTTACATGTAAAAAACCCTATTGAGTTGCATTATACTGGTTTACATGTAAAAAACCCTATTGAGTTGCATTATACTGGTTTACATGTAAAAACCCCTATTGAGTTGCATTATACTGGTTTACATGTAAAAACCCCTATTGAGTTGCATTATACTGGTTTACATGGAAAAATCCCTATTGAGTTGCATTATACTGGTTTACATGTAAAAACCCCTATTGAGTTGCATTATACTGGTTTACATGGAAAAATCCCTATTGGGTTGCATTATACTGGTTTACATGTAAAAACCCCTATTGAGTTGCATTATACTGGTTTACATGTAAAAACCCCTATTGAGTTGCATTATACTGGTTTACATGTAAAAACCCCTATTGAGTTGCATTATACTGGTTCACATGTAAAAACCCGTATTGAGTTGTATTATACTGGTTCACATGTAAAAACCCGTATTAAGTTGTATTATACTGGTTTACATGTAAAAACCCGTATTGAGTTGCATTATACTGGTTTACATGGAAAAATCCCTATTAAGTTGCATTATACTGGTTTACATTTAAAAAACCCTATTGAGTTGCATTATACTGGTTTACATGGAAAAAACCCTATTGAGTTGCATTATACTGGTTTACATGTAAAAAACCCTATTGAGTTGCATTATACTGGTTTACATGTAAAAACCCCTATTGAGTTGCATTATACTGGTTTACATGTAAAAACCCCTATTGAGTTGCATTATACTGGTTTACATGTAAAAAACCCTATTGAGTTGCATTATACTGGTTTACATGTAAAAACCCCTATTGAGTTGCATTATACTGGTTTACATGTAAAAACCCCTATTAAGTTGCATTATACTGGTTTACATGGAAAAATCCCTATTGAGTTGCATTATACTGGTTTACATGGAAAAATCCCTATTGAGTTGCATGATTACACTGAAGTCCTTGAAACTGTTGAAACCTTGAAACTGTTTAATCATTGAATCTGCTGAAGTCCTTGAAGCTGTTGAAACCTTGAAACTGTTGAATCCTTGAAACTGTTGAAGTCCTTGAAACTGTTGAAGTCCTTGAAACCGTTGAAACCTTGAAACTGTTGAAACCTTGAAACTGTTGAAGTCCTTGAAACTGTTGAAACATTGAAACTGCTGAAATCCTTGAAACCGTTGAAACCTTGAAACTGTTGAAACCTTGAAACTGTTGAAGTCCTTGAAACTGTTGAAGTCCTTGAAACTGTTGAAGTCCTTGAAACCGTTGAAACCTTGAAACTGTTGAAACCTTGAAACTGCTGAAATCCTTGAAACCTTGAAACTGTTGAATCATTGAAACCGTTGAAACCTTGAAACTGTTGAAGTCCTTGAAACCGTTGAAACCTTGAAACTGTTGAAACCTTGAAACTGTTGAAGTCCTTGAAACCGTTGAAACCTTGAAACTGTTGAAACCTTGAAACTGTTGAAGTCCTTGAAACTGTTGAAACATTGAAACTGCTGAAATCCTTGAAACCTTGAAACTGTTGAAACCTTGAAACTGTTGAAGTCCTTGAAACTGTTGAAGTCCTTGAAACCGTTGAAACCTTGAAACTGCTGAAATCCTTGAAACCTTGAAACTGTTGAATCATTGAAACCGTTGAAACCTTGAAACTGTTGAAGTCCTTGAAACTGTTGAAACCTTGAAACTGCTGAAATCCTTGAAACCTTGAAACTGTTGAAGTCCTTGAAACTGTTGAATCCTTGAAACTGTTGAAATATCTGAAAGACCTGAAGTCCTATTAAAATGCATGGGCCTATTAAAATGCATGGCAGAATTCTCAATGCAAAGTAATGGGAGAATTCCCAAGCCCGTAGAAAAAAACTGGAAAACTGCAGAACTCAAATTTTTTCTGAAAACTCACAAGTTGTGGAAGCTGAACCTGCACAAACTGCAGAAATTGCTAAAAATGTTGAAGAAAATGCTGAAAACTATGAATTTGTTGAAGCCCCATTATAAGTCAATGGGAAAAATCGACCGATTTTTGTCCGATTGCGGAAAAACCGGAAATCGCTGAAGTCCCAAAAGTAATAGCAGGATTCTGGTGAACATGCTGAACGTTTTGATGTATAACTTGTTGAAATTGCTGAAACTGTGAAAGAGTTGAAAGCTGACAAAAAACTGGAAAAAGATATAAGTATAATAATAATAATAATAATAAAGAGCTTGAAAAACAATTATTGACTGCGGAAAGTTCCGCAGTCAATCAATAAAAGATAAAGAACATGAAAACCAATTATTGACTGCGGAAAGTTCCGCAGTCAATCAACTAGAAACTTGCAATGGCTGAAGCCATTGCGATTGACTGCGGAACAAATCTAATGTGGAATTTAGCTGAAAAATCCTTGAAATCCTTGAAAAGGCCTTGAAACTGTTAAAATACTTGAAACATCTTTAAAACTCCTGAAGTATTTGAAGCTCCTGATATCATTGAAACTGTTGAAACTTTGAAACTCCTGAAATCCTTGAAACTGTTGAAATTGCATCAACTCTTTACTTTGCATAAATCGCTGACAGACTTAACTGTACCAAAAGTCCTATTCAAATGAATATGGAAGCTTCCCCATACAAATGAATGTGTATCAATAGCATAGAAAAAAACTGTAGACAACAGACAAGTTGCACAAACTGCAGAAAATGTAGAAAAAGTATAACTTTATTAAACCATAAGTTTGCAGAAGCCCCATTGTAAGAATTCCAGCCGATTGTGGAAAATCCGTAAATTGAAGAATTCCCAAAAGTAATAGAAAGAATCTTCCAAACATGTGGAATGTTTTAAAGTATAACTTGCGGAAATCGCAGAAACTGTGAAACTTTACTAAGTAAATGTGGAAGAATCATGTATTTGTATTTAAGACAAGCAATGAAACCAAAAAGGCATAATAGAGCACATAACAGTACATGTATACATATTTGTATCTAGTAGTATCTTTTGATTCATAACAAAACACTAGTGTTTGAGGGTAGACCCTAACAAAAAAGAAAAAAAACACACACACAAAAACAGAGAAACTGTATCAGATGATAGTCACATTATGAAAAAGTAATAAAAGTAATAATAAACAATAGACGTGTAAAAATGTAAACAAAACACTACATTTGTACTAATATAATATAACAGACCCATATGCATTTGCACAAATAAGAATTTCATGAAAGTGTAGGTACAGAAAAAGTAAAATAGATGAAATGTACACATGTCCGTAACTGAGCAATGCTATGAGCCCAAAGCATGAGATCAACTGAGTACCGGAACATCCTGAATGACCAGGTTATTCCATCATCAGGTTTTTTTTTCCCTGATGGCCCTGAGACATTATTTTCAAATGGATCAGCCACAGAGTCCAGATCCTTATTGAGAGTCTTTGGGATGTTCTGGAGAAGCTCAATGGTCACACTCTCCCATCCTCAATACAAGATCTTTGTGAAAAATGAATGCAGCACTGGATCATTTAACACTCAAGAAGCTGATCAAACAATGCCACAAAGCATGGAGCTATAAATGAGTTCAACCAAATGTTACTGTTTCACATTTTTCTGTTCAGACAGTGTGAAATAAAGTCGGTACAAAATCCCCTGGGGGAGGGACTTTGTACCAACTGTCCACTACAATACTAAAGGCCCGATACCTGGCTCTTTTTATCCTCTCGTCTTGTTTTAGTTTTTACAGGTTCTTTTTGCCCTTTGAGAGTATGTTGTAAAAGTAGTAATTTGTGACAAAAATAGTTAATGTTCTGTAAAGCCAACCCAAAGAGTCAATATGTGACACAAAGGAGTACTTTTACCATATTGACTCTGAAAGACAGCCGTGATGGTAAAAATACACATTTTGACTAAAAACGAAACAAATTAAGTATAGGGCCTTTAAAAGTAGCGATTAACTGAACCAATCCAGAGTCAGCTACTGCAGTGGAACACTGTCTGCAAAGAAATATGAAATACACTGATTATGGACTTTAATTAGTTATTAAATGCTAGAAATTTAATTTCAAATTACAATATTCATAAAAATATTCTGTTGAATTTTAATTTGTAAATATCAGTATACTGTCATACTGCAGCTGGATGAGGATGAGGCAGGACTAATATCCCATTCAAATGCACAAGGAGGCTAAGGGACGACCCGGCCGCAGAAGAAAATGGATGGATGTAAAAAAAACGATTAGCGACAGTGAGTGTCACTATAAAACATGAAACTGCTGTATGTTATTAAAAGAAATGGGTATAAAATATTTTGGGGAGAGAAGTTGGCACCAGCTGACACCCACATACTAAAAAGTGACAAACGACATCAATGTGTCATAAACAGATATATATAGTATATACAGTATATAATATACTCCTATAAGCAGCAACAGAAATAACATGCACATTTCTCTAAAAGTTCATAATTAATAGTTCTGTACAGATTGAGAATAGAGATCTAGTTGACCTCTGAACCCCGCCTTAACCGAGTGCATTTTCACTTCGGCGTTTTTGTAACTTTAATGTAGCTATTTAAAATTAAATACGACAAAGTGGATAACAATGTCAACATGAATAAAGAAAAAGAATTTGATGGCACATCATATTTCTCTCACACACAAATGTACGCCCTTATTGCAAAGGTGAACTTTCCACTTGGTAAAAGAAGTTGTTTTGATATCTTGTGCTGTTAAAGTCCTGTTGTGACGGTGAAGTGGAGGCCATTAAACTTTAAGTCTCCTCTTTATGGTTCTCCACATTGATGACATCACAGTGTGAAATGTCAGTAAAGTTAACCTTCTCAGCGGCTCGGTGGCCGTTTTCGTGGCTACTGTCGACACACAGACTTCTGACAGCAGTTTCACAAACCTTGGTTCCAGTATTTCAAGGCCCAGTTTCACCTGCGTGGCATAACCACGTGTTCACGGTGTTCATGGGACTGCTCCAGAATCCACCTCTTGCTGACAGAAATGCAGCTTTAAGACCAAGTTACTGCGACTGGGCCAGCTCCGGGACATAGAGGAGCTGATCGACTCTTGTCTCTGGTTGGTTTGGGAGACAGCAAGCCTTCTGAGCTGAAAACAATCTTCCTGGAGTTTCTGCTGATGCAGTGACTCTGTAAAAGAATGTACATTTGCATTGGCTCTATCAAAGCCCCACATGTAGCATAGAAAATAAATAAATACAATGATTATGAAATAAAGCTGTTTACCTTATTCACTGCTGTCAATCTGACCATCTGTGCTCAGCTTCATGGTGCATCACATATGAACTTCTTCTAAACAAATATATGAATATATATTTAGTGACTTCAGAGAAATGATAACTAATGTTAATGTTGATCTACCTTTTCCTGCTGGTAATAATGATCATGAACAGCTGTTTAGGGCCGTTGTAGACACTCGAGACAGCATTCACTTCCACACAGCGACTCATTCACAGGGTTCACATGTGTTTCCTCTTTCAGTAAAGCAAGCTAACAAAGAGGCTACCAGCAGAAAGAGAACAGGTCAAATATATCAAGATAACAATACATCATTGAGAAAATAAATCAGTCAAGCTACCTTGCTCTCTGTGGATAGCATCGCGTTTGATAGCAGTATTGCCTTTACCAGTGGCGGAGCAGAATTAGCTTCTTCAGCAGGTGAAGCATTGGAGCAGATGGAGCAGGTGGAAGGATGGAGCACGTACAGCATCTGGAACAGTCCAGGGTTCATCCTCTGGTTTCCCCTTTCAGTCATACAAGCAAACCAAGCAGCTTCCTACAGGAAAGATACAATATTAGCTATTTCATAAATACATAGTCACTGTAATTACAAAGATACCTTCTCATGCTCTCTGTGAAGTTGTTGATGGTCAGCATCAGGTTCGGTAGCAGTATCTGGAGATGGTGTAGATGGCGCTGTGGAGCAGGTGGAGCTGGTAAACAGGTGGAGTTGTGGAAGTGGAGCTGGTAAACAGGTGGAGCTGGTAAACAGGTGGAGTTGTGGAGGAGATGGCTGTGGTTGCAGAGTCCATGATGTAGGAGATTCTTACAGTGTTTTTTGAATGTCAATATTAATTTATATAGCGCCTTAACAACATCCAGAAGGTGCACAAGGTGCTTTACAGAGAATAAAAATCAAAACAACACAGACTAAGAGAAGACAGGTGGCAGGATTAGGTGTCAAATGCCTGTCTGAATGTTAATAACATAAATTAATTAATAACAATCCTCATAAAAAAAACAAAACAGGAAAAACATAACATTTTCTGTGCCATGTCACACAAAGTGACATCAGTGGTGTGGGTGTCAGCTGGTGCACAACAAGTTAAAATAAATCAAAATGAGTGTCCGGTGTGGGACACTTTGGCCTCTGCATGCATCAGCCCATAGGCCTGTTTCACACAGCACTGCGTTAGTCATAGAAACTTAAATCTTGGTAAGGACACTCTTGAAAAACAGATTTTTAATCTCATTGAGTGTTTATGACAAAAAAAATTAAAAATTAAATAACTTGAAGCTTAAATCATATATTCATACAATTAGATTTAAAGGCTGGATATTTACTATTGTAAAAGTCTACCGTTTACTGCTGCAGTGGGACAGTGTCTACTAATATAAAATACAATTGATTAGGCACTATAATTACAATAATTAGTAAACATTATACATTATAACAGTAATTTTATTAATTGGTATGATTATAATTTGGAAAAATATAAACTTAGTTTGTTAATAAAAAAGACGCACACTGTCACACTGCAGATGGGTGAGGATGAGGCGTCCTGTGTGAAACAGGCCTAACCTCATCCCACCCAGATGCATGCAGAGGCCAAAGGACTTTCCCATATGTTTTTAAAAAGCCCCTACATGCATGCCCCTAATGCCTGTAGGGGCTTAAAAACATATGGGAAAATTATCACTAATAATTAAATAATTGTAATTATTAGTGATAATGATAGCTTCCGAAGGAAACAATACGTAAATGGGTGCAGATGAGGCGTCCTGTGTAAACAGGTCAGACCTCATCCCACCCAGATACAGGGGCCAATGGACTTTCCCATATGTTTTTTGAAGCCCCTACATGCATGCCCCCAATGCATGCAGGGGCTTAAAAACATATGGGAAAATTACCATTACATATGATTCATACTGAGACTATATGTGTCAGTATGAACCATATGGACAAATGTCAATCAATAGAAACGATGTAAACCAGTGTCTCATTACAAACTATATGAACTTGTTTCTTCGTATTAACTATATGAACTTGTTTCTTTGTATTAACAATATGAACCTGTTTCTCAGTATTAACAATATGAACCTGTTTCTCAGAATTAACAATATGAACCTGTTTCTCAGAATTAACAATATGAACCTGTTTCTCAGGATTAACAATATGAACCTGTTTCTCAGTATCAACTATAACCAGAACCTGTGAGTCATTAAAAACAATCAAATCTATATACAAAGATATATTACTATAAACTGAAGATCAATAACACCTGGAAACCATTTCTTGCATGGAACACAAGCTGCCCTCTGCATACAATAACCCTTAGACCAGTTTCACACAGTTTTACATTATTATAATACTTAGTTTATGTCAAATACACGCTACAAAAGCAAATGATTGGTAACAGTTAATATTAAGACATTTATTCCAGTACCAAATTCAAAGAAAGTTAAAGAACATGATTGTATTAGTATATTCAGAATATGAAACTATTTCTTACCTCTATTTCACCAGGATAACATTTATTGAGATTATAAATCCATTAATGATTATTTCATATGTAAATTAAAAGACACACGATGTCAAATTGCAGATGAGATATCTTGTGTGAAACTGGCCTAATCCCAATCCCGCCCAATTGAATGCAGAGGTCTACAGCTGCGGTGTGGACCCCTACAGACATGACCCTCCCACACACCACCTGCAGATGTCTGTAGGGGTCCACCAGCTGTGGACCTGTGTCCATGCATTGTCTATAAACCTGTAAAAATATATATTCTTACTGCAGTGCTCCTTTAAATCTTTATAATCTGCATCATCTGAACCTCCTCCTGAAATATAGATATTTTGTGAAAATTTTTAAAATATATTAGGTAGCATTAAAAACATCATGATCATTTATGGAATGGAAATAACACAGAACACAGGGCTATGATAGCTATAGTAAGTGCGCAACACACCTGAATGGGTACACAGCTGTGGTCGTGAGATGTAAATGGCATCCAGGAGGGTATGTCTGTCCGTGGTAGCAGCTGTGATCAGTTGTCCATATCCTCTTGACTCAAACATCTCCATGATTGGCTTTGTTCCATAGAAAAGAAGATTCTCATTAAAATCACCACAGACTATGATTGGCTGAATGTCCAACATCTCGAGGCTCTCCAAAAGGGCTGTGAGGTTTTTCAGGAAAGCACTGACAGTGTAGGTGGGCGGCCTGTAAACAGTCACAATCAATGCACAGAACGGAGCTTCAACCTGCACAACCACAAACTCCAGATCAGTAACATTATGCACATATCGAACTTCATGAGCAACAATGTGATTCTTTACATAAATCGCTACTCCACCACCCTCTTTGTTGGCCATGTCACTGGTTTGCGTATATGAAACATGTCTGCTGCGTTCATACATTGTATAGCCGTGTAGATGAAGAGCAGGGGCAACGAAGCACTGCAGTCTGGTCTCTGTGAAACATAAAACATCTGAAAGACACAGCTCATGATGACTCTGGATGTCTTGTATATGAGAGGGTAAGCCTTGGGTGTTGTGATGGATTACTGAGAATGTGGTGTCTCTGTCCAGTGTTTGTGACACATGGTAAAACGGCATGATGTGATCCAAGTTTGCTGTCTGCATGTTATTTAGAGCCTCTGTAACATGTGGATTAGCCCAAAGTTTGGACTCATCCAAGTGAAGAATGCGTAAACCACTGAGAGAAGTGACTCTGCTCAGAGCGACATAGCCCATTCCAGATTGAAAGATTCGACTCAAAGATACCACAGCTGATGATGTTGTCAAACCTTGGACCTTGTGTATTGTACAAGCATAAGCCAACTTAATGGGGAACTGTCTGCGCACACAGCTATTCTTTTCAGTCTCTTCACACCTCTCCACATACACCAGACCAGATTTGCTGCTTGAGCTTTTCTTATCGAGATCAAGTCCTAACTTCTCAACATGTGTTGGATTCGTAGAGGAATAAACAAATGTGGCTAGTTTAGCAAAAGCTCCATTCACCAGACCCTCAGAGAGATTAATGTTTCTGGTCAGCATAACAGGGGCACCGACTGCAAGCTCCAGTTTGGCATCTAATCCACTAAAATCTCCTTTAAAAGGTTTGGACTGTAGCTCCATTCTGCCAGTTTGAGCCTCCTTCTTGTAATCGTCTGCTTTCACAGTGATGACATCATCGTGCAACTGAGCCAAAGTCTGAGAGTTGTGTGCCTTAACAAATCTTTTCGTAGCAAAAAGGTGCAGCACATTATTAGGACAATCTTCAGGTTCAGTGACAGCCTGTGAGAGTAATGCTCTGTCAGCCTCTGATAACTCTTGTGCTTTTTCTTTCACTCTGATGCGATTCAACATCTCAGCAAACGCAACATCGTCTTTCTGTCTCATGATCTCAGTGAGAGTTACCATCTTAAAATTGTCGTTCCACAGCCTGAGATTTGCATATATGCACAGAGGATGTCCTCTAACGGGTGGTATCTGATAAAAATCACCAACTGCAAGAACTGAGATTCCTCCAAATGGTTTTCTACTGCCTTTGATCTGCTTGAGTCGATGATCCACACATTCAAAGATTTCTAAAGACACCATGGATATTTCATCAATGATTAGAATCTCAACATCCATAAGCTCAGCTCGCATTTCATCCAACTTGTTCCCAAGTCCTTCTTTTCCCTTTTTTTCGATGTCTCTGGGTAGTTTAAACAGTGTATGAAGAGTTGTGCCACAAATATTGAACGCTGCAGTTCCAGTGAATGATGCCAGCAGGACAGTTGGCCTTGATGGGTCTGACTCAAACGCATGTCTTTCAACCTTGCTCAGTATTTCTGAAGCCTCAGCATGGATGCTTTTGATAAGATGTGATTTTCCAGTTCCAGCTCCACCATTTATGTACAAAAAGAACGGTTCTGGATTTTGTTTCTCTACTCGTTCAATGCACCAGTCTCTTACAGAATAAAACACAGAAGCCTGCATCTGATTGAGACTCTGATACAACTGCTGTCTGTAAGCAGGATCCAGTTTTGGAGGTTCCATTATGAATGTGGCATGTTTGACGTTTGACTGACGCATAAGATCTGGGTCATTCTCTTGGACATCATCATCATCATCTCTGTCTTGCCTCTCCGCTAAACATTCAAGTCTCTCTCTTTCAGATTCAGGAGCGAGGTTGCACCATGCATCAACCATTTCACCATTCTTCTCCAGATCTGCTACAGCATCATCTACAGCTCGACCACATTTCTCATACTTTTGCAAGTTTTCATCCACGATCTCTTTCACAGCAACAGCTTCATCTGCGTAGGGTAACCTCACACAACCGCCTTCATAGAATGATTTAAAAGTTGGAAATCCTGGAGGTTTTAGCTGAAATTCTCCACGGTGGGGTAAATATGCGGTCAAGAGAGTGCGATAAAACTCTTCAGGGTTCTTTAATGGTGACCAGCGCTTGTATCTGAATATATGATTCTTCCTCAGCTTCTTCACATATCCCAAACCGTTGAGCAGTGGTTTCACATTTTTGCCGTTTATATCCCTGCCATAAACAAATCTGTACTCGGACATAAAGTCACCGAAGCTCATCTCTTCAAACTCTTGCGTTTCAGGTCGTGCTCTATATTTCTCCAAAGGATTTGTCATCCAGATGTCATCATCATCACACTCTTCCAGTTGTGCCATGGGTCTGCTCATTTTAACACTTGTGTCTGTTGGCATGAAAACCACTTGTCGAGTGCACCCTTTTAAACGTAATCCACAAGCTCTGGCCACACATTCCTGAGCGCTCACTTCTCTGCTTTTGGAATAAGCCTGCATAACCTCCTTCATCTCATCACGTTCATTCAGTTTTTCTTTGCCTATATTCTTCACAACAGAATTCAAATGTTCACTGAGTCCAGCCTCTGACTTTGAAATATAGCCACAGATGTACTGTATACAGGGATACACTCCGGTAACTGGTTGTATGTCCATGTTTGCTCTCCATGCTTTCAATAGTTTGATATTGTGATTGTTTACCCAAGCATCTTTCGGCTCACGCTTGTACAAAACCTTCGGGGACTTGGTCATGCCATGCAAACATTGTTCATATTCCTCCATATTCATTTCACATTGGCTCAAAACCTCCTCTGTTTTCTGACAAGTGCTTTCTGGTTTATGGAGTAAGGTCTTGAATGACTTGAGCTTTTTCATGGATTTTTTTGACACTTTTTCACAATTTTCAGGTCTTGTGACCATGGTCTCTTCGACTGGACACTGTGGAAAACCAAACCTGCAGCCTTTATTTGTGGTGATATGACATGTTCTCGTGTGATTTTTGCTGTGCATTTGAACTTCACACACCAGTTTGTACAGTTCAGGATCTTTGTCTGGATCGGGAAGTTTAGCTGAAATATATTTGTCAACAATCTCACAGAATTTCCGCTCATCCTCGATATCAATTTCGTCAGACGTCCACACTAGTCCGTGCACATGAGGACTTCCACGGGCTTGAAACTCGATTCTGTAAAAGTAATCCTTCACTTTACCGAGTGGTTGGGCAGGGGAGTTGATCAAGTATTTGAATAAACCTTCTACACGCTTGTCAAACATTCTCATTGTCGTTACTACGTTACTCCTGAGAATTTCAGTCTTTGTTTCCCAGTCTAGGTCCTCAAATTTGACAGTTTCACCTTGTTGTGCTTTTATTGCTTCAACAAACTCAGGCCAGTGGCTTAGCTCAGCTGCTGAGAAGGACACAAAGTATGTGGGCTTATCGATTGTTCGAACGATTGCATACAAGTCCAGCTTAGTTTTATGATGGTAAGGCGGAGTTCCTCTGAGTGTTATCATGAATCTTAAAACATCCCTGTGGCTGATGAGTCTTTCCACCTCCTTCTGGTCTCTCAACATTGCAGCGGTTATTTTGTGTCCAGCTCTTGTGAATGGTTTGGCTTTGCGTAGCTGTATGCTCATATTTGACCGTGCCATATATATTTCAATCACATATTGAGCCATGAATAAGTACTCAGTTTCACTGGCAAATCTGTTATCAACATGAAACAGCCTGGATTTGAAATACCTGCTTGGAGTCAGTTTAATAGGTCTCTTTGCATCAAACGTGTTCACACCGGTTGGAAACTGTACTGGAAAGGCTTTGGATTCAAGATTTGGTATTTTGAAGAAACTAACTGGGCTGTTCTTCTCGGCAGGTGCAATGCAGTATGCAGAGTCATTGTGACACAAAACCTCGTCTGAAATGTCAAGCGGCTGAAGACATGATTCAAAAGCAACTCCACCACACGGCGTATCTGCTTCATCATCTCCCTGCTGTGTTTCATTTTCATCATTGTCATTGTTATTTGACTCTCTGTCCATTTCCTGGTTATCGTGTTCACTGTCCATCTCATTCATGTGATCATGTGACTGTGTTTCCATCTCATTGTCATCCACTTCACTGTTCATCTCAACGTGATTATCTGATTCAATCTCCATTTCATGGTCAACACCATCATTTGATGCAGATTTCTCATCACACAGTGCATCTTTCTCAAAAGCATCAATCTCCATTAAATCAGCGTCATTAAAATCACCGTCTCTCATGTCATCACTGTCACTGTCACTGTCCGGTTGGAGTGTGGGGTCACATAATTGTTGATCATGATTGATTTTAATATCCTGGTAACATGGACTCATCTCCTTCAGTACCTCCAAAGCTCTGACGACTCGTGGCCAGTTTACTGTCTGCATAATGTAATGTCCTTTATAAGACTGCTTTCTCTTTATTTTGATCCGTATGGTCTGAGACTGTCCTATAACTCGGGGCAAAGTCTGAACAACATCCTCAACATCAGAAGCGACTAACACCACGTTTCCTTTTATCGCTCTCTGTTTCCCTTTAGGGAGAATCACCACTCTTTGAAATGAAATGACTTTTTTCACCATGTGTCTTTCTGCTGTGTTTAAAACAGACAACTCAGGGGGAATATCCACTAGTTCCAGGTTATTCACTACAGCGAGAGCAGGCATGGATCCTCTCTTTAGGTATAAATGACAAGTGTGACAAATCCACTCAGATTTCCTCTCCTCAGGTACATTACATGACTGTTTAAGGCACTCATTGTCACAAATGTGAACATATCGACCTGTTAAACACCTTTTAACCACGTGAGGATTTATTTTGTAAAGTGACCTCTTGCAGCGCTTGACTTGGTTTTCAAATGATGCTTTGAAACAGACCGTGCAAACATATGTGGGATAGCTTTTACAATGAGCTCTGAAAGCATTTAAAGACTTGGCCCAGAGTCGATCTTTCTTTGTTTCCTTTTTCTCACTCTGTGTTACGTTAGACGATTCAATACGCTGTCTGTTCATCTCTCTGTATTTCCTCTTTATATTAGTTGCACACCTCATTTTGCCAAGTATTTGTGATTCATAATTGTCTTCATACTTCAAGCGCATCATTTCCCTCATAACAGACTTGTGCCTTTGTCTAAAAGCTTCATTCTCTGCATATCGCTGTCTTATTTGTGCTTTATGTTTCTGTTTAAAAATAGGACTCATTTTGTATTTATTACAGATGTAATTCCTTTGTCTAAGTTTGAAGTTTGCATCATCTCGATATTTATTGTGAATGTACTGCCTTTTTCTCATTTTGAAGTTTGCGTCATCTCGATATTTATTTTGAAAGTACTGCCTTTTTCTTATTTTGAAGTCAGTGTCATCTTTATATTTATCCTGAAAGTACTGTCTTTGTCTCATTTTGAAGTCTGCATCCTCTTTACATCTTTTCTGAATGTACTTCCTTTGTCTCTGTTTGATACTTGGATCACTTGAGTACCTCAGTTTGCTGTAATTCCTCACTTTCTCTCTGAAAGCTGCGTCACTATGGTAACGTTTAAGAATGTTTTCAACCTTTTGTTTGTATTTTTCTTTTGTTTCCTCACTTGCAGATTCTATTTTTTTTTGTTGCATTAATTTCTTCACATATTTTCTTCGTAGATGTTTTGGTATTTTACTCGCATCCGTGTCACTAACAGTTAAAACACTTGCTCGTTCTGTTTTAGAAACACATGGGCCAGTAGTTTCATCAGTGTGTGGTTTCTGTGGTTCAGTGGAGTCTTTGAAAACAGGCTGATCTTGGACAGGAACATTTGACTCAACATTTGTAACATGTGACTGGGTTTCATCAGCTGTAGAGGAGCTGGCCTCACACACAGTCAGGTCTACATGAGCAATGTTTTCATTATCTGCTGGTTTGCATGATGACATAGACTTACTGCAGCTGGCAGCCGGTTGTGATTCAGAGGTTTTTTGTGAAGGATCTGGCACATGTTTGATCATGGAAACAGGTTGTGCTGGAGGAGCAGTTTTTATCAAAGGGGTCAAAGGTTCACTCGAGAAAATGACAGGAACAAGATCATATTGGTGTCCACCTTTTGTTTTTATTCTGTCATGAAAGTCTATAATTCTGTCAATCATTTTGTTCAGTTGTCTAAACTTAATCATCACTGCCTTTTTACCATGAGGAAATGCCTTGGAATCTCGGGAGTGGGGATCGAACAGACCGAAGCGATTACTGTTATCTCTGAACACAGCTATTGTTAAGCTGGACATGATCAATAATGCATACTGGTGTTCATTACGTAGACAGTTCAGTCTTTCTTTGAGCGCAGGGTAAGCAGGATTTCGAACATGTTTGAAATATCCGCACAATGGTGTGTACATGTGGAGCTGATGCGTGTGTGTTTTTCCCTGCACCATTTCTTGATCTACATCTTCAGCTGCCAAGAAACCGTTACGTCTTTGATCAGGTAATCTGTTATTGATTTTGTGATACAGTTGATCTCCTCTGTCCAAAATTAAATCCAAATCTCCCCTGGTCAGGTTTTCATTTTCATGAAGAAAAGCGAGAAACGCAGCAGAATTAGCAGTACACTGTCTGTTTGGTAATCTGTATCTCCGATTGTTCTGAGAATGAGACGCTTGGACATAAACCTCCTCTGGAAAATGTGTCTGTGTTTGATTCATTGTGCAGGACCTGGGCTCAGTCACACTTGAAGACACTCCAGCATTCACTTTGACATTAACTGGTGGTTTACGTGAGGACAGAGACTCACTGCAGCTGGCACTCGGTTCTGGTTCAGAACTATTTTGTGAAGGATTTGACGTACGTTTGATGATGGGAACAGGTTGCACTGGAGGAGCAGTTTTTATCAAAGGTTCACTCTGGAAAATGAATTGGACGAGCTCATACTGACAACTGCCTTCTGTTCCAATATGGTTGTGAATGGCTACAATTCTGTCAATCATTTTGTTCAATTGTCTGAATTTGATCATGACTGCAGTGCCTTTATTGTTACCCGCGACAGAAGCCTTTTTTATCTCGTGAGTGACAGTCGAACAAACCGTACCTTCCACTGTTATCTCTGAAGACTGCTATTGTTAAACCGTGCATTATCAACAGCGCATACTGTACTTCACCACGTAGACAGTTCAGGCTTTCTTTGAGCACAGGGCAAGCTGGATCTGTAACATCTTTGAAACATCCACTCACTGACGTCCTCATGATGAGTTCATGTGTGTGTGTCTTTCCTTGCACAAACTCTCTATCTACATCATCAGCTGCCATGCAACTGAATTTACCTTTTAATTTGTACTTGTTTGTTTGATAGACTGCATCGCCTCTGTCCAAAATTAAATTCAAATCACTTGTGGTCAGGTTTTCATTTTCATGAAGAAAAGCGAGGAAAACAGCAGAATTAGCAGTACATTGTGTGTTTGGTGAGCTGTATTTTTTATTGTTCTGAGAATAAGACGCTTGGACTGACTCTTCCTCTGGAAAATGTTGCTGTGTTTGATTCATTGTGTCAGACCTGGGCTCAGTCACATTAGAGGATACTCCAGCATTCACTTTTACATTAGCAGGTTGGTTCACCTTTATCTCAACTATGTGTTTGTCTGGTGACAAAGCTTTACTGCAACATTGATCTGGCTCTGTTTTATGAGCACTGTTTGTTGAGACTTGAGACTCTGAAGGTACAACATGAGGTTGATCTGGTTTAGACGGTATTAAAGCCTGTACTGGCGAGTTAGCATCACCTTTACTTATCTTTACATCAGCTGTCACTGTACGTGGAGCAGGTCCCTGGTTCACAGCACTTTGCGTCACCTTTGTTTGACATGGAACAGCCGACTGTAATGGAAGTGCACTGGACTCGTCTGCCATCGTTACCTTCATCTTGGCTGTAGGTTCACCATCTTTAGCAGACTTCCATCTCTCGGATGCAGAAAGCGAGCGCTTGGACTTTCGTGGCATTTTTATTTACACAAGTAATATGTACTTATCGATTAGAAAGACTTAGCAGTTAGATACTTAGATAATATTGTGTTAAGATGGCTTTAAAATTCTAATAAACAAGCTGGCTTAATTGAAATATGAGACTTAGTATGTGCAATTTGTTTACCCAAAATGTTTTTAATATCTAAAGTAGATCTAATATTTTTTATGCTGCCTTGAAAGTTTTTTTAGTCCACCTAAACTATACCACTAATCACTTACAGAAATTAATGCCTTGTGAATTGTCCACTTAAAATATCAACCTATTATGTCAAATTTGCTACAGTAAAAGCTTACTGAAACAGTAGTTTCAAGACCTTAAAAATAAATTACAATATATCTGGTCTTTACAACTTCTAGCAAGACTGCTGCCCCTGTAGCAGAGGACAAAGAAAACGTTTTATGGGCAAAAATATTTCACTATATATTTCAAAAACAATGGCCTGGGCTTCTTTTCTGAAGTAGCAATGCCTTGGGCAGTCTTTCAGGATCAAGATGTATAAACTACCTTTCTACAACCAATTCACTCCTCCTTCAAAAGTTGTCTAAAATATATATATGTTAAACTGAACAAAAAACAAAGTATAATTCTGTTTTTATTAAAACACCAAACAGATGAGTCAATTTACAAAACGGATATATTACTTTACAGAAATAAAGCAACTAACGTTTCTGAAGAAATGTTGTAAAACCTCAATAACTAATATATTTCTTTTAAACACTGAATTTCAGTCTACCCTTATGAAAACTTTATATGCCAAAATACCAGCAAACGCAAACAAAGTTCTTTCACTGAGGCACTTGCCAAGTATACAGCTATTTTGATACTCAGTACACAACTTATGTATCTTTTCTTTTAAGTCTAATTAGCAAATGAGTAACACTGGATCTGTGCTTCTTGCTCTTCTGTGGTCGTCAATCAGGACTCAGAAATCAGAAAACACTTCAATACTTCCTTTTCACCAACTCAGCTGCAGGTAGAAGTCACCAGACTCTGGGAAGAATACAGGACTTAGACAGATTAAAACAAATGCCAATTTAAAATGATTGCTTCAAAAAAGGCTAAACGTGGAAATATGCCAAATGAGTTTCAAAATCTAGGAATTTAGAAAGTGTGCAAAAAGTTGTTGAATCACGCAAAAAAGGTTATTGCTACTCAATGTATTTCCAGTAACAATGTATTAAATGTGATGCAAAAGTATTCTCAAATGTATGAATCAACAAATAGCTTCAAAAATGTAATAAGTAAAAATACTCAGATATTCAGATAGATATTCAAAAAGGATTTCTCAGATATTCAGATTTGATATTCAAAAGAATTTCCCAGATATTCAGATTTGATATTCAAAAGGATTTCTCAGATATTCAGATTTGATATTCAAAAGAATTTCTCAGATATTCAGATTTGATATTCAAAAGGATTTCTCAGATATTCAGATTTGATATTCAAAAGGATTTCTCAGATATTCAGATTTGATATTCAAAAGGCTTTCTCAGATATTCAGATAGATATTCAAAAGGATTTCTCAGATATTCAGATAGATATTCAAAAGGATTTCTCAGATATTCAGATTTGATATTCAAAAGGCTTTCTCAGATATTCAGATAGATATTCAAAAGGATTTCTCAGATATTCAGATTTGATATTCAAAAGGATTTCTCAGATATTCAGATTTGATATTCAAAAGAATTTCTCAGATATTCAGATTTGATATTCAAAAGGATTTCTCAGATATTCAGATTTGATATTCAAAAGGCTTTCTCAGATATTCAGATAGATATTCAAAAGGATTTCTCAGATATTCAAAAGGCTTTCAGATTATTTCAAGGATCACCTTTCCAGGGTGATAATCAAATATTTAGTCAGGGATCACCTGGCCTCTGCGGACCAGGATGACAGATATATTCAGTCAGGGATCACCTGGCCAGCTACGGACCAGGATGACAAATATATTCAGTCAGGATCACCTGGCCAGCTACGGACCAGGATGACAAATATATTCAGTCAGGATCACCTGGCCAGCTACGGACCAGGATGACAAATATATTCAGTCAGGATCACCTGGCCAGCTACGGACCAGGATGACAAATATATTCAGTCAGGGATCACCTGGCCAACGGTGGACCAGGATGACCAAATCTGGAAAAATGCCAGAATAATAGCAGAGGGGGGGGGGAGAGGTGGACAGCCAGATATCGAAGAGATCGATATTGAACCCTAAGATAGCGGTGAGTGTAAAGAGGAGAATGAGATCAGTGGTTAAGTTAAACTAATTGGAAAGTCTGGAAGATAGTTAAGTTAAACAGTGGGAGGGACAGCGATAAAGAGGGTTGGGTCCACCAGGACAGGCCAGTTCCTCTGCACCTGGGACAAACAAAAGCACAAGTGTTTAGTGTTTACGACACTTTGTACCTGAATACATTTACTAATTGAAATGAGAAACTGACCTGAAGATGAGAGGGTCTTTACCAGAGATTGTGAAGAGGACCAAAAAATAAAAGTGAAAAGGTAAGTTACTCAGTTGAAGTATAGAACGGTCATGCAAACAACAGATCTAAATTTTACCTGGAGCAGGAGATGACTGTTCGATGACGCAGCTGTAGAGGAAAAACAAAATGTTTGTCAGCACTTTGATCCAGTTTTAGTCCTCTAATAGTCTCCTTACCCTAGCACTATATATTGAAGATTCAATAATAAAAATAAAAAAAATGTGATATTAATAAATGAGCCAAAATACCATTGTATATGTATTATTACACTTGCAATGTAATTTGCCGTATATTGGTTTGGGTTGCCGCGGGCGGCATTGTAGCACAGTGGTTAGTGCTCTCGCTTCACAGCTAGAAGGTCCAGGGTTCGATTCCCACCTGGACGGGTCTTTCTATGTGGAGTTTGCATGTTCTCCCTGTGTCTGCGTAGGTTTCCTCTGGGTACTATGGTTTCCTCTACCACTAAAAACATGTAAAATAGGCCAGGATGAATGATGTGTGAGTGAATGTATGGTCAGAGGGACCGTTGGCGCAGATGTGTGCAGTCGCAACAGCGCTTCTGTTAGTCTCCCCCATCTTACCACCACGGAGTATGGAGTGAATGTACAATTGTCTCATGTAAAGCGCTTTGTGGCTATGTCTGTGAAAGACAATTTATAGATTTCAAACTTGTATTTATCAGCAGTAAAGTAACACTTAGATTCAGTATCTAACCCATGGAAGACTATTACCCATTTACTTACTTTAATCAACCAAGAGATTTGTATGGACAGGCCACATGCAACTTTTTTCCAAAACAGTGAACAGGAGCCTGAAAAAAAAAGAACTGTCAGCTGTGTTTTACAATATATTGAACAGTGAGAAGAAGCACGAGTTGGGCTCTTGAATAAAGGAGAACAATCAAGTAGCTGACTTCCATCTTTCAGCTAATAATGTTAACTAGCATATGCCGCAATTAACCCATGCAAGATTAATACGGATTTACTTACTTCAATATATGAAGTGATCATCACCCAATAGTGCAATTTTATCCAGACCAGGTAAGGGTTAAAGCCTGGAAAAGAAGGGAAAAACCATTAGCTGTGTATCACATCAGGTAGGAAAACCATCAATTTTCTTCCACCACAATGGAAAGTGAGCTATATCAAGCTGCGTCCACACCGCACGCTTTTTGGGCATCAAAAAAGCGCCCAAAGCCCCTCGTTGGACTTGTGCATACTGAAGTCAAGACGCTACAAACTCGCTCTTGCCGCGCGTCAGTTCAGAGCAAGTTCGTAGCCATCTTGGGAGGAACTCTTGTCCCCCTTTGCTACTGCCATGTCCTATGGATCTTTAACAATATCCCCCGGTATTTAAGTCTTTATCCAGACTATATGCTTGAATTCAGGGACATCATTTGGGCCCATGGCAAAGCTAGGTTAGCTTGTTACAATCGCCTGCACCTCATTGATGAAAAGTGTGCAATAAACCACTAACGCATTAAGCCCCGCTCAGTGTGTGGTGATTGTTCAACGGAATCTTTATGTAGATGGTGGTTTAATTTACTTTATTTCGAGCAAATGTCTCATTTTTACATGATCTTTTGGAGCTTTAGCTTGTGGCATTAGCTTACTCCGGTGTAAATGCTACTGGTTTCAAGGCCTAAACACATTCCTGCGCAGATTCAGCCTCTGAAATCAGTTTTGTCGCCACTTTTAATCCTTAATGTTTAGGTTAAAGAAACACAGATTTGTGTCTTAAAAGTCCCAGAGCTGATGTTGTTCCGGTCCACAACATGGTGAAGCTAATCCTCCATGACTGTTTACATCTGCATAGGATCTGCCCCGGTGGCTTAGCTACAACGCACTTCACTGTTGGGGAAAGCTCCTGAGTGGTCGACGCTCGCGAATGTCTCCAAAAGGGTCAACATTTCCCAACTCTAGCGTTGGCCGCACAGGAGGAGCGTAACGCGCCGAGTTACCCCTCGACGCTTCCCGATGTAAACCTGCCGCTTTTGGTGTGGACGCACCATTAGTGATACAGGAAATGCTAGGATCGAGGCTTGAGTATCTCCTCAAAGATAGCTTTGACATAAGAGTCCACTATATGTGAGGGATGAGCTATGCACGAGTGTGGTGGTGTGTACACACACACACACACACACACACACACACACACGCACACACCCACCCTCCTGTTCCACCTGAATACAATGTGCCATTGTATAACTACATTTCAGTTAAAACTGCCCAGTATTTATTTTGTGCACATTCATTAAACAGCATTTCTTTTTACGCGCTGCAACATACAGCTAAAAAACCAACAATGCAGCTGATACTGCAGCTCAGTAATAAATGGAAAGCTCCATGTGATATATTCTACTGGGCTGTTTATTACATTTAGGGATGCACGATAATACCGGCCGCCAATAATTATCTTCATTTTTGACGCCATCCCTGATAAAATAAATAAATAAATTAGGCCCGATAATTATAAGCTCAAATTGCTTTGACTCTGCTGCTCCAGCTCGCTGCCTTTCGCTCAGCACCGGCGGCGCCACCTTGCTGCTACTGCAGCCCGGAGCTGCTGCAGATTTACAGCATTTTATTTTAAGCTTCTCAGTACAGCCTGGACTTTAAAATGTTACGTATGAAACACTTCTTCCTCAAACAAATATGGAAACCCCAATTTTAAAGCTTCAGATTTTGAGCGTTTTAACTCACTGCACTAGCACTAATTAGGACTTGATTAGGAGCACAAACAGATGTTTTTAGTTGTTAAGTACTCACCAAAAGCAGAGGATTAGAATGGAAGAGCCAACATTGAAGAGTCATTTTCAAAAGGAGACAAAAAAAGAAAAACACTGATTAGTAAAGATGTTAAGCCTTAATCTATTTAAGATACAGTATTCTTTTTTAACTTAATCAAAACTGTATTCTAATTGAGAACATTGCATAATATATTGTTATACGGTTGGATACATTCTTTTACATTTAAATCTTTATATGATCTCATACAGACACAGAATCTCCAACTCTGGCTATACAAAGTCATTTTACGAGTTTCACTCACAGGTCAGAACCTGCTAAAGAGCTGACTACACTTCATTACATGACACTCTGATCACACACTTCGTCAGACGTTGGTTTGACTCGGACTGTTAAACAGAATAGACAACTCCTCCGCAGTCCTCCCCATTTACCATAATGACCACGTTCGAGAGGGAAATAATGGCGGAGTTACAGACTCCTCCTCCAAGTCTCTGACGAAGCATGTCCCTAATAAGGGCATAAGTGCGGGATCTACACTGTAGACTCGGCCCTTGCGTGATGTGTAGCTCGCACAGCTCCAATGCTACTTGTCCGACCCTCGTTAAGTATGACATTTCAAAAATTTCTTACGAAAACCAGCCTGGTGCCTTTAATAAGCCTGCACATGCGTGGGTCAATCAGGCTCCTAATTTTGGCTACCAAACAAATCACACCGCCATTGAAATGTGTGAGCGAGGGAGCGTGAACACTGAAGTATATTGAGCCATAACCGAGAACTGTAAGGCTTACAGGAACTGGTTTAAAAGACTAAGTCTAAACATTTCTTGCAAATATTTATGTTGTCAATATCCTGAAAGCGAGGGAACAGTCAGGACGGCGGCTCCGGAGAAAGGAGCGGACTATAGCGAACAGGGGGGCAACAGGACCTGGGATCAGCCTGACACATCCTCACTTTTTAGATCATTTGAATTTGTCTTGTAATCACAGGGAAAAGTTTCAAAACTGTGTTGATGTTAAATATTGTGGGTAAATTTCCGTCTGTCAACATAGCGACTGATTAGCCATGTTGTACACAAAATTACAAATAGTGAATTTAGATGGCATAGCCTATGTGTGTATGTGGCTCTCAATGGTCACAATAAAAACTTGAAAGATTTTGTTTACTGTCCTTATTTAAAAAAAAAAAAAAAAAAAAAAGAGGGATTCTGTTTTTATTTCTCATTCCAGTTTAAATGTTGTGAATATCGGTGACATGAGGCCACAGTTTCAGACCCTGGACTTTGTCCAACAGTCCCCTTCAAGGGTCAGAAATTTTTTTCCCTCACATATTTATTCCAACAATATTGTAACAGGCTCCATGGCGACAAAAACACTTTAAATCATCAACTTTCCAGCGTTTAAAACAGTCCAAATCAGAGCTTTCTTCGTAGCTTTCTTCGTTGCTTCACGCTAACCATCATTATTGTTTGGTTCGCCAAAAGACATTCCATTACTCATAATGCAACAGGCGAGCAGAGATGGGCATTCGGCTTATTGTAACTCACCCAGCGTTATAACAGGAGGAATATCTAGCTGTAGAAAGTTCCAAAAAATTAGGCACCAGGCTATAAAGTTGTTTTTAATGTGTCCAATAATGATTCCTAATGGGAGACTAGCGGCTATATGGAGGTACTACAGCAATGGCGGCCTCTAGTGTCGTGGTCATAAAGCGGCCATTGGTTTGACTCAAAGAGGTAGCACATGTGAGGGATGACATGTGAGAACTTGTTTAACATGTATTCACCACACAATACCACGACTCACCACAATCATAAGGAAAATGCAGCCAGGAATTCCCACAGGTGCATGAAAGAGAAAAAAAATAAATCAAAATTTGATTAGTAATATGAACATAACACAACCCACTACATCCATCTGTTACAAACGTTTCATGATAAAAACGTCTCATTCATTATATTTATAATTTAATGTTCTCATATATAAAAAAGGGCATTCTATGCATAAAAAGGGCCAATATTTTCCACAACATCTGAATAATGGATTGTTAGATTTAAATTGATGGGTTTATATTAGGGCTGGGCGATATGGCCTAAAATCTATATCATGATATGAAAAAATAAATATCACGATAACGATATATTTGACGATATAATTGACAATGGACGAATTACTTCAAAATCCCCGCCTTACGCCTATTGGGAAGATTCATTCAGTGATATTTTATTCTTTTTTTTCGGCATAATCTTCCAAATATGATCTACTCGAGCAGTTTACATCCTTCATTTCATTTTTACTTTTTCAGCACGTGTGTCCGTGTTCTACTGTCACCGTTTATGCTGCTCTGATGGAGCGAAACATAAATTATATTGTGTCCACAACAATATAAAAAATTACAACGATATCAAAACATTATATCACGATAACAATATGGCCCAGCCCTAGTTTATATTATGACATGTTAGATACAAGTATAACCTCTTAACCCCCCCACCTGAAACAAGCTCATTAAAAAGCTTAAAAAATAAATAAATAAATACGAAAACGAGGATGAAAACGCAACAAAAATGTTTAAAGAGAAACAAAAATGTGCTGGAAAAGCAGCAATGAAAAAAAGCGATTTGTGGTCACAAAACCACAGCAAAAAAATAATAAGTGACATATGAAAAAGACATATGACAAAAACGCTTGATAAAAGCTTGGGTCTTGTGATAAAAATGCAGTGACCATTTGACAAAAAGTTAAGATCACTTTTGCAGGTCTAAGCTTTTAAATGAGGCATTACACTGTAACAGAGCCCTGCACTTCCGTGGGAAAACAGTGCGGCGCGGGACACACTTTAAAAGCTCATTGCAGGCGGGGGGCGAGACTTTTTCATTATCATTTTCAGTTATTCTCTCTTTTGAGAAAGAGCATTCGTACTGCAGAATCACTGTCTTAATGCTCAAAATTGATAACAGTTGGCTCCTGTCAATGCGTAACACGGCAAACACAGACTGAATCTATCAGACAAACACATAAACGCACGCGCTTCGTGTCAAATGGGTCAGTGCAACAAAGCACATTCAGCCAGACTTTACTCCACAGAATAAGCTTAAAAACACTACACTCACTGTACGCTCAATCTTCTTTTGCATAATCCACAACAGGCCCGTCTTCGCCTGCACTGCGCCCATCGCTGCTTGTTTTACATGTCTAAAGTTGTAAATAAGCCTTAATTTATCCATAGTGTAGAGCTACTGTAAGATACTTGTTTGGGTGCGAGGCAGCGTGAGAGATGCATTCAGGGACAGTAAGAAGTGCGCCTTTCCTGCACTACTTCTTCAGCACCTGCCGCTCCTCAGGTGCTGAAGTTGTACTGCCGGCTTTTCTTCCTCCTGCAGTCGTTCCTTCTGATGTTTGGGAGCCAGTTCCTGCCACACCGCTGGAGAACCCATCTGTTATATATTTCTCCCAATTTTCCGCTTTTACATTTTTTTTTTTAAAAGAGGACAGTAAGAAGTGCACCTTTCCGTCACTTCTTACGGTCCCTGAATGCATCTCCGCTGCCCCCACTGAGCAAAACAACGCGTGGTTACAGTAGCTACTAGGGATGGGAATCTTAGGCCTCTGTCCGATACGATTCGTATCTCGATACACCTGCCACGATCCGATTCATTTAAGATACATCTTGCGACACCAGAGCTGCGATGCGATTCGATTTAGGACAATTATCATGATGCATCTCGATGTTTCACCATCCACTCTATGCTTGATGCAATGACTCAATAGAACCAGCTGAAATAAATTAAGATTTGACAAATAGTCACAATTATTGAGGCCTTGAATTTATATCTTTTTTTAATGTTTTGTATCCTATATATTCTATGGGTTTATCCACCTATTTTTTGTTTTTTCAACATTTTTGGAGGGACAATTATTATTAATCTATGAACAGGCGATTGTGTGAATTATTTCCACATTAATAACACACACAGGAAAGCTCACATGGTTATGCTAATGAATGGGCGGGGCTTCCTTTGCCTCAGCGCAGTCACACGTGTACTCCCACCTGGCTCAAATACAGTGCAGTAAAGTGGATTTTTTAACTCTTTCTGGACTCTTTACGCTTGTAAGTGGACACAATGACGTGGGCAGTCAGATCATGGCGATGTTTGGAATATTTATCTGCGTTTGGCTTCCTGCTACTTTTCATCGCGTTCTGCACACAAGACGTCCTTGATTCACCACAGCGCTGCGGCCAACCCAGTCCACCGCCGCGGAGGTGTTTCTGTCGCTCTCAGCCTGAAGTTACCGGTAAAACACACGCGCTCCTCGTAGGAGGAGCGTCACACACGCACGCAAATGACGCGCGCAGTGGCAAGAGGGGCTTTGCAGCCGTAACGTATCTAGATTAAATCGATATGAGCGCGTAAAATCCGATGCATCTTGTGTTTATCCTCTGAACTGCATCGATCTGTGGCTTCTCTGCCGATGCACTCGCATCTCTCGTGCGCAAATCCGTGTATCGATACAAATCGTTTTTTTGTCCCATCCCTAGTAGCTACACCATGGATAAATTAAGGCTTATTTAAACTTTAGACATGTAAAAACAAGCGGTGATGGGCGCAGTGCAGGTGAAGACAGGCCTGTTGTTCTGGATTAGGCAAAATATTTGTTTTCCAAATGGAGCTAATGATCGACCAGATGAGTGAGAATCGTGGAAAAAGAGGTTTCAATGCAGCAACTTCTACGACGGATTCTCAGAAGATCGAGTGCACAGTGAGTGTAGTGTTTTTATGCTTATTCTGTGGAGTAAAGTTGGCCCTTAATGTACGGCTATTGCACTTAATGGACATGAAGCGCGTGCATTGCTATTGTCTCAATAGATTCAGTCTGCATTTGCCCTCCACTGGAGAGCACGGCGGAGCGAGACGTCTCTACCCCGGTGTGTGCGGCAGCCAGTCTTGTCCATTTTGCCCTACTAGCTAAAACTAGCTAACTAAACAACTCGCCCCATTTGAAGAACGGAGGATTTACTGGTCAGCAAAAATGTACGCTAAGTAGTATGTGGTTTCACCATTTAGGCTTATGGAAGCCTTGAACGTTTTTCTAACTGTAGTTAACATCAGGAAAGAGGTTCTGTGACATTTTTATGTTCAAGTATGCTCAAAACGAGTGGAATTTAACTGACTTTATCACCCAATTGTGGCACAATATCACTATCAAATCAAATCACTCTGATTCATAACCTTAGAAATGCCTTTAAATTCACAAAATTTAGTACAGAGATGGAGGAGTTTTTTCTTTAACTTACCGTGGGAGACGACGCTCGGACTGGCGCGAACCTGCAAGCGCGTGCGCTAATGAGACGCAGCTGGGACTAATCAGCGCAGCTAATCAGGACCAAAAAAAAAAATATATCAACATGAAATTAATATCAAAGTGCAAATGACTTCAGCAAATACAAAAGGCTGTCTCTTTCAAATGATTAGAATAAAAACAATTACTCTATATATATATATATAATTTGTCAACTATTTTTGAACAGGCATTAACACAAGGACCTCTCATTCATTTCCACTTAACTTGACAAAACTCTGAGGTGATTGATTTTAAACACCATTCACATATTTTCTTACCAGGGCCTGCCGTAGGCATAGGCGACCCAGCGGCTCCTTTGGGTGCCATCTGCTGGAGAGGGCGCCGAATAACGCTTTCATTTTTTATGCTCCCGCTGTCTATAACATCGCTGATTTTTGGACATAATTTTGCAACAGAAAGTGATGGAGACTTTTGGGCTTTTGTGTTGGAAACAAGAGATTTTAAACTTTCAATCGAGTCCGCCCTGATCCTTCTAAGCCTCCGCGTAATATTGCAGTGAACATTCGTAAATTTACTTCAGAAGTATATATAGTCCAATATAAAAGCGCACAACAGTTTATATATGTCTTAGGCCTATATATTTTATATAAATAGGTAATCATAATATAATATATCAACAATAATCATAATAAAATAAAGCTAGATTAAACGGGCGGCATGGTAGCACAGCGGTTAGTGCTTTGGCTTCACAGCTAGAAGGTCCCGGGTTCGATCCCCACCTGGACGGGGCCTTTCTGTGTGGAGTTTGCATGTTCTCCCCGTGTCTGCGTAGGTTTCCTCCGGGTACTCCGGTTTCCCCTACCACTAAAAACATGTACAATAGGCCAGGATGAATGATGTGAGTGAGTGGTTGGTGGTGGTCGGAGGGGCCGATGGCGCAGATTGGCTGCCTCGCTTCCGTCAGTCTACCCCAGGGCAGCTGTGGCTACAACAGTAGCTTACCACCACCGAGTATGGAGTGAATGATTAATGACGACAATGTGGCGCTTTGAGAAAAACTTGGTAATACAGACTTGTAAAGCGCAATACAAGTGTAAGGCATTATTATTATTATTATTAAACTAGCCTTTTCCATATCCAAAGTATGTCCAAACGGACTGGGATAGAGAAACACAGCAAAAAAAGAAAATTCCGAAAGAGAATTTGTACATCTGCGCTAGAGCAGTGCTTCTCTATTTTTTGCGGTGCCCCCCTTAGGAAGAAGAAAACATTTCATTTTTGGTCTGGGTCCAGGTCTGGTTCCCGGTCTTGGTTCAGGTCTTTGTTCGGGTATTGGTCTTGGTCTTGGTTTGGTTCTTGGTCCAGGTCTTGATGTGGGTCTTGGTTCGGGTCTTGAGTTTTCGTTGCTGAAAATGTGAAACAGAATTTACTGACCTTGAAATCCTTTAAACTGTTGAAATCCAAAACAAAAAGATTATATTTAAACGACACAATGACTGAAATAGAAGTTGGATGACATACCGATATGAACATTGCATTATAGTGCTTTCATTTATTTGTATTATAAGGCTGGGTCACTGAGACAGAGTTGGCTCACTGGGTCACTCTGATCTTAAAGGACACATGGCCCTGGTTTTGGTCTCTGTAGTTGTTGTTCTCAATGGTTAGGAGTAGGATTGGGTCAATGGGGTAGAGTTGGGTCACTGCGTTACTTTGATCTTAAAGGAGACTTGTTGCTGGTTTTGATCTCTGTAGTTGTTTTTCATGGTTGGGGTGGTGTCGAGTCAGGGTTTGGTCACTGGGGCAAGGTTGGGTCACTGGGTCACTATGATCTTGAATGACACTTGGCTCTGGTTTCGGTCTCTCTAGTTGTTGTTCTCGATGGTTAGGGTGGTGTGGGGTCAGGGTTGGGTCAATCCAGGAAGGGTTGGTTCACTGGGTAACTCTGATCTTAAAGGAGACTGAGCCATGGTTTCGGTCTCTGTAGTTGTTGTTTTTAATGGTTAAGACTTGGATTTGGGTTAGGATGGTGTAGAATCTGGGTTAGGTCACTGGGGCAGGGTTGGGTCACTTTGATCTTGAATGACACCCTGCCCTGGTTTTCGGTCTCTGTAGCTGTTTTCTCAATGGTTAAGGATGGGGTTGGGTCCCTGGTGTAGGGTTGGGTCAGTGGGGCAGGATTGTGTCCGAGTCTTTTCTGTATTGTGGTGCCGGTCTTTGTTCTAGTCCTGTTCCGGGTCTTGGTCTGGAATTGATCTGGGTCTTGAGTTTTGATTGCTGAAAACAGAATTAGCTGAAGGTCAATCTTTGAAACTCCTGAAATCCTTCAAAATTCCAAAATATTGAAACTCCCGAAACCTTGAAGCTCCTGAAATCCTTGAAACACCCGAAACCTTGAAGCTCCTGAAATCCTTGAAACTCCCGAAACCTTGAAACTACTGAAATCCTTGAAACTCCTAAAATCCTTGAAACTCCTAAATTCCTTCCATCCATCCATCCATCCATTTTCTTCCACTTTTCGGTTGCCGAGTCGTGGGGGTCACATTGCACCAGCCCCTATGGCTCCTCCTGCTGGTGGTGGGTCCACAAAAGGGCGGCCTCATGGTTCTAACCGGGCCTGTTGGTCTCTTATAAGGGGCCTAATATCCTTGAAACTGTTAAATCCTTGAAACTCCTAAAATCCTTGAAACTGTTTAATCCTTGAAACTCCTAAAATCCTTGAAACTGTTAAATCCTTGAAACTCCTAAAATCCTTGAAACTGGTAAACCCTTGAAACTCCTAAAATCCTTGAAACTGTTAAATCCTTGAAACTCCTAAAATCATTGAAACTCCTGAAATCCTTGAAACTCCTAATATTCTTGGAACTCCTGATATCCTTGAAAATGTCCTTGAAACTGTTGAAAATCCCTATTTAGTATTATTAATAGGGATGGGCACCGTTCGCTTTTTTTTAACGATACCTGCTTTTCGGTGCCGGTGCCTTAACGGTACTTTTTTTGGTGCCTATTTCATTTTAATTAAATTAAAATAACGTGTATAAAAAAGTGCCGTTCAGGAAAAAGTCCTAAAACAGCACAATAGAAGCTCCACAGGTCGCAGCAGCGTCACCTGTAACTTCGTACTTTGAGCACAATTTCCACTTAAGCAGCAATAAAAAGAAAGAAAGGACGTTATTACCTCCTGAGCTGCAGAGACAGATCCACATCATGACATGGGTTCTTTCGGATAAACTTTTCTAAACACACTGCGCTTTGACGAAGCGAAAGCACTTTCCCTTCAAAGATCCTTACATGGTGTGAGCGCTCACTCTGCCACTAATAATCTACAAAAACTGTACCAAAAATGTCTAATACAGAGTGAGCGCTCACACTTTTCCACAAACAATCTTTGATATTCCCCTCACGCTGCAGCAGCTTGTGAAGTTGTAAACAACAGCTCGTGAACTCAGACCCTCTGAGCGACAGACCCTCGCGGGTCTGTTGCTAAAGGTAAAGACGTAGTTCTTGTTGTCACTGCTCGGTTTTGCTTTTCAATAAACACAAGTTTCTTATTCAGTCCTGGTTTAGTCCTGGTTTATAATAACTGGTTTAGTTTAGCTCTGGATTTTACAACCGGTGTAAGTCCTGGACTGTCCTGGCTCAGTCCTGCCGCAGACCGCGGCTGAGCCATCTCTATTACAAAAGTTTAGTACATTATAGCTTTGCTTCGCTTTAAGTTATAGCTCCATTTGCGCTGAAGCAGCTCATTATCTCCGCACACGTTCATGTTGCTTTTTTTAGACTCACAGCGGGTCATATATTGACGTCTAGAGAGAAAAAGAACTGAAAGTTGGCACCGAAAGAATTTTTTTTTTTCGATACCACCCCCGACCGGAGCTTTTTGGTCGGTACCAAGTAGGCGTTTAACGGTGCCCATCCCTAATTATTAAAGTGCTTTTATTATGAAAATCCCTATGTAGTTGTATTATAGTGCTTTTATTATGAAAATCCTGATATAGTTGTATTATAGTGCTTTTATTGTGAAAATCCTCATTTAGTTGTATTATACAGCTTTTATTGTGAAAATCCTCATTTAGTTATATTATAGTGCTTTTGTTGTGAAAATCCCTATTAAGTTGTATTATAGTGCTTTTATTGTGAAAATCCCCATTTAATTGCATTATACTGCTTTACATGTAAAAATCCCTATTAAGTTGCATTATACTGGTTTACATGGAAAAATCCCTATTAGGTTGCATTATACTGGTTTACATGTAAAAATCCCTATTAAGTTGCATTATACTGGTTTACATGTAAAAAATCCCTATTAAGTTGCATTATACTGGTTTACATGTAAAAATCCCTATTAGGTTGCGTTATACTGGTTTATACTGGTGTACATGTAAAAATCCCTATTAAGTTGCATTATACTGGTTTATACTGGTTTACATGTAATAATCCCTATTAAGTTGCATTATACTGGTTTACATGTAAAAATCCCTATTAAGTTGCATTATACTGGTTTACATGTAAAAACCCCTATTAGGTTGCATTGTACTGGTTTACATGTAAACATCCCTATTAAGTTGCATTATACTGGTTTACATGTAAAAACCCCTATTAGGTTCCATTATACTGGTTTACATGTAAAAATCCCTATTAGGTTGCATTATACTGGTTTATACTGGTTTACGTGTAAAAAGCCCCATTAAGTTGCATTATACTGGTTTACATGTAAAAATCCCTATTAGGTTGCATTATACTGGTTTATACTGGTTTACATGTAAAAAGCCCCATTAAGTTGCATTATACTGGTTTACATGTAAAAAATCCCTATTAGGTTGCATTATACTGGTTTATACTGGTTTACGTGTAAAAAGCCCCATTAAGTTGCATTATACTGGTTTACATGTAAAAAGCCCCATTAAGTTGCATTATGCTGGTTTATACTGGTTTACATGTAAAAAGCCCCATTAAGTTGCATTATACTGGTTTACATGTAAAAATCCCTATTAGGTTGCATTATACTGGTTTATACTGGTTTACATGTAAAAAGCCCCATTAAGTTGCATTATACTGGTTTATACTGGTTTACATGTAAAAAGCCCCATTAAGTTGCATTATACTGGTTTACATGTAAAAATCCCTATTAAGTTGCATTATACTGGTTTATACTGGTTTACATGTAAAAAGCCCCATTAAGTTGCATTATACTGGTTTACATGTAAAAATCCCTATTAGGTTGCATTATACTGGTTTATACTGGTTTACATGTAAAAAGCCCCATTAAGTTGCATTATACTGGTTTACATGTAAAAAATCCCTATTAGGTTGCATTATACTGGTTTATACTGGTTTACGTGTAAAAAGCCCCATTAAGTTGCATTATACTGGTTTACATGTAAAAAGCCCCATTAAGTTGCATTATACTGGTTTATACTGGTTTACATGTAAAAAGCCCCATTAAGTTGCATTATACTGGTTTATACTGGTTTACATGTAAAAAGCCCCATTAAGTTGCATTATACTGGTTTACATGTAAAAAATCCCTATTAGGTTGCATTATACTGGTTTATACTGGTTTACGTGTAAAAAGCCCCATTAAGTTGCATTATACTGGTTTACATGTAAAAAGCCCCATTAAGTTGCATTATACTGGTTTATACTGGTTTACATGTAAAAAGCCCCATTAAGTTGCATTATACTGGTTTACATGTAAAAATCCCTATTAAGTTGCATTATACTGGTTTATACTGGTTTACATGTAAAAAGCCCCATTAAGTTGCATTATACTGGTTTACATGTAAAAATCCCTATTAGGTTGCATTATTGCACTGAAGTCCTTGAAACTCCTGGAAACCTTGAAACTCCTGGAAAACTTGAAACTGTTGAAACCTTGAAACTGTATAAGTCCTTGAAACTGCTGAAGGTCAATCTCCATGGCTGACGCCATGGAGATTGACTGTCCTTGAAACTGCTGAAGTCCTTGAAACTCCTGAAATCCTTGAAACTGTTGAATCCTTGAAACTGTTGAATCCTTGAAACTGTTGAATCCTTGAAACTGTTGAAGTCCTTGAAACTATTGAATCCTTGAAACTGTTGAATCCTTGAAACTGTTGAATCCTTGAAACTGTTGAATCCTTGAAACTGCGGAATCCTTGAAACTGTTGAATCCTTGAAACTGCTGAATCCTTGAAACTGTTGAATCCTTGAAACTGCTGAATCCTTGAAACTTTTGAAACTTTGAAACTGTTGAATCCTTGAAAATTCTGAAGTCCTTGAAACTGTTGAATCCTTGAAACTGTTGAATCCTTGAAACTGTTGAATCCTTGAAACTGTTGAATCCTTGAAACTGCTGAAGTCCTTGAAACTGCTGAAGTCCTTGAAACTGCTGAAGTCCTTGAAACTGCTGAAGTCCTTGAAACTGCTGAAGTCCTTGAAACTGCTGAAGTCCTTGAAACTGTTGAAACCTTGAAACTGCTGAAGTCCTTGAAACTGTTGAATCCTTGAAAATTCTGAAGTCCTTGAAACTGTTGAATCCTTGAAACTGTTGAATCCTTGAAACTGTTGAATCCTTGAAACTGCTGAAGTCCTTGAAACTGCTGAAGTCCTTGAAACTGCTGAAGTCCTTGAAACTGCTGAAGTCCTTGAAACTGCTGAAGTCCTTGAAACTGCTGAAGTCCTTGAAACTGCTGAAGTCCTTGAAACTGTTGAAACCTTGAAACTGCTGAAGTCCTTGAAACTGTTGAAATGTATGAAAGACCTGAAGTCCTATTAAATTGCATGGGCCTATTAAAATGAATGGCAGAATTCTCAATGCAAATTAATGGCAGAATTCCCAAGCCCGTATAAAAAAAAATGGAAAACTGTAGAACTCGAATTTTTTCTGAAAACTGACAAGTTGTGGAAGCTGAACATGTACAAACTGCAGAAATTGTTGAAAATGTGGAAAAAAATGCTGAAAACTATGAATTTGTGGAAGCCCCATTATAAGTCAATGGGAAAAATCGACCGATTTTTGGCCGATTGTGGAAAAACCGTGAATTGTAGAATTCCCAAAAGTAATAGCAATAATCTCCCAAACATGTGGAACGTTTTGATGTATAACTTGTGGAAATATCTGAAACTGTGAAAGCTGTGAAACGTGTCGAAAATCAGGAAAAAAATAATTGTTGAATAATAATAAAGAACATGAAAACCAATTATTGACTGCGGAAAGTTCCGCAGTCAATCAATAATAAATAACTTGAAAACCAATTATTGACTGCGGAAAGTTCCGCAGTCAATCAATAAATAACTTGAAAACCAATTATTGACTGCGGAAAGTTCCGCAGTCAATCAATGAAAAAGCAACAGAAAAAGGCCGTAGGCTGTAAGAAGCTTTTAGATTTGGGTTAAGCTGAACTGGAGAAAATGCACTCCGTTAAAGTGGGTTAGGAGGTCCTCTGGTTATGTCCTCTAATTATGTCCTCTAATTATTACCTCTAATTATGTCCTCTAATTCAATTCAATTCAATTCATCTTTTTTATGTCCTCTTGTTATGTCCTCTTGTTATGTCCTCTAATTATGTCCTCTAATTATGTCCTTAAACGTAAAACTCGAGGGGACAGAGCGTTCTCCGTCGTCGGCCCTAAGCTGTGGAACGCTCTGCCCCTCCACGTCCGAACAGCCACAACATTGGAGTGTTTTAAATCTCGTCTTAAAACCCACTTTTATTCTCTGGCTTTTAACACCGCGTGAGTTGTGTGGTCCCTGTGTCTTTTTAATTTTTTAGTGTTTTACGATTTTTATTGATTTTATAAATTGATTATTTATTTATTTTTTTATTCTATTTTTTTTTTTTTTTGTGTACTTTTTTTTTTTGTGCAGCACTTTGGAACTGTTCTGTTGTTTAAATGTGCTATAGAAATAAAGTGGATTGGATTGGATTATGTCCTCTAATTACGTCCTCTTGTTATGTCCTCTAATTATGTCCTCTTGGTACGCCCTTATGTCCTTATGTCCTCTTGTTATATCCTCTTGGTACGCCCTTATGTCCTCTTGTTATGTCCTCTAATTATGTCCTCTTGGTACGCCCTTATGTCCTCTTGTTATGTCCTCTAATTATGCCCTCTTATTACGTCCTCTTGGTACGACCTCATGTTATGTCCTTATGTCCTCTTATTATGTCTTTTTTATGTCCTCTTGTTATGTCCTCTAATTATGCCCTCTTGTTATGTCCTCTTGTTATGTCCTCTTGTTATGTCCTCTAACTATGCCCTCTTATTACGTCCTCTTGGTACGACCTTATGTTATGTCCTTATGTCCTCTTGTTATGTCCTCTTGGTATGTCCTTTTTTATATTCTCTTGGTACGTCTTCTATATCCTCATGTTATGTCCTTATGTCCTCTTATTATGTCTTTTTTATGTCCTCTTGTTATGTCCTCTAATTATGTCCTCTTATTATGTCTTTTTTATGTCCTCTTGTTATGTCCTCTAATTATGTCCTCTTGATATGTCCTTATGTCCTCTTGTTATGTCGTCTTGTTATGTCCTTTTTTATGTCCTCTTGGTATGTCCCTATATCCTCTTATTATGCCCTCTTATTACGTCCTCTTGTTATGTCCCCTTGGTACGACCTCTTGTTATGTCCTCTTGTTATGTCCTCTTGGTATATCCTTTTTTATATTCTCTTGGTACGTCTTCTTGTTATGTCCTCATGTTATGTCCTTATGTCCTCTTATTATGTCTTTTTTATGTCCTCTTGTTATGTCCTGTTATGTCCTCTTATTATGTCCACGTGTTATGTCCTTTAATTATGTCCTCTTGGTATATCCTTTTTTATATTCTCTTGGTACGTCTTCTTGTTATGTCCTCATGTTATGTCCTTATGTCCTCTTATTATGTCTTTTTTATGTCCTCTTGTTATGTCCTGTTATGTCCTCTTATTATGTCCACGTGTTATGTCCTTTAATTATGTCCTCTTGGTATATCCTTTTTTATATTCTCTTGGTACGTCGTCTTGTTATGTCCTCATGTTATGTCCTTATGTCCTCTTATTATGTCTTTTTTATGTCCTCTTGTTATGTCCTGTTATGTCCTCTTGTTATATCCTCATGTTATGTTCTTATGTCCTTTTGTTATGTCATCTTGTTATGTCCTCTTGGTATGTCCCTATATCCTCTTGTTATGTCCTCTAATTATGTCCTCTTGATATGTCCTTATGTCCTCTTGTTATGTCGTCTTGTTATGTCCTTTTTTATGTCCTCTTGGTATGTCCCTATATCCTCTTATTATGCCCTCTTATTACGTCCTCTTGTTATGTCCCCTTGGTACGACCTCTTGTTATGTCCTCTTGTTATGTCCTCTTGGTATATCCTTTTTTATATTCTCTTGGTACGTCTTCTTGTTATGTCCTCATGTTATGTCCTTATGTCCTCTTATTATGTCTTTTTTATGTCCTCTTGTTATGTCCTGTTATGTCCTCTTATTATGTCCACGTGTTATGTCCTTTAATTATGTCCTCTTGGTATATCCTTTTTTATATTCTCTTGGTACGTCGTCTTGTTATGTCCTCATGTTATGTCCTTATGTCCTCTTATTATGTCTTTTTTATGTCCTCTTGTTATGTCCTGTTATGTCCTCTTGTTATATCCTCATGTTATGTTCTTATGTCCTTTTGTTATGTCCTCTTGGTATGTCCCTATATCCTCTTGTTATGTCCTCCTATTATGTCCACTTGTTATGTCCTCTAATTATGTCCTCTAGGTATGTTCTTATGTCCTTTTGTTATGTCCTCTTGTTATGTCCTCTAATTATGTCCTCTTGTTATGTCCTGTTATGTCCTCTTATTATGTCCACGTGTTATGTCCTTTAATTATGTCCTCTTGGTATGTCCTTATGTCCTCTTGTCATGTCGTCTTGGTATGTCCTTTTCCGCGTCACCATGACGCAGAAAAGGTTTCACAGGCTCTCTAAACTCGTAAGGTTCGACGATCGCGGAACCACGGCCGAGAGGCGCGCGTCGGACAAATTGGCTCTCATGAGAGGGGTGTGGGACATGTGGTCGGAGGGTCTCCCGTCGCTGTACAACCCGGGTTCCCAAATTACCGTGGACGAATAGCTCGTCCCCTTTAAGGGTAAGTGTTTTTTTTTCCCGAGCTGTTTATTTCACATCGGTCTTTGTAATTGTTTTTTTTTACCAGGTCGCTGTCCGTTCAGGCAGTACATGCCCAACAAACCGGCACGGTACGGGGTAACATTTTGGGTGGCCTGCGAAGCTAGGTCGAGCTACGCCTGGAAAATACAGGTCTGGCAAACAAAAAGGAAAAACCAATAAAGAATTGTACCGAAAGAGAAATGGTTTTGTTTGTATAATTATCTTTTTATACGAGTACAGATGTGACAAAAGAGACGAGAGACCGGGGTCGTGTATGTAAACGTCTTTATTTCTTTCAATCTTATTTCATTGTATTATTTTTTTTCCCCACCCGACACACACGCGAAACGACCGTCTCGGTCGCCGCGCCTCAACGTAAAAGTTGCATATTTCGGATCCGGACGAAAAGTTCAAGTACATGTCCCGACAAGCGGGCTCGGCCTCGGTAACCGAGTGGTCGCGGGCGCACACGATACAGCGCTTCGGGCGCGAGTGCTCCGAGTCGCCGCGTTCTTCGCTTTCGAAGAAAAACCTCCGGGAAAGCCACGAACCCCTGTTCGAAGCGCTCTCGACCGGGCGCGAGTTCACGGTGGGACCGCGCGGGCTCCGCCGCGCCGACGGGCGAGATTTCGTCCGGATCCATAAACCGCTCCCGGGTTAGGAACTGGCAGAGTTTCGCGTTCGTGATCCCGCAGGCCATATTGTGCCACGGCTCTTCGCGCCCGGCGTTGCACACGACGCACGATCGCGCGGCGAGGTTCGCTCTGTAGCCGTTTTCGGCGAAGCGGCACAGTTGCGGATTTGCCACGTAGCCCCTTTGGAACCGGGCTTTGCCGAGAGCCTTGTGCATCTTAGTTTCGTCGTGGCGAAACCGATCCCGGACGATCCTGCAGATACCCTCGCCGCGGAACAAGTGCTCGTCTAGATGCGGGTCTCCTCTCAGGTACCCGGAACAGCTCCATCCGCAGTCCAAGCACTTGAAGGTGTGGTACGTGTCCGGAACGCGTTCCAAGTATCCTGGGTCGGCGGCTCGCGGAAGGGACCTCGAGGGATCGACTCCGGCGCGGGCGGGGGGGTCGTTCTTATGTAGGTTCGCCGGGGTCGGGTAGTTAGCGGATATTTCCGAGACAGATTCCCTCCGATCGGTTGCGAAGAGGCGTTACGACGACATAAAAAAGGACGTCGTTCAGACAACGTGAGTAGTAAATGGTAAACAGTAAATGATCTCGAATATATAGCGCTTTTCCACCTACGCTAGACGCTCGAAGCGCTTTACGGCGAGGAACCTCTCACCCATCCGACTTAGTACGTTGACTCGGGAGAAAAAGGGGGGGAACACAAACAAGAGGCTAAACGAGGAGAGGCAAAAGTTTATTTGTAGAACACAATTCGTACAAGAGGCGATTCGACTCGCTTCGGAGTTGCGTAGAATAACAAGAAAACTGAATAAAACATCAACGCGGACACGAAACACTTCAAACGTGTTCAGTTCACAGACATCAGACACTCGGGACCCGCGATCGTACCAGAAAACAAACACTTCCGTCTGCCCTCGTAAACGTGCGAGATGCACCAGTAAAACGGGCGATCGATGACGTATTCCTCGCATCCGTCAAGCAAGTGACGGCGGCTGCTGTAGTCCCCGCTTCGGTCACGTCGATATTACACACCTGAACCAACCGCCGGTGGTCTATCTCCATGTCCGTAACTCCGCGACTGCTCCATTCAGGAAAAGTTACGGTTTCGTAATACGTATAATCGTTGTCGCGAATCACTTCGTCGATCTTCTCTCTCGTACTCTGAAACTTTGCCTTAACCGCACTCGCGGCGACCCCCTCTTTGGGTATAACGAAGCTGATCCAGAACGATCTGTTTTTGTAAGGCACGCTGAAAACATCGCACTGTTCGCATTTCAAGAGTCTAGGTGGCGCGTCGTCGCCGACGTCGGCGGTTATGCCTTTTACGAGAGTGGGCGCATTTTCCTTGTAGAAATTCAGTTCCACTTCGGAGAATCCGTACATCAAACGCGGTGACGTTCATTACGACGGATTTCATGGTACCGTCCGGCGTCACTCCCTGCGACATCTCAGGCAGTTCCGGTACGGTCCCCGGGCAGCCCTGGCTCAGCTCTCCCAACAGTCGCTGGATGGCATCTCCTTGTCCTCGAGCCACCTTGACCCTAAGGTTCCGGGTCAGGTTTGTTAAGAAATCATTGGCCACGGGATCTCTGAACCACACGCCTGTTCTGGAGAACAACTTGATCCGGTCCTCCTTCGGGAAAGGCAAAGTTACATTTTTAGTTTCACATATTTCCACATAGTCAAACAGCTGTCTATGCCGAGGTCGCACACGACGTTGGACCGGTCCAAGAAACGGGAGACCGATTCGGATGCGTATCGAGAGTTATCCATCGCGAGTCCTTCGTCGTTCCACGTTGTTTCCGAAACGCCGAACGACGAAGGACTCGCGCGCGGCTTATATATCCGCGGCGGATCTGAGGAGGCGCGCGGTACGCGCAAGTAGCGGTTGTATCGCTGAAATTACGTCTCCGGGAAAGGGTAATTTTCTAGTCGCGGGCACCCGGGAGCTCTCCGCGGGGGGACGAAACGTGTCGGGCTGACCCGGCGCTAGGCGATGTGTTTTCTTTATTTCTCATCGCGGGCACCCGCGAGCTCTCCGCACGGGACGAAACGTGTCGGGCCGATCCCCCCCCCCGTGCTCGGTAGTGATGTGTCGAGCGTGTCGAGGCTTCGAAGCGTGTGCCGAGTAATCTAGGGGTGTGTCTATTGAAGCGTGTATCGATGCGTGTGTTGACGACGTATGTGGTGACGTTCGAAGCCTCGGGAAGTGGCTGTACCACGTGACTGATTCAGGAAATGATTCGCGGGTGTGAAGCGCGATTCAAAATAAAAGCGTCCGTGAAACGCAATGGATTCCCCCTCACACTTTGTGTCTTTGGGTTATTGCGCTTCTTTTCGTTTTCTATTTGAGCTTCATTGTTTTGCGATGGAACCAGCTAGAAAGAAGAGATTTTCCCCAGTGTGGGAGCATTTTGAGCTGATCTCACCTAATAAGGTTAGGGTTAGCAATAATTATGTAATAATAGATTGCACAACTATGACAACACAGCATTTTTATTGTTCACACTTTTCTGAATGCTTCTGAATACTTTATTTATTTATGCACTCCTGCATCTTCTGTGCCCTGTGAAAGAGGCGAAATCCTTTGCAAAAAAAGAAACCGCCTGAGTCCAAATACTTTAGAAAAAATATTATTTCTAAATAAAAATGAATAAATGTAATGTTTGTCTTTATTTAACACATTTACTTGTTGCATAAGCACAGACATAAGCAAAGTAACACAAGCACATTTTACATCACAACTCTCTAAAATCTCAAATTTTGTCTTTCAATGTTATACATTTTTTTGTCCACATGATGGCGTAGTGGAGCAAATAAAGCACCTTGATGCTTCGAACCGTGTGTGACGCAGTTGGCTGCGACGCTTCATGGGGCTTCATTTTCCCATCACTAGTGCTCGGAGACGTCTAAGTTGTTACCGCGAGAGTTAAACATGTGTTCAGAGCCCCACAGTTAAGCGGGGCATCAAAAAATGGCTAAAATCTCTTGCTGTTCCTCTCCACGGAAATCTTTAGTAAAAGGCGAAAGATTTATACGATCTGAAGAGAAACAAGAGTATTGGACTGCAGCCATGGACTGAGACACTGGCCATACGCTGCCCCGTCGTGGTTCATGTACCGCTCTCTAAAGGGAAGAAAAACTCATTTGCATGACCCACTTCAGGCTGATTTCAATTCAAATTGGGCTGTTCCCAAATTCCCAGACAGTTACCCTTACTTAAGAAGAGGCCTAACTTTCATTGGGGCTTGCAAAGGAACTATCGTGTAGAAACATCAAACCAGGACAGAGGAAGGTGAGAGATTCCATGCACTGCAAGTAAGTGGGAAATTACAGGTCAACAACTGAAATCAGGATTTTTGCCACATTCCGTCAGAAACATGACACACCTTAAATGCACTGGCTAGCTAGCCAGGAGTCGAACCTGGAATCTTCTGATCCGTAGTGAGACGCGTTTTCCATTGTGCCACTAGCCCATCGGTACTGCTTTGTTGATTAACTTTTGTACTTTCCTATCTACAACCTGAACTCCAATTTTGTTTGGTGATCAAATTAGTACAACACATCTAATATTATATAACAAGTCTTCAGAATGTATGCCCATTTAGAAGCGTGAACAAATGCCGTCCTTTGATAGCTCCATCCAAGCGGAGAACTCTAGTGGTTTGTGTGAAAGCAAAACAACAGAAACAAAGCCTCTTTCTTTGAAGCACATGATGAAACATAGTTTTGCTCCGCCCACATGAACCCGTGACACAGGAAGTGCCAGAGCCCAGAACATCCCTTTTTTAATTAAAATGCAACTTAGCTTTGCGCAGTGGCACTATTGTAGCCTATGAGGTTTATCCGAGGCGCGATTATTGCTAGTTGAAAACTTTAACCAATACCCCGCCTTGACGACTTGAAATATAGTCGGCTATGGCCATTTTGTCAGTCTCTCAGGAGACTTTAGTTTTGTCAAATATTAATAATCATGTGAGAATCTGATTGTTTGATATGTGGGGAACTTCATGGTAGAAATGTGGATGATCCATTGTTTTTATTTATTCATTTTGATGAAAATGAACAGCGAAATGAATGTGGCATGGACAAAAATATTATCATCTTTGTATTTATAAGAAAACACAAAACATAAATATCAACTTTTACGTGTGTGTGTCTAGTGTAGCAATTCTTGCTTTGTGTGTTTGGGGTCCAGACAGCACTGGAGTCAGAAAAGGATCTTCAAGCGTAGCCTGTGGAAGAGTTGATAGTAGAACAATGCCTGTAAGTGCAGTATTTTGTGGCTCGTTGGTCTAGGGGTATGATTCTTGCTTTGGGTGCAAGAGGTCAAATCCCGGACGAGCCCGGCCTGATGTTCTGTGCTGTGCATCAGGGTGCTCTGGAATGTAATTTTGCAGTAGCATTTCACACTCTTGGATGTTTTTCAAATAAGGGCATGAGGGGTCCTGGGTTCAAATCCCTGACGTGCCCATCTTAATTGTGTGCAACACAACACCCATGAGGTGGTTTTGGTTCATGATCATTTTGAATGCCTGGAGCTCTACATAATAAAATATCTACTCACGTTGCACTCATATCCTACATAAAAAAATTAAAAGCCGGCTGTCTGGTCTAAACTAAACATCCATATCAGGGTTGATTCCAGCTTTGGCCATAACTAACTTGTAAAATTGCAGCTATTTATAAAAGACACAGTGGTCATGACTAAAAAAAGTGAAGAGAATTTACCACTTTGTGCCGTCAACTTGTTAGCAGAGGATGGTTTCGATCCATCGACCTCTGGGTTATGGGCCCAGCACGCTTCCGCTGCACCACTCTGCTGTTAAGTACCCAAGCAGGGACACGAACCTACGATCCCTGGCTTAAGGAGGCTTGTCCATCAAACTTTAGCTCAAAACAGTTCGGGCTAGCAAGGGTTAGCACCGGCTCTTAGCCCGTACGTGGCTAAGAGCACGCCAACAGCTCCGCAGCGTAATCCAGGCCACCACAACTGGATATCTCCTGTCCCATTCAGCTTAATCCATAAGCAATTTTAATCAGTTTGTTTACCAATAAAAAATCCAAACTTTAAATCAATTAAATGTCCCCCACAGCTGAGGCTGACACTGGGCTCTTTATTTGTGGGAATGTATAACAGTGAGTATAATGGCCAGTTGGAAAGAAACAACCTTGGGCAAAAAATTGTATGTAGTTAACAAGGCGGCTAGTACTTCAGACTTTTCAGAGTCAGTTAGCCTGCTCAATGTGTTTTCCCTATAGTCGTTAGCATTAGCCACCAAATCAGGGTTGATTCCAGCTTTGGCCATAACTAACTTGTACAATTGCAGCTATTTATAAAAGACACAGTGGTCATGACCAGTGTTTGGAATAACGCCGTTTAAAAGAACGGCGTTACGTAACGGCGTTATTTTTTCAGTAACGGAGTAATCTAATTCATTACTCTCCCCGTCGTTACAACGCCGTTATCGTTACTGGGTAAACAAAGTGGCTCGTTACAATTGGACTGAATGAGCGCCGCGGTGTCAGCCCCCGCAGTGGAGAGGGTGGGCGGAGTTTCACGGAGTACTCACGCTGCCTGTCTGTGCGTGTTCGTGCTCTCTGCTCCAAAAACTACGTGTGTCCCCGACCCGCGGCTCGTCATCCCCACAGAGCCGCGGTGCGGCCGCGGGGGAGAATCGAGTTGGTGATCATTGATCTGTCGTGTTGAACTTATTTTTAACGCAAAGATGCAGAATCGGTGGAGACACGTCTTCCCCCGCTCCTTCTCTCTCTCTCTCAGCTCTCTCCACTCAAGAGAGACAGCAGGCCGATAACTTTGTGTTAGCCTTATATTTGCTGATGATTGTTTTACGTTTTGCCTGATGAATGAACAGAGAGACTTTATGCACAATGCCTGTGCGTGAAGTCTGCCCTGCCCTACTCTTTGGATACGGCCGTATTCCTACATTAATAAAACAGCGGCGCAAATACTGGTCAATACCGTTACTTTTTGGAACAAGTAGTGAGTAACTATAACTAATTACTTTTTTAAAGTAACGTTCCCAACACTGGTCATGACTAAAAACAGTGAAGAGAATTTACCACTTTGTGCCGTCAACTTCTTAGCAGAGGATGGTTTCCATCCATCGACCTCTGGGTTATGGGCCCAGCACGCTTCTGCTGCACCAGTCTGCTGTTAAGTACCCAAGCAGGGACACGAACCTACGATCCCTGGCTTAAGGAGGCTTGTCCATCAGGCCACTGGTTCATTGCAATACTGCAAACACTAAAACACTAGGAATGTTTTTTTTTTTCCAAAAAAAGAATGTAGAGAAAACTCATGTACATTTCATTTCAAAAGGACAGGAACCATACTGGATTTGTTTGATTTGCATGGGAAATGTTGCTACAATATGCCAAACGTTGACTCATCCAAAATGTTATAGTGAAGAACTTGGTTCCCTTGAAATGTAGCTGAAGTATTTAGTCATTGCATTGTTTTTTATGGCTCGTTGGTCTAGGGGTATGATTCTCGCTTAGGGTGCGAGAGGTCCTGGGTTCAAATCCCGGACGAGCCCAGCTGAGCTGTGTTTAAGTTTGATGTAATGATAAATTAAACGTCCCCCACAGCTGAGGCTGACACTGGGCTCTTTCTTTGTGTCATTTGTGGGAATGCATAACAGTGAGTATAATGGCCAGTTGGAAAGAAACAACCTTGGGCCAAAAATTGTATGTAGTTAACAAGGACACTGTAAAGACCAGCAGGGTAGTTAAGCACTATGTTGATTATATCTCCGGTACAAAGCTTTGGTAACCATAGAAACGGGAGGCATAGAAACGGAAATCAGCTTGAACGGAAGAAAAAAGACGAAAGATAAAGTCTACAAAGGTTCACGGTTAAAAGGAAAAGGCCACGGAAAAGAACAGTTAAAAACTACAAGGGTTAGCGTCGGTCAATGGGGGAACAAGGTTTGTAAAGTTAATGAATTATATATTTAAGATACTTGAAATGTTTATTGTACTTTTGGTAACGCTAATGGAAGGTAACTGATGTAATGAGCTATAACGGTCAAAATGTAACGTATGGTTTTATTTGTTTTACATAGCTCTTACGTTGGTTGATGACGACACGGATGGCAATAAAAGTCACTTAACCATCAGTTCTGGACTTCTCAATATTGACTGGATGCTACAGTAAGAGCTTGACCACCGCCACTCACTGCGTAACTGGTTTCAACGTCCAACGGCAATACCCGCGACGTCCAGCAGATGGCAGAAGTTGGTCAGAAAACAAAACGTTCAACGAAAGGTACTCAAAATGGAAGAATTACAGGCTGCTTCAGTTAGTCAAATAGACATAAACGAACAGATTACAAGTTTACAACAAGAAATTCAAGATTTAAAGGACTCACTTCGCGATGAAAGTGAGGATAGACAAAACATTAAAGATTCAATCACATGCAAAGAACAAATCTTAACAGAGCTTCAAGACAAAGCCCAAAGCATGTCAGTGTTGCCAAGACGTTCTGAAAGAGTTAAAGTACAAACGGAAAAGATGATAACATTCCAAAAGGAAGAAATGAGTAAAAAAGAAAAAAGACTAGTAACTCTTTATGAACAATGGAAAACACAGGTACACGAAACAAGAGAAAGATTAAAGTTTGATATCACAGACAAGGAGATGTCAGAACTTGCAGACATAATAGAGCAAAAGAGAGATGATGTACTAAAGTCATATTCAGAAATAAGAAACCAAATGGCACCATCATCTGACATAAGGAGAAAGTTTGATGCATGTGATGCAGTAATGCATGACATCGTACGGATAATTCTGGAAAGATTAAGTGGTGTTGAAGATTTTGATGCAGAGCATGAGAGAACTCGCTTACGTGGACTTTTAGAGCATGACTACGCCCAGTCCATATATGGCTCAACCACAGCATCAAATCGGTCCACAGCTTCACAGCTCACAGCAAAACGAGCCGACGCAGCGGCAGAACTAGCTGCAAAAGAGGCTGAATATGAGATCATACTAGAGGAACAGAGACAGCAGGAAAAGATAAAAGCTCTCGAGGAGACGCACAAGAAACAAATGGCAGCCCAAACATCTGAGTTGGAACGCTTGAGAGCAAAGAAGGACGTGAAAGCAGCTCGAGCTAGGTTTGAGGCATATGACAGAGAGTTATTACATGTGGACAATGAACATTCATTAAAAGGTGAACAGGTGAGCCCATACTTCACACCCAAACAGCCCACACCAGCGCTCTCTTTCATTCCTGTGCAAACAGCTCCCCCTAGTGTCACTCAACTAGCACAAGCAGTGCAAGACAGCATAAAAATGAACAGACTTCCCACACCAGAACCAACAGTGTTTAGTGGCGAACCAATAAGCTTTATTGAATGGAAATCCACATTCATATCACTGATCGAACAAAAGGGCATCTCAGCAGCAGACAAGTTGTACTATTTGAAAAGATATGTAACAGGCCCAGCTCGCAAATGCCTTGAAGGGACTTTCTTTAGAAATGATGAAGAGGCATACAAAGATGCTTGGGACAAACTAAACCAAAGGTACGGCCAGCCATTTGTGATACAGAAGGCATTTAGAGAAAAGCTATCAAACTGGCCAAAGGTGCAGTCTAGAGATGCTGATGGACTAAGGGCATTTGCAGATTTCGTAAATGCATGCATGCTTGCAATACCTCATGTAAAGGGGCTACAAATACTCAACGACAGCAAAGAAAACCAAAAACTGTTGCACAAACTACCAGACTGGATAAATGCAAGATGGAACAGGCAGATAACAAAGACTTTAATGGAGGGCGGTGAGTTTCCAAGTTTTTGTGCTTTCGCCTCCTTCCTCTCTTTAGAAGCGGAAGTCGCCTGCAACCCAGTCACCTCTATTCACGCACTTCGCTGCACTGAAACAAACAGCGACAAAAGGAACACAAAGGAAATCAAAAGGAACAAGGCAAGTGTATTTAACACAAACACAATTGAACAAAGTGATAAACGGACAATAGCAAAAACACTTCACGGCTCTCAATGCACAATGTGCCAAGGCACACATCAGCTTCACAAGTGCCCAGACCTCCTAAAAATGTCTCTAGAGGACAGAAAGAAACATGTGAAAGACAATAGACTTTGTTACGGTTGTCTAAAACAAGGACACAGTGCTAAGGACTGCAAACGCCGGCTCACTTGTGAAACTTGCACAAAGCGACACCCAACATGTCTTCATGATGAAAACTACAGCAACGGTCTGCAAAAGGAAACACGTGTGAGTACAAACTATGCAATTCAAGGTAACTCACCTGAAACAGCAACAGCCATGTCACTTAATGTTGCCAGATGTGAACAGTCAGTCAGCACCTCAATGATAGTCCCAGTGTGGCTCTCAACTACTACCAACCCACTCAAGGAAAAGCTGGTCTATGCGTTATTAGACACACAGAGCGACACTGTCTTCATTGATCAGGATGTCACACATGAGCTGCAGGCAGATGTTTGTGCAGTAAAGCTGAAACTGACTACTATGATGGGTAGAAATGCAGTTGTAAGCAGTGGAAAGGTGTCGGATCTCTTTGTGAGAGGTTATAACTCAGCCACAGTCATAAAGCTCCCCGCTGCATACACAAAGGACTACATACCTGCAAACAGAAAACACATACCTACATGTGAAACAGCCAAACAGTGGAGCCACTTGCTGCCGATTGTGGATGAGGTCCCTCCACTCCTCAGTTGTGAAGTAAGTCTCCTAATAGGTTATACTTGTCCTAGAGCTCTCGCACCCAAACAAGTAATCCTAGGTAAAGATAATGAGCCCTATGCCATTCACACCGATTTGGGATGGAGCATTAGTGTTGATGTTCATATTATGTAACTTTGTTGCGCTAACATTATTATAATTATTACGTTTGTACATACAAATAACAATGTTTCATTGGAGTAACATAATAGTTAAAGATGTCAAAGCAACAAAACACATACGATTTAAACTAACATAACTATCTCACTTAAACCAGGTTCAGCCGCAGAAGGGTAGAAATTGTTTCAGAATAAGAGCCCAAATTGCCGTTCATATCATGTCAATGTATATGTCATAATTTTAGGAACTCTGACTGTTGTAAACCCATTTTTAGATAAGACACTCTTGAATTAAAGTGATATTAGTCACAATTATCCACATCCATCTCCGCCTCAAAGTTGTGAGTTTATGTATCCTGTTATTTCATCCTGATGTTTTCAGCTGGTGCTGGATTGTATTTTCTAAAGTGAGCTGAAATGATAGCATCACCTTGGGTAAGGGAATCATTGTAGCCTAGTGGTCCTTCACAGCCAGTTATGCATAAATCCGTTTACTTCTCCATATATTATAAAGTAGGCTTAATTAATTACATACTGATACATCTTTGGTAGAGTTCAAAAAGTGTGATAGAGAAAACACTATATGATTAAAATGTCCAAATCTTTTAAACACTGAATGTTATAGTGGGACCTCTTCTGTGTTTATTTTCATTTTATTAAATTACTCATTTTTTTTTAAGTGGGTAATAACGACTAATATCACTTTACTTAAAGAGTGTCTTTTCTAAAAATTAGAGAGATAACGCGAATAACAATTTGGGCTTTTATTCTGAAATAAATTCTAGTTTCCTGTGGCTGCACCGGGCACTCTTCGGCTTTCTCCGTTTAGGCGGTAAGTCTGTTTTGCAAAATTCGACTCGTGCGCCATGTTCTCAACTGGAAACGGCGGAGATCTCTCTGCTCTGCTTGGAAGCTGTCGTCCTTGGAATAAATTGGTAAGTACTAACGCCTCCTTGATAATACAGCATGAAACTGTACGTTGTGACAACGAAAGATACGCGTTTTCGTGTTTTATTGTCCGTGGTCATACATTTCGAACGTTTGGAACACGGACATTGCTAGCACAGACAAATGGGCTACAGTGTTTTTTTTTTTCCATGGCAGGTTCTTACGTTCGCTGAAAATGTGTGTTTCGGTCTTACATTTGAAGCGTGTGTTTTTAAGACTTGCTCCTACTAGTTTGTTTATTATAATTAATAACGCAAGAGTTTTCAGTTCAGGCGTGGGTCAGTGCCTGGTTCCGCTAACACTGTTACGTGAGCATCGTCGGATCCTTTTTAACTTTCGGAGGCAGTTGTTTTTGTTAGAAGATCAGAACGAAGCGCATTGGAAAGCGGTCAGTGCGAAACGGCAGAAGCACGTATTGGGTTGGCTAGGTCCTTAGCATCGCGCGGTGCTAGCTTACAGTTATTATAATAAATCAATAGCTGCATAGTTTGCGTTGTAACAACCCTCTGGGATTGCCCCATGTATGTAGCGATACTCACTCTCTCGGCCCCCACCGGCCGCTCCATTCCGAGCATACGCCCCCGGGCCTTGGGAAACGCATCCCATTTGTCCCCCGTTCGCGCAGCCGGTCGAGCTGTTCCTGGTTCTTTAAAAATGTCAGTCTGTGAGCAGCAGCAGGTGGAGCAGCAGTGCGTAGTAGCCGTGTGGGAGAAGTACGCTCATTTAAAACTGCAATTAGAGGCATCCACTCCGCCGGTAGCCGTGTGTCGTATTCAATCGCTGCTTGTCCAGAATATTACCATTAAGCCCTGTTCAAAGTATCCGTAAAACACGGAAGTGCAACAGCGGGTGCGTCCCGCATGTCGCTGACGTCATCACGTCACGCGTCACTGTACTACCATCCCCCCGTGAGTTTTCTTAGATTTGTATTTTGCCCCCATTGTGATAATGCTTTGTATTGTGATGTAAAAATGTAATTATCCCTATGTAGACCATACCACTGCGCCTGAGTGACCTGACTGGCACACACGCGCCCAGACAGTGGCAGTGAGTGTGTGTTTGTGTATCTATGCTGGTTTAATGTATTGATTGCTCATACATTGTATGAAATTATTTGTGATCCCTCTGTTAGAGTAGGGGTTTTGTGTGGAGCTGCATTCCCCAAACCTTTTCGAAGTTGGACGGTGTTACTTCGTTTGTCAAAGACATTTCATGGACAATTTATATGCGGGTTATTTTGGGGAGTTTTGTGGGGTTCTCTTTTATGTTATTGAAAAACAAAAATATACCAAAAAGCATTCCACTGGTGTTCCTTGGCTTGTGTCATTCAGAAAAGGGTGTATGCCAAGCAGTGTATGTCCTTGTGTGTGTATTGGCCTAAGATATTCAAACTAAACAAGAATACAGTATCCTATGTTCCAGGAGGGAGACCTGGATGGCACCCCGGAAAGAGAACCAAAATTAATACAACTATTATAGGGCCAGTCCGTCACATAAAATAGTGGCACCCCAGATGGGACAAATAAATGAAAACTGTCTGACATAGTTTAACAAGAGGACACAAATAAAATAAAAAAAATAATAAATATTACAAATAAAAAACAAAATTAAAAAAAATTCAAACCATTAATGATGACCACTGAAACAGTGGAGGAGGTCCTTAGGGCACTGGAGGAAGAAGCGCCATTTTCCCCAACACGTTTGTCTCCTGAAAATAGACACTCCACAGCGTACTCCCTGATGGATATGTCACCAACTGGCGTTTGATAGCTCCCCTGTGATGCCTCCGCTTCCTCCTGATCACCTAGCGGACGACATGGCTGCTTCTGGGACCCCAGTAATGGACATAAAGTCTTTAATGAAAGAGGTCAAAACCGTCATTACGGGTGAAATGCACAGTATGAGAACCACGACCGCGGAACAGGTTGAGAAGATAATGAAGGACCATGTTAAGGAACAGTATCAACACATGGATGCACAATTGGAATATGTACTTTCTCAAACCAAAGCATCCCTTGGCTGGAGACTGAAACACCACCAATCAGAGCTGCTCCAGGAATTCCACTCGCTGCTTTCACCAGTTATTGCCAGTATTTCCAGCCTGCATGAGGAGGTTTCCCGCCTACAGGGGGGTTTTTCGGATTTTCAAACCCACATGAAGACTATGACGGAGGACATGATCGCCACGTGCCAGTCGGTCCAGATTGGTCGCCAACCTACTATAATGGATCATACGGGTCAGACTGTTTTCCAGGACCTGCCAGAAACCCTGATACTCACCGGCAGACCGAGGTTGGAGTTGACAGCTCAGCCAGGGAGAACCGGGGTCCAAGCAGCGCCGGGGGGTTCAACCTTGTCACTCCACCGGAGTCGGGATGTTGGGAAGAGTCCCGTGAAGCTGCTGTTCCCAACCTACGGACGGAGAGAGGATCTGCCTGACCCGCTGCAGTACTTGGAGCGCTGTGAAGACTATTTGGCCCTGAATTCATTAACTGACGAGGAACTTATGGCTACATTAAGAAATGTGCTGCATGGCACCGCCAGGGATTGGTGGGATGTAGCCAGACATAAGATTCGAACCTGGGTTCAATTCAAATTGCAATTTCGTACTGCTTTTCTCTCCGAAGACTATGAGGATGAGCTGGCGGAACGAGTACGAACCCGAGTCCAAGGAGGAAATGAAGGCATTAGGGATTTCGTATATATGTATCAATCCCTATGCAAACGGTGGAATCCACAAATCACGGAGGGGGGAATCGTGAAGCTGATCCTTAAAAACATCAATCCTGCCTTGGCAAGCCAGTTAAGGAGTAGTCGAGTACCCACTGTGGAGGAGCTCGTGCGATTGGGACAACAGCTGGAACGAGATCGAGACAATCAGCAACAGTACGAGCACAGAAAACGAGCAAGTGCCTCACCACAGCCCGCTGAACCCCGGCCTACAGGCAACTCTAACAATAACACAGTGCGGCTAAAACAGCAGACTTTCAATCAAAATCCAAATCGCCCACCTCGACCTTTCTGCTGGCGCTGTAAAGGGGATCACTCTCCTGGAGCTTGTCCACGCGGGGCCATGAACCAACCATACCAGCCTCAGGTCCCTTCTCAGCAGGCTGCCGGTCAATCTCCTATCCCCGGAGGGTCCGCTACTCTTGGCTCCCTTACAAAATCTGGACCTCTGGGAGAAATCTGTCTGCATGCTTCCTCTCTCGCCAGTCCACTGCCATGTCAGTTGATGATTCCCATCAACATCAGTGCCTGGAAGGGAGCTGCCATCCTGGACACTGGTTCTTCCTATACGCTGGTGAATGAGAGGGTATGGAATGAGATGGAAGGGGAAGCTAAACCTTGGACAAGGGGACCATTATACTTGGCGGATGGAGAAGGACGACAACCCCTGGGATGGAGTGCATTAACAATCACACTGCAAAATCAGACAATTACCTTACCTTGCGTAATTTTGCCAGCTCAAAGTCTTGCATTCCCTGCTGTGTTGGGTCTTGACTTCATCTCCCTCTCCGGTCTGCAGTTCGACGTTTCCGAAAAACGTTACTGGTTCAAGTTCAACAGTAAACAATGGTACAACTTTATTCCCGAGTCAGCGTCCTGGTCAGAAGATCTTCCTCCTCGGCTTGCCTTTTTCTCGGCTGTTCCACCTGCAAAGTTAGTTACCATTCCCGCCAGTGATGATCTCCTGCAGAAAGCGGTCGCCAGTGCACACCTAGATGATTTCGGGAAGCAGTCATTGTTATTCCAACTATTAAATAATTCTGATGTGTGTACCCCCACTTTGGGATGTACAAAGGTACTTACCCACAAGATATACCTATCTCACGAAGTGCCTATCAAGCAAAAACCATATCGGGTTTCGCCAGCAAAGCTCCAGATAATTAAGGAGTACGTGGAGGAAATGCTTGAGAAAGACATTATTGAACCCTCAACGTCTCCATATGCTGCTCCAGTAGTATTGGTGCCTAAAAAAGACGACCCCAAACCACGTTTTTGTGTGGATTTCAGGAAGATGAATGCTGCTACGCACACAGATGTCCGTTGCCCAATATTCAGGAAATCTTAGAGTCCCTTGCTGGGGCAATCATCTTTACTACCTTGGACTTAAACAGTGGGTACTGGCAGGTTCGGATGGACCCAGGAAGTCGGGAAAAGACTGCTTTTGTTTGTCCGTATGGCCTGTACCAGTTTAAGGTGATGCCGTTCGGGCTGAAGAATGCCCCAGCGACTTTCCAACGGCTAATGGAGGTAGTCTTGGGCGGACTACGTGGACAAATCTGCCTTGTGTATCTGGACGATATCATCATTTACTCTACGACCTATGAACAACACAATTACGACATACAAACGGTTCTTGACAGGTTACGAGAAGCTAACCTTACAGTCAACATGAAGAAAAGTCAGTTCTTCCGCTCTTCCCTGAAGTTCCTGGGCCATGTGGTATCTTCCGCTGGGGTTGCTGTGGACCATGAAAAAATCAAAGCCGTTCAGGACTTCCCTGTTCCCCAAGACATTAAGCAGCTGCAGAGGTTCTTGGGGATGGCTGGATGGTATCATCGTTTTGTGCTTGGGTTCTCTGAGCTGACCGAACCCCTCAACGCCCTAAAGCGAAAAGGAGCCAAATTTATTTGGACTCCCTCGTGTCAAACATCGTTTGAGGCTTTAAAGGGTCACCTTGTGTCTCCACCTATTCTGGGTCATCCTGACTTCACATTACCATTCACCGTGTATACCGATGCCAGTGATGTGGGTTTGGGGGCTGTTCTAGCTCAGCAAACTGGGTTAGGCACTGAACAAGTTCTTGCCTTTGCCAGCCGAACCTTAAACAAGGCTGAGCGGAATTACTCGATCACTGAGCAAGAATGTCTGGCTGTTGTATGGGCCATTGAAAAATGGAGATATTACCTGGAAGGAAGACACTTCACCGTAGTGACTGACCATTCGTCACTGGTCTGGGTGTTCAAAACTCCCAAACCTAGTACTCGGCTGATTCGATGGGCTCTTCGGCTGCAAGAGTTCTCCTTTACAGTGGAATATCGCAAGGGGAAGTACAACACGGTTCCTGACGCCTTGTCGCGAGCCCCTGTGGAGGAGTCGGCCTATCCACCTGCGACTTGCGCCGTTGTACTCCAATCCCAGAGGGACACTGCTCCATCTCTGTCTGTGACCGATGAGAACATCTGGAAGGCTCAACAACTGGACCCTTTCGCTCAAGATCTATACCAACAAATTATGGAAAAAGGAGCCGTTAACGAGACCCCTACCATCAAGTACACCATTCTCGAGGACAAGGTCTACAGAATCGTGGAACTACCGCACAAGACTTTGTACCAAGTCTATATTCCTCCGTCACTCCGTCAGCAACTGCTCTACCACCATCATAACGATCCCCTCTCTGGGCATTTCGGACGATACAAAACCTACAAACGTCTGCACGCATTGGTGTACTGGCCAAGGATGAGTATTGATGTTCGCGATTACGTGAGATGTTGTCAAGTGTGTCAAAGGTACAAACCTGAAAACCGAAAACCGCCCGGGAAATTGCAGCAGACAGAGAGGAATGCTCCCTGGAAAATGTTGGGAGTGGACTTGATGGGTCCTTTTCCCCGTAGTTCAAACGGCTACCTTCATCTGCTAGTCTTTGTAGACTATCACTCCAGATGGGTGGAAATGTTTCCTTTACGGAAGGCGACTGCAGAGAGCGTCTCCCAATGTCTGGTGAAGGAGATTTTGACTCGATGGGGTGTGCCGACCTATATCCTCTCTGATCAGGGCCCTCAGTTTGTGTCTTCAGTGTTTGCAGAAACCTGTAAGAGATGGAACCTCACCCCTAAGCGAACTTCTACTTATCATCCACAGACCAATCTCACTGAAAGAATTAACCGTAACATCAAAGCTATGCTTGCCTCCTATGTCGATGTTAATCACAAGGGGTGGGACAAATACCTCCCCGAGTTTCGGTTTGCTCTTAACTCTGCCGTGCATGAGTCCACAGGTGTGACCCCTGCGGAGCTAAACCTGGGACGTCCTCTTAGGGGCCCTTTGGATGTTGAGCTGAGTCCGGACCTGTGTGATCCTGACACTTCGGCTTATGTTACAGGCAAACAGATTGCTGAGCTTCAGGAGTTCGTAGGCGTCAATCTGCGGAAAGCAAAAGGGAAACAAAAACACTACTATGACCGGGGAAGAAGGGAAGGAAATTTCTCCGAAAAGGATCGTGTCTGGATACGTACTCATCCTTTATCGAAAGCTGACCAATCGTTTTCAGCGAAGCTTGCCCCAAGATGGAAGGGTCCGTACCGGGTAACCCGAAGGACCGGGCCGGTGAATTTTGAAGTTGTCCTGGAGGATAAGGGAGAAGATCTTCGCGTGGTGCACATGGCCCAAATGAAGCCTTGTTATCCCTCTGCAGAGGAGTGGGACAAGGAGCAGCGCGACAAGCTGTGTCGAATCTTTGAGGAGGAAAGTGACGAGGAGGATTTCCGGGGTTTTGACGACAGTGTCCTGCACGCGGCTACAGGAGCCGTATGATGGTGAATTGGAATTTCTCTCTGTCTCAATAGGGAGTATGAAGGAAGGTGGAGTTATTCCTGCCTGGAGATTACCCCTCTTTTATTCGGGTCTTTAGAAGCGGGGGGGAGTGTAACAACCCTCTGGGATTGCCCCATGTATGTAGCGATACTCACTCTCTCGGCCCCCACCGGCCGCTCCATTCCGAGCATACGCCCCCGGGCCTTGGGAAACGCATCCCATTTGTCCCCCGTTCGCGCAGCCGGTCGAGCTGTTCCTGGTCCTTTAAAAATGTCAGTCTGTGAGCAGCAGCAGGTGGAGCAGCAGTGCGTAGTAGCCGTGTGGGAGAAGTACGCTCATTTAAAACTGCAATTAGAGGCATCCACTCCGCCGGTAGCCGTGTGTCGTATTCAATCGCTGCTTGTCCAGAATATTACCATTAAGCCCTGTTCAAAGTATCCGTAAAACACGGAAGTGCAACAGCGGGTGCGTCCCGCATGTCGCTGACGTCATCACGTCACGCGTCACTGTACTACCATCATTATATGCGGGTTATTTTGGGGAGTTTTGTGGGGTTCTCTTTTATGTTATTGAAAAACAAAAATATACCAAAAAGCATTCCACTGGTGTTCCTTGGCTTGTGTCATTCAGAAAAGGGTGTATGCCAAGCAGTGTATGTCCTTGTGTGTGTATTGGCCTAAGATATTCAAACTAAACAAGAATACAGTATCCTATGTTCCAGGAGGGAGACCTGGATGGCACCCCGGAAAGAGAACCAAAATTAATACAACTATTATAGGGCCAGTCCGTCACAGCGTGTCTGTGTTGGCGTTTTGCACAGGGCTATCTGAGGCTTTGAGCAGGAGACAGGGTGGGACAGGGGAGCGCACCTGAGTGAAGTGCGGTGGTGTTTGGGGGTGCTCGTTCGGCACAGACTTGTTTTGTGTTTCCGTTCTTACAAAGGTTGCTTTAACGCGAGTGAATTGGTGGTTATGGGGTGAACTCAGTGAATGCCTTGAGACAAACTGGTTTTAAAGACAGTTGTCTTAGTCGACTAATTTATAGGAGTCTGATGCACTGGATTCTTTTTGTATAATTTCGTGGCGAACACCAGTGTGAACTCGTAGTCCATTCAAATGGTTTAGTTTAGTTTATTTGAGTGAAGAACTTGGTTCCCTTGAAATGTAGCTGAAGTATTTAGTCATTTTGTTGTTTTTATGGCTCGTTGGTCTAGGGGTATGATTCTCGCTTAGGGTGCGAGAGGTCCCGGGTTCAAATCCCGGACGAGCCCAGCTGAGCTGTGTATAAGTTTGATGTAATGATAAATTAAATGTCCCCCACAGCTGAGGCTGACACTGGGCTCTTTCTTTGTGTCATTTGTGGGAATGTATAACAGTGAGTATAATGGCCAGTTGGAAAGAAACAACCTTCGGCAAAAAATTGTATGTAGTTAACAAGGCGGCTAGTACTTCAGACTTTTCAGAGTCCGTTAGCCTGCTCAATGTGTTTTCCCTATAGTCGTTAGCATTAGCCATCAAATCAGGGTTGATTCCAGCTCTGTCCATAACTAACTTGTACAATTGCAGCTATTTAGAAAAGACACAGTGGTCATGACTAAAAAAGTGAAGAGACTTTACCACTTTGTGCCGTTAACTTCTTAGCAGAGGATGGTTTCGATCCATCGACCTCTGGGTTATGGGCCCAGCACGCTTCCGCTGCACCACTCTGCTGTTAAGTACCCAAGCAGGGACACGAACCTACGATCCCTGGCTTAAGGAGGCTTGTCCATCAGGCCACTGGTTCATTGCAATACTGCAAACACTAAAACACTAGGAATGTTTTTTTTTTTCCAAAAAAAGAAAGTAGAGAAAACTCATGTACATTTCATTTCAAAAGGACAGGAACCATACTGGATTTGTTTGATTTGCATGGGAAATGTTGCTACAATATGCCAAACGTTGACTCATCCAAAATGTTATAGTGAAGAACTTGGTTCCCTTGAAATGTAGCTGAAGTATTTAGTCATTGCTTTGTTTTTATGGCTCGTTGGTCTAGGGGTATGATTCTTGCTTTGGGTGCGAGAGGTCCCGGGTTCAAATCCCGGACGAGCCCAGCTGAGCTGTGCTGATGTAATGATAAATTAAATGTCCCCCACAGCTGAGGCTGACACTGGGCTCTTTATTTGTGGGAATGTATAACAGTGAGTATAATGGCCAGTTGGAAAGAAACAACCTTGGGCAAAAAATTGTATGTAGTTAACAATTACACTGTTCAGAGTCCGTTAGCCTGCTGAATGTATTTTACCTATAGTCGTTAGCATTAGCCACCAAATCAGGGTTGATTCCAGCTTTGGCCATAACTAACTTGTAAAATTGCAGCTATTTATAAAAGACACAGTGGTCATGACTAAAAAAGTTTAGAGAATGTATCACTTTGTGCCGTTAACATCTTAGCAGAGGATGGTTTCGATCTATCGACCTCTGGGTTATGGGCCCAGCACGCTTCCGCTGCACCACTCTGCTGTTAAGTACCCAAGCAGGGACATGAACCTACGATCCCTGGCTTAAGGAGGCTTGTCCATCAGGCCACTGGTTCATTGCAATACTGCAAACACTAAAACACTAGAAATGTTTTTTTTTTTCCAAAAAAAAGAATGTAGAGAAAACTCAAATACATCTCATTTCAAAAGGACAGGAACCATACTGGATTTGTTTGATTTGCATGGGAAATGTTGCTACAATATGCCAAACGTTGACTCATCCAAAATGTTATAGTGAAGAACTTGGTTCCCTTGAAATGTAGCTGAAGTATTTAGTCATTGCTTTGTTTTTATGGCTCGTTGGTCTAGGGGTATGATTCTCGCTTTGGGTGCGAGAGGTCCCGGGTTCAAATCCCGGACGAGCCCAGCTGAGCTGTGTATAAGTTTGATGTAATGATAAATTAAATGTCCCCCACAGCTGAGGCTGACACTGGGCTCTTTATTTGTGGGAATGTATAACACTGAGTATAATGGCCAGTTGGAAAGAAACAACCTTGGGCCAAAAATTGTATGTAGTTAACAAGGCGGCTAGTACTTCAGACTTTTCAGAGTCCGTTAGCCTGCTCAATGTGTTTTCCCTATAGTCGTTAGCATTAGCCACCAAATCAGGGTTGATTCCAGCTTTGGCCATAACTAACTTGTAAAATTGCAGCTATTTAGAAAAGACACAGTGGTCATGACTAAAAAAGTGAAGAGAATTTACCACTTTGTGCCGTTAACTTCTTAGCAGAGGATGGTTTCCATCCATCGACCTCTGGGTTATGGGCCCAGCACGCTTCCGCTGCACCACTCTGCTGTTAAGTACCCAAGCAGGGACATGAACCTACGATCCCTGGCTTAAGGAGGCTTGTCCATCAGGCCACTGGTTCATTGCAATACTGCAAACACTAAAACACTAGAAATGTTTTTTTTTTTTCAAAAAAAGAATGTAGAGAAAACTCATGTACATTTCATTTCAAAAGGACAGGAACCATACTGGATTTGTTTGATTTGCATGGGAAATGTTGCTACAATATGCCAAACGTTGACTCATCCAAAATGTTAGTGAAGAACTTGGTTCCCTTGAAATGTAGCTGAAGTATTTAGTCATTTTGTTGTTTTTATGGCTCGTTGGTCTAGGGGTATGATTCTCGCTTAGGGTGCGAGAGGTCCCGGGTTCAAATCCCGGACGAGCCCAGCTGAGCTGTGTATAAGTTTGATGTAATGATAAATTAAATGTCCCCCACAGCTGAGGCTGACACTGGGCTCTTTCTTTGTGTCATTTGTGGGAATGTATAACAGTGAGTATAATGGCCAGTTGGAAAGAAACAACCTTCGGCAAAAAATTGTATGTAGTTAACAAGGCGGCTAGTACTTCAGACTTTTCAGAGTCCGTTAGCCTGCTCAATGTGTTTTCCCTATAGTCGTTAGCATTAGCCATCAAATCAGGGTTGATTCCAGCTCTGTCCATAACTAACTTGTACAATTGCAGCTATTTAGAAAAGACACAGTGGTCATGACTAAAAAAGTGAAGAGACTTTACCACTTTGTGCCGTTAACTTCTTAGCAGAGGATGGTTTCGATCCATCGACCTCTGGGTTATGGGCCCAGCACGCTTCCGCTGCACCACTCTGCTGTTAAGTACCCAAGCAGGGACACGAACCTACGATCCCTGGCTTAAGGAGGCTTGTCCATCAGGCCACTGGTTCATTGCAATACTGCAAACACTAAAACACTAGGAATGTTTTTTTTTTTCCAAAAAAAGAAAGTAGAGAAAACTCATGTACATTTCATTTCAAAAGGACAGGAACCATACTGGATTTGTTTGATTTGCATGGGAAATGTTGCTACAATATGCCAAACGTTGACTCATCCAAAATGTTATAGTGAAGAACTTGGTTCCCTTGAAATGTAGCTGAAGTATTTAGTCATTGCTTTGTTTTTATGGCTCGTTGGTCTAGGGGTATGATTCTTGCTTTGGGTGCGAGAGGTCCCGGGTTCAAATCCCGGACGAGCCCAGCTGAGCTGTGCTGATGTAATGATAAATTAAATGTCCCCCACAGCTGAGGCTGACACTGGGCTCTTTATTTGTGGGAATGTATAACAGTGAGTATAATGGCCAGTTGGAAAGAAACAACCTTGGGCAAAAAATTGTATGTAGTTAACAATTACACTGTTCAGAGTCCGTTAGCCTGCTGAATGTATTTTACCTATAGTCGTTAGCATTAGCCACCAAATCAGGGTTGATTCCAGCTTTGGCCATAACTAACTTGTAAAATTGCAGCTATTTATAAAAGACACAGTGGTCATGACTAAAAAAGTTTAGAGAATGTATCACTTTGTGCCGTTAACATCTTAGCAGAGGATGGTTTCGATCTATCGACCTCTGGGTTATGGGCCCAGCACGCTTCCGCTGCACCACTCTGCTGTTAAGTACCCAAGCAGGGACATGAACCTACGATCCCTGGCTTAAGGAGGCTTGTCCATCAGGCCACTGGTTCATTGCAATACTGCAAACACTAAAACACTAGAAATGTTTTTTTTTTTCCAAAAAAAAGAATGTAGAGAAAACTCAAATACATCTCATTTCAAAAGGACAGGAACCATACTGGATTTGTTTGATTTGCATGGGAAATGTTGCTACAATATGCCAAACGTTGACTCATCCAAAATGTTATAGTGAAGAACTTGGTTCCCTTGAAATGTAGCTGAAGTATTTAGTCATTGCTTTGTTTTTATGGCTCGTTGGTCTAGGGGTATGATTCTCGCTTTGGGTGCGAGAGGTCCCGGGTTCAAATCCCGGACGAGCCCAGCTGAGCTGTGTATAAGTTTGATGTAATGATAAATTAAATGTCCCCCACAGCTGAGGCTGACACTGGGCTCTTTATTTGTGGGAATGTATAACACTGAGTATAATGGCCAGTTGGAAAGAAACAACCTTGGGCCAAAAATTGTATGTAGTTAACAAGGCGGCTAGTACTTCAGACTTTTCAGAGTCCGTTAGCCTGCTCAATGTGTTTTCCCTATAGTCGTTAGCATTAGCCACCAAATCAGGGTTGATTCCAGCTTTGGCCATAACTAACTTGTAAAATTGCAGCTATTTAGAAAAGACACAGTGGTCATGACTAAAAAAGTGAAGAGAATTTACCACTTTGTGCCGTTAACTTCTTAGCAGAGGATGGTTTCCATCCATCGACCTCTGGGTTATGGGCCCAGCACGCTTCCGCTGCACCACTCTGCTGTTAAGTACCCAAGCAGGGACATGAACCTACGATCCCTGGCTTAAGGAGGCTTGTCCATCAGGCCACTGGTTCATTGCAATACTGCAAACACTAAAACACTAGAAATGTTTTTTTTTTTTTCAAAAAAAGAATGTAGAGAAAACTCATGTACATTTCATTTCAAAAGGACAGGAACCATACTGGATTTGTTTGATTTGCATGGGAAATGTTGCTACAATATGCCAAACGTTGACTCATCCAAAATGTTAGTGAAGAACTTGGTTCCCTTGAAATGTAGCTGAAGTATTTAGTCATTTTGTTGTTTTTATGGCTCGTTGGTCTAGGGGTATGATTCTCGCTTAGGGTGCGAGAGGTCCCGGGTTCAAATCCCGGACGAGCCCAGCTGAGCTGTGTATAAGTTTGATGTAATGATAAATTAAATGTCCCCCACAGCTGAGGCTGACACTGGGCTCTTTCTTTGTGTCATTTGTGGGAATGTATAACAGTGAGTATAATGGCCAGTTGGAAAGAAACAACCTTGGGCAAAAAATTGTATGTAGTTAACAAGGCGGCTAGTACTTCAGACTTTTCAGAGTCCGTTAGCCTGCTCAATGTGTTTTCCCTATAGTCGTTAGCATTAGCCACCAAATCAGGGTTGATTCCAGCTCTGTCCATAACTAACTTGTACAATTGCAGCTATTTAGAAAAGACACAGTGGTCATGACTAAAAAAGTGAAGAGACTTTACCACTTTGTGCCGTTAACTTCTTAGCAGAGGATGGTTTCGATCCATCGACCTCTGGGTTATGGGCCCAGCACGCTTCCGCTGCACCACTCTGCTGTTAAGTACCCAAGCAGGGACACGAACCTACGATCCCTGGCTTAAGGAGGCTTGTCCATCAGGCCACTGGTTCATTGCAATACTGCAAACACTAAAACACTAGGAATGTTTTTTTTTTTCCAAAAAAAGAAAGTAGAGAAAACTCATGTACATTTCATTTCAAAAGGACAGGAACCATACTGGATTTGTTTGATTTGCATGGGAAATGTTGCTACAATATGCCAAACGTTGACTCATCCAAAATGTTATAGTGAAGAACTTGGTTCCCTTGAAATGTAGCTGAAGTATTTAGTCATTGCTTTGTTTTTATGGCTCGTTGGTCTAGGGGTATGATTCTTGCTTTGGGTGCGAGAGGTCCCGGGTTCAAATCCCGGACGAGCCCAGCTGAGCTGTGCTGATGTAATGATAAATTAAATGTCCCCCACAGCTGAGGCTGACACTGGGCTCTTTATTTGTGGGAATGTATAACAGTGAGTATAATGGCCAGTTGGAAAGAAACAACCTTGGGCAAAAAATTGTATGTAGTTAACAATTACACTGTTCAGAGTCCGTTAGCCTGCTGAATGTATTTTACCTATAGTCGTTAGCATTAGCCACCAAATCAGGGTTGATTCCAGCTTTGGCCATAACTAACTTGTAAAATTGCAGCTATTTATAAAAGACACAGTGGTCATGACTAAAAAAGTTTAGAGAATGTATCACTTTGTGCCGTTAACTTCTTAGCAGAGGATGGTTTCGATCCATCGACCTCTGGGTTATGGGCCCAGCACGCTTCCGCTGCGCCACTCTGCTGTTAAGTACCCAAGCAGGGACACGAACCTACGATCCCTGGCTTAAGGAGGCTTGTCCATCAGGCCACTGGTTCATTGCAATACTGCAAACACTAAAACACTAGGAATGTTTTTTTTTTTCCAAAAAAAAGAATGTAGAGAAAACTCATGTACATTTCATTTCAAAAGGACAGGAACCATACTGGATTTGTTTGATTTGCATGGGAAATGTTGCTACAATATGCCAAACGTTGACTCATCCAAAATGTTATAGTGAAGAACTTGGTTCCCTTGAAATGTAGCTGAAGTATTTAGTCATTGCTTTGTTTTTATGGCTCGTTGGTCTAGGGGTATGATTCTCGCTTTGGGTGCGAGAGGTCCCGGGTTCAAATCCCGGACGAGCCCAGCTGAGCTGTGTATAAGTTTGATGTAATGATAAATTAAATGTCCCCCACAGCTGAGGCTGACACTGTGCTCTTTATTTGTGGGAATGTATAACAGTGAGTATAATGGCCAGTTGGAAAGAAACAACCTTGGGCCAAAAATTGTATGTAGTTAACAAGGCGGCTAGTACTTCAGACTTTTCAGAGTCCGTTAGCCTGCTCAATGTGTTTTCCCTATAGTCGTTAGCATTAGCCACCAAATCAGGGTTGATTCCAGCTTTGTCCATAAGTAACTTGTAAAATTGCAGCTATTTAGAAAAGACACAGTGGTCATGACTAAAAAAGTGAAGAGAATTTACCACTTTGTGCCGTTAACTTCTTAGTAGAGGATGGTTTCCATCCATCGACCTCTGGGTTATGGGCCCAGCACGCTTCCACTGCACCACTCTGCTGTTAAGTACCCAAGCAGGGACATGAACCTACGATCCCTGGCTTAAGGAGGCTTGTCCATCAGGCCACTGGTTCATTGCAATACTGCAAACACTAAAACACTAGGAATGTTTTTTTTTTTTTCAAAAAAAGAATGTAGAGAAAACTCATGTACATTTCATTTCAAAAGGACAGGAACCATACTGGATTTGTTTGATTTGCATGGGAAATGTTGCTACAATATGCCAAACGTTGACTCATCCAAAATGTTAGTGAAGAACTTGGTTCCCTTGAAATGTAGCTGAAGTATTTAGTCATTTTGTTGTTTTTATGGCTCGTTGGTCTAGGGGTATGATTCTCGCTTTGGGTGGGAGAGGTCCCGGGTTCAAATCCCGGACGAGCCCAGCTGAGCTGTGTATAAGTTTGATGTAATGATAAATTAAATGTCCCCCACAGCTGAGGCTGACACTGGGCTCTTTCTTTGTGTCATTTGTGGGAATGTATAACAGTGAGTATAATGGCCAGTTGGAAAGAAACAACCTTGGGCAAAAAATTGTATGTAGTTAACAAGGCGGCTAGTACTTCAGACTTTTCAGAGTCCGTTAGCCTGCTCAATGTGTTTTCCCTATAGTCGTTAGCATTAGCCACCAAATCAGGGTTGATTCCAGCTTTGGCCATAACTAACTTGTAAAATTGCAGCTATTTAGAAAAGACACAGTGGTCATGACTAAAAAAAGTGAAGAGAATTTACCACTTTGTGCCGTTAACTTCTTAGCAGAGGATGGTTTCCATCCATCGACCTCTGGGTTATGGGCCCAGCACGCTTCCACTGCACCACTCTGCTGTTAAGTACCCAAGCAGGGACACGAACCTACGATCCCTGGCTTAAGGAGGCTTGTCCATCAGGCCACTGGTTCATTGCAATACTGCAAACACTAAAACACTAGGAATGTTTTTTTTTTCCCAAAAAAGAATGTAGAGAAAACTCATGTACATTTCATTTCAAAAGGACAGGAACCATACTGGATTTGTTTGATTTGCATGGTGTATGGTTTTGGTTCTTTTATGTCACACGAGAAGAGTTACTTGGATATAGCCAAAGCATACACTGGAGATGGAAGTTGTCTCAAAAAGGCCTTTATTGCCGTTGTTCCTAGTTACAAAGTTACAGAACAGAATAACCAGCTGGTGACTTCAGAGAAAGAGAAGAAGTGAAGTCCAGACCTCCGTCCACCGTCTTCTTTTATCCTCCTCTCACACTTCTCTCCGTAGAGAGGGGGACAGCCTACCAGTGAATCAGTTGTTTGGTCTATGTGCGTGTACTCTATCTGTCCTTCACGTTTATGTTCAGACTAATTATGGTGTTGCCAGTTACCGTGACCGGGCATCTTGTTCTGTAGCCTGTTAGCAAAGCATTAATCAGGAGTTCAGATTTCGCTGCAACCCTTACAATCCCCCTGTTACTTACTCAGCAAGAGTAAGTATAATAATAATAAGTTCCAAAACCAAGCCCTCTATAATAGCCCTCAATCCTAAACCAACTAACTTATAGCTTGTGTGGTGTGTGATCCTGTGTGTAGGACATTCCACTGTCACCTCCATAGCGAGGCGTGGCGTCAATGTGATGCTGACCTCCCCCAATTCAGCACAGCCACCCATTCCGTTCCAGTGAATGCCAGCGTGTAGCAGTGTTTTATTTATTTTATTTTTTTTCTTCTGCGAAGCACATAGTGTATTATTTTTATTACTAAACAATGTGTACCTGACAAAAAATCCAAATAAGCAACCCTTACAATTATCCCTAGCAAAGCACAGCGTTAACATGTGTGACTAACTTTAGCAACATTGTGTATCAGTAATGTAGACCCTAGACTATCACGTCCGAGGTTTCCAGCCTCACGATCTCCATCTTCATCTCACCAACACCTGTAACAGAATTAGGGGGGGGGGGGGGGGGATGGGGAAGACACCCTACACTCCCCCCCTCTCACATCCAACTGTGTGTGATCCAGTTGGCCAAGCTGGTACGGTGGGGGTCTGTCACCTATCTTCTTATGTACAGCCGCGTCTATGGCCCTCATGGTCAGTCCCCTAGTTAATGGTATACCGCAACACCCACAAAAACCCAATACCAACATAATTATTAAAAACGGCACCCCAATGGCCTGCACCAGCTCGGCCCACCGACCGAACATGCGCCCAAGCCATTTAGATAACCAAAATTGTGCTCCAGACACTGCTCTCATCTCTGCAGATAATGCCCTCAGGCCGTGCAATGCCATAGTCAATGTCCCATCCGGAGCTGTGTTATTGGGTATAAAAGTACAGCACTGCCCCTGGAACCAAGCACAAACCCCACCCTCTCTAGCTAATACCAGGTCGAGGGCCACCCTATTTTGGTAGGTCATCAGTGAGGTTGCCGATAATTGTTCGTGGATTGCGTGAAACCCCTTAACAGTGAAATTTGCCACTTTCTGAACATAATAGTGGACATAATTTATTCTAGCAACATTCTTGTTCGGCACGACCCAAATTGCTATTGATGCAAATCCCTCCCCCACTTCATCCACAAGTTTATACTCATCTGGTATGCCTCTTGGTACCCCAATAGCGTCGAAGTATACTGCGGACTCGCCTGGCAGCTGCACCATGGATCGCTTGGCCCACTGGCGTCTTTCTCCTCTTAGCTGAATACCATTGTCCTCCACAGCCCTCATGATGTCCACCGCTGTCATGTCCAAAATGCCTATTGGAGATATCAAAGAGACCAAAGCACATGTTCCTTCCCAATCACTGGGCAGGTAATTGAACAGTGTGGCTTCCCCACAATACCACCATATGTCGGCCCTGGCCACCGTCAACTTCGTTGCATTACCCCATCCTGATACATCAATAAGTTGTCGACAAGAGCCTCGACCAATACCACCCATATAATTCTTACATTCACCTGCAGAGCTGCGCCTCCTGGTGAAACATGTTACATTTGAAACCCCTGGGGTGAACACAGGTGGAGTGACTTCTTTCGGTGCCAACGGAAATACCTTATCCCAGGCTATGCATTTAGGGCATGGATTGTCATTCATCATAAGGTCCATTACACATGTCAGGTTACCAGGGCTTTCCTCCATTGGTGTGCGCACCAATAAAAGATTGGGTCTGGGGCCTGAGCAAACCACACAGTCTGACTTCCCTGTCTCCTTTGCCTTGTTATATATATTATCCAACCATATGTTGCTCTGTTCAAACCCTGTCACAGCTTGTATCATTTGTTTAGGAGAAATATTACTGGTCTCATAAGCCGTGACAATTTCCTCTTGCTCTTCAAGTCTATGTGTAAAGTTTTCCTGCGGATCTAATAAAGAGATTTTGAAAATACCTTTTGTATCTGTCCCTGACTCGTCCACCCCTAGGATGAAGTATATACTACTTCTATCACCCCCTTTACCGCAATTAATATCCGTCATCGAAAACGGATTACTAGTCACCCCCTGTAGAGTAAATAGCAATGGGTTGTGTTTGTTTGATCCTGCATTCAATTTTCCTCTTTCCAGTGCTCCCTTAAATTGTAAATCCCTAAAGTTTTCATTATGGTGGCGTGTTATGTAGCCCTGACTAACATAGTGAACGCCTGTTCCCCAAAATACCTGTCTCCAATATGGGCACCACCTGTCATCAATTATCGCACCCCGAGGCCCCCCTGCCAGGAATGCACATATATAGATATCATACCCTTGATAACCCCTTGGATCTCCCCCACAATTGATAACATCACACAGATCAAATTGGAATGTAGTGTCCTCTCCCTTAATGTATTTCAAATCTACTTTTCCTCCATAACGTTTCAAGCATCCATCTCTCACAGCCAAATGTGACTGCCTAAGGTTCAAAATGGGAGATTTTCTATTTCCCTGTCCAACTTCCCCCCCGGCAATTCTGATCAGAAGTGCGGCAATTAACGTCGCACTGGTCAGGCCCCAATAAGAACCCCTTACACCCATCTTAATCATGCTCCACGTCTGACTCTACTCCTAACACCTTCAAATCCCTCCGTACTTCAGCCAAGGTCCGGTCTGTGGGTGGACAGGTCTTTATGCACTGGGATTTGTGCCACCAGTTACTTACTCTCTGTGGGGTAAGTTGGACCTTCAGGCTGTAGTCAGAGGCTCTTACCACTTGGAACGGTCCAATGTTTCTAGGTTCATCCCACCTCCGGTTGTTCTGTCTTCTCATCACCCAGTCTCCCTCCTGTATTTCCTCGGGTTCTATGTCCGTGGGATCCTGGAGAAGTGCTTCCTGTACACAAGTGAATAGAAACTTCACAGCAGAGTTCAATATTCTCATATACTCACTTATTTCCTCTTGTTGCTCTTTCAACAACATTGTGTCGGCACTTGGCCCCACAGTCAGAGGGCATGGCATTTTTCGACCTGTGAGAACCTCATGGGGCGTTAAACCATGGGCCTCAACAGGATGAGATCTCATACCGAACAGCACTATTGGTAGTGCCGTCAGCCACTTAAGTTTCGTTTGTGCACATACTTTGGCCAGACCCTCCTTAAGGGTCCTGTTGGCCCTCTCAACCACACCCTGACTTTCTGCATGGTAAACACACCCCAGTTTGCGGTTGATGCCAAAAAACTCCGTTACTGTATTCAGATGTCTGTCAGTGAAGTGCGTGCCATTATCACTCCTAATGGTCTGTGGTATCCCATATCTGGGGACCAGCTCCCTGGTCAACCAGTTTTCCACGGTCTCAGCATTTGCTCGTCTGGCAGGTATTGCTTCGACCCACCGAGAGAACGTGTCAATCGCCACCAATATATATCGGTAGCCTTGCACCCTGTTATCTGCCCCCATATCCACAAAATCGATGACCACCTCCTTCCAAGGATAGTCAGGTACCGGAAATGCCCCCATTCCGGTCTTTAACGTCCCTCTCACATTGTATTTCATACACACATCACAAGTATTCACAAAGTATTTACAGATATCTTCAAGGAATGGATGCCACCAGTTTTGTCCGATTAGTTTGATCATTTTCCTCCAACCAAAATGTCCTCTAAAATGGGTTTCTTGACACAAAACGGTTAGCAACCCCGCCGGGGCTACCACCTTCCCATTATGGGCCCTCCAGACTCCATCATACGTGCTCCTTATGGCACCTCTGTCCAGCCATGTTTGTTTTTCAGTGGGAGATGACCGGGCTTGTAGTTGCAGTATTTCTGTCATTCCCTTCTGTACTGGCACATTTTCATCTGTCTGTTTCCCTACTGCTATTTGTACAATCTGTCTGATGTTTGGGGCATATCCTGCTACTCTCTTTGCCTCACGGTCAGCATAATTGTTTGCTCTGGCTGTGAATGTGTCTTCCTTCCTGTGCCCTGTGACCTTTATCATTGCTACTCTTGTGGGTAACATCAAGGCCCTCTTTAATTGTCTCATCAGAAGTTCATGCTGTATGACCTTCCCCGTGGTTGATTTGAAACCTGTTCTTATCCAAAATGCCAAATCAATGAGGACAGCTCTGACTGCATAGGCAGAATCAGTGTAAATGTTAACAGTTTTCCCACCTCCAAGTTCACATGCTTTTATGACCGCTGTTATCTCTGCTGTCTGTGCTGATGCGGGTTGAGGGATGACTTTTGAATCGAGCGTCACAAATTCTGACATGTCGTAGGGAGTCGGCTTGATCACTGCGTATGATGCAATTACCCCCTTCCCTGGCACATAATGACTGTGACCATCTGTAAACATTGTCATCTGGGCATTACTGATTGGTACCGATTCTGCCGAGCAGACTTCTCGCGCTTCTTCCTCTGTTCGATACTCACAATTATGGGGCTCCCCGTCACAGAGTAAACTTGCCATATTCGCCTCACTGGCCTCAAAATGTATATTTTGCTGATCCATTAACAGTTGGAGCTTCCGAGCTTTCTGCGGGCCAATTGTAAACTTATTACTCGATAGGAATGCATTCACCGAGTGTGGAGTGTGTATCACTATCTCTCTCCCACATGTGATGTGTGCAACCCCCTTCAAAGCCATCCCTATGGCGCACACTGCTCTGATGCATGAGGATAGACCCTGTTCGTTAGTAGGAAGTTTTGAGCTGTAATAGCACAATATTTTCCTTCCCATCGACCCGTTCTGGTACAGCACTGAAGCAACAAAGGAATCTTTTTCATGTACATCCAAATGAAAAATTTCAGACAGATTATGTGTGGCCAACTCTGATGCCCCCACTAGGTGTCGCTTTAATGCAATAAATGCTTCCTCCGCCTCTTTTGTCCATGTCAACTTTGCCTTGTAGTTTGTGTAACCCGCATCAGACAACATCATCCTCAATGGTGACACTATTTCCGTGTACTCTGGTACATAGTTCCTGCTATAGTTTGCCAGCCCGAGGAAAGACATTAATTCCCTCACTAAAGACGGTCTCGGATGGTTCAGGACCGCATTTTTGTGTTGTGGGGACATCGACACTCCTACTCCCGAAATGACCCTGCCTAAAAAGGTGACTCTTTGTCGCACCAGCTGCAATTTAGCCTTTGACACCTTAAATCCGTGTTTTTCAAGAAATTTCAGCACCATCATGGTAGCGTCTATGCATTCCTGTTCTGTTTCTCCCGAGACCATAATATCATCTACATATTGAAGAACACAGGTAGTTGCAGGTAGTTCTGTGCGGAGTTCTATCATCAATTGTCTCATGGTCTCATTGAACAAAGCAGGGCTGTCATTTAGGCCTTGCGGGAGCCGTCTGTAAACGTATTGGACTCCCCTGTAGGTAAAAGCAAAATATTTTTGGCACTCTTTATCAATCGGGATGCAAAAATAAGCATTCGATAGGTCCATGACCGTGAACCATTTATATTTTCGCTCAATGTTGGACAACATTGTATACGGATTAGGGGTGTCAAAGTTGGACGTTATTAAAGCCACATTTATTCTCCTCAGATCGTGTACTGGCCGCATCTCTTTCTTTCCCGGTTTAGCCACAGGATTTAGTGGTGTGTTATATGGGGACACCGTCTCATACAGCACCCCTGCCTTAACCAAGTCCTCAATCGGCTCCCTGACTCCCTCCTCCTTTTCGGGTGATAAGGGATATTGAGCTTGATAAATGGGTTCTACATATTCTGGTTTCAAACTAAGCTTGATCTCGGGAACGCTTTTGCAGTGCCCTACGTCATTTGCATGTGCTGCCCATAACCTGTCAGGGATCTCCGACAGTCTGTCTGTCGCTAAAGGGGAGTCAGTATTCTCCCTCCCGTGAGATCTGTCCAGGTCAACCTCTTCGAAGTCCTGAGGGGAGCGTGAGCTGTGTTGTATCCTGTACAATTCAAACTCTCTACAAACTTGTATTCTGGGGTCATTTGTGTCTACCCATGCTGTCCCTACCTCTGTTGCTCTTTTCACCATTGGGCCCAAGTTCTTTGCCTGTCCGCCAGAGGCTATCGCCAGTGTCACGTGTGGTCCTGCATGGGGATATAAATTGTAAAGATATTCAGTCCCTGTCAAAAAATGCACAATAGCGGCCACCCCTTCCTTGCCCACTACTATATCCCCTATGTCCAACATGGTAGCACCTTTTCTGATCAGCTCCTCTGTGATAGGGGTCCACGTCTCACTTTTATAAATTTCTGCTTCTGTTTCACCCTCTGGTAAAAGCAAATAGTTGTATGTACAATGCAGTGGATCAGGTGGGCTTTCATACACTCTAATTGAAGATATCCACGGCTTCCATTTCTCATATTCTAAGAAAATCTGAGACTCTTCCTGTTCTATGATTTTCCCCCACCATACTGCTGCCCCTACTGTCTGTTCCTGCTCGCTTTGGACCATTTGTGAATACGCTTGTCCCGGGTCACACCTGAAAATCGGCTGGCCCGGGATAAGCACATCCGTGTGAGTTGGCGTGCATATAATTGATGCTTTCAGAAATCCTAATATATCTCTTGCCATCAGATTCACCGGGCATGACTCTGATGCCAAGAAAGCATGTGAGAATTTTTCCTCACGCCAGTAACACTCCTGAGGGACCGTAAAGTAACATTTTTCTGTGACTCCGGAAAATCCAACAACATTTACATGCAGAGGGGAGAGTGGGAGGGACACATTAATGGTACTGTGACGGGCCCCTGTGTCAATCATAAACGTATAGTTTTGTCCTCCCACTTCAAGTGTTACTAAGGGCTCTGGAAACATTCGCTCCTGCCTGACAACTCCCCCTGTTGGACCCCGGCACCCCTAGCGCTGTGGGAGGTTCTGTGCATTAGGTAGAGTGTATAGTGTACCTTGCGCCCCCTGGTGGCTCACTCCCTGTTGATTCACACTGTTCCCCTGTCCAGGTTGATAGTATGTGCATGCAGGATTTTGTGCCTGTTGGTTTGGTGCCATCAAATACTGCTGTGCCTGCGGTTGAGGAGCCTGAACCATGGGCATGTACACCCCCTGTTGCTGTGGAACATAGTTGTCATGGTACATATTACCGTATTGCATTTGGTTTCTGTTCTGTCCTCTACGCTCCCTTCCCTTGTTGCCACGGTAATTACTATTCCTGCCGTACGCCCTTTGGGGATAGGGACAGTCTCTGGCTATATGTCCAAAATTTTGGCAATTATAACATTGTATGCCCCCCCTTGGAGAGGGGCCTTGTACAGATGCATACATCTGAGTAGCCAGAGCTTCCTCAGTTCTAGCCACATCAGAGGAAGTCTGCTTTTGAGTGACGATTTTTTTCTCAGCATTTACTTGTTTTCTTGCATTTTCTAGGTTCAGTTTGGCTAATTGCAACTGCACTTCTCTAAGCTGGCTCTCCTGTTTTTCGTTATGATCATTGTGAGCGTTAATGTGATGGCACACATGCTCTGTCCAACCCTCCAAGGGCATTGACGATAACCCGACAGTCTCTATCAGTTTGTTTTTCACCGGCTCCGGGCAGCCAGCCTCAACAGCATTCCTGTATAGCACCATTGTTTGGCAATTTAATTCTGCCCCTAACTGCTGGACCCATAAAGTTCTAAATCTCTGCAAATAGTCTGCTCCTGATTCACCAGTTCTCCATTTTTCCTGTGTCAGGCGTCCAGCGTCTATTTTAGTTGGATATTTCTCTCTCAACATTCTCCACAGGTCCTCCACGTAACCATAAAAAGGGGTGTGGTTTGGCTCCTCTATTGTACCAAGATCTTGCTCAAGCATTGCCATTTCTGTTCTTGAAATGTGTCCTTTTAACGCTATTCTCATGTCTCCCAGGGCTAGTGTGTGTCCTGTTGTGAGATCTGCAAATGCCGAAATCCAGGGTCCTCCCCCCTCCCGTAGTGGGGGCAGTTTTGCCCTGAATAGTTCTGCGTCATTGATTGAAAATGGGGTGTAAGTCTGCTCTCCTCTCTCTAACTCATCATTCTTTAGTATCAGTGGCATGGCCAGGGTGACGTCCGTGTATGCGTTGAACTTCTTCTCTCCCTTTCCCCTCGACTTTGTCCCCGCAGTGTTTTGTCTAATCTGTTTCCCGCTCCTGGTTGTGGACAACTCCTTCTCTACCACTCCTAACAGTTTTTTTAGTTTTGCTAATCTTCCCAATGTTTTTTGTAAGTGCCTCTCTTCTTTCTCCTCAATCACTTTCCTCCTCAGCCTTTCCGTCTCCTGCCTCTGCTCCTGCAACTCCATTCTAATGATTTCTTCCTCCTCATCCCACTCTTCCTCCGTGTCCTCCCCTTCCGCACTGTCTGACAGTGTGGCCTTGTTACTGAACTTTGTGTTTGCATCCCTGACTGTCTTACCTCGGGCCCCACTCGCCTCTCCTGTTTTGTCTCCGAGCAATTCTTGTTTTAGGTTCTCTAATTCTTTCAGTTCCTCCGCTTTCCATACATCTTTTTGCGCCGCCATATCCATTTTTAGTTCCTTCATTTCTGCTGTTAGCTTTGTTATTTGCTGTAGGCCTGCTCTACGCTCATCCCCATCTTTTAACGCCTCTCGCTGCAGCTCATTCTGTTCTTCCCACAGTCTGGTGAATTCATTCTCTTTTTCCAGTTTTTGTTTAGAGTACTCCTGTTGTTCCCTCAATAGTCTCGTTTCTAACGCCAAAAAACCTGGGTCCTCGCTGGTAGGGTTCAAGGCAAATTCGTCACAGTTTAGTATCCCTTCTTTGATCGCTATCATAGGGGCCTGTACAGTGTGTGCCTGTTCTGCAATCAACTCAGTTCTTACCAACTCCTTGAGTGCATGAATTACCTCAGCATGTGGTGAGACGTGCGGCAAGTTTATCTGCTCATTTTGTAGGGGAGCCTGACTGCACTCAGCTGTCTGGTCACAGGGCGCTATTTCTCCTACTGTCGCGCCTTTTTTCTGCTCTCGCTCGGAAATATTATACCATGTCTTCATGATCCACACATTCAATGCTGACATAGCTGTTAATTTTTTCACTTTGTCTTGTACTGTAGTCCCTCTGAAAAGTGTACGATCACGCTCCTGATCAAAAAGCCCCTGTATCCTGTTGTCAATGGACCTGTTATACGTGTGAATCGTTTTCAGGCTTGGTATAAGACCCTTTTTGCCAGTAATAATTCCGTATTTCTTTGCTTTTTCCATCCACTGCTCTAGGTCCCCTGCTCTGACCACGATATCGGCTTTAGATTTACCCGGCATCCATTCCTTGACCAACTTCAGCATCGTCCCCCTCACAGTCTCTGGGTCTGCTGCGACCCATTTCGGGCACACTTGTTCCAATATTTCATTTAGGGCTGAACCTTCCCTTATTTCTTTCTTATCCATGTTGCAAGAAAAAATAATAATAAAATAATAAAATAAATAACCAGGCCTATGGCTTTTTCTCGATCCCTGACCGGGTCCCTGACCAGCCCCCGCAAGTATATACACTAGTCCCTGACCTTTGCGGATTCAACACACTTAACGACTTTTTTTCGATCCCTGACCGGGTCCCTGACCAGCCGCCGCAAGCTTACACACTAGTCCCTGACCCCTGCGGATTCAACACAATTAACGACTTTTTTACGATCCCTGACCGGGTCCCTGACCAGCCGCCGCAAGTTTATATAACAGTCCCTGACCCCTGCGGATTTTATCTATCTAAATGAGTCCTTGTAAGAAGGAACGGCAAACACAACTTTTCACAATTTCTCGTGCCTTTGATCAGTGTATGTCAAAAAATTTAAACAGGGATGTACCAAACCTTAAGAGCGAGGCCACTCAAATACAGGGAAATAACACGCCGGAGCGTGGCAGAAATTTAGAAAAGGTTTTCTGCTCACCTTGTTTTGAGGCCCCTTTCCCCTTTGAGTGGTCCCGTCCTCAGGCTGCGGCTCCCACGTCTGCTACTGGTTGGCCAGTCCAATTAGGAGCTCGCCATGTTGTCTCGTTCGAGGCTATAAACGAGAAAAAAAAATTATTATTATCCTCGTGAAGACATCCCGGGTTTCGGCACCATTTGTAAGGTTTTTGGTTCTTTTATGTCACACGAGAAGAGTTACTTGGATATAGCCAAAGCATACACTGGAGATGGAAGTTGTCTCAAAAAGGCCTTTATTGCCATTGTTCCTAGTTACAAAGTTACAGAGCAGAATAACCAGCTGGTGACTTCAGAGCAAGAAAAGAAGTGAAGTCCAGACCCCCGTCCACCGTCTTCTTTTATCCTCGTCTCACACTTCTCTCCGTAGAGAGGGGGACAGCCTACCAGTGAATCAGTTGTTTGGTCTATGTGCGTGTACTCTATCTGTCCTTCACGTTTATGTTCAGACTAATTATGGTGTTGCCAGTTACCGTGACCGGGCATCTTGTTCTGTAGCCTGTGAGCAAAGCACGAGTCAGGAGTTTAGATTTCGCTGCAACCCTTACAATTCAAACATCAATATCACCAAACATAAGGCCTTCTGAATACCAGCACTCCCCTGAGACCTGCAAGGACTTTTTGTATATTTTACATATAAGCATTTAGCATATTTTGTAAGCACTTAAAGGGCAATGAAGTAAATATGGTAACTTTGTTTACAGTATTTCTTCTTTACCACTCATGGGCAAGGAACCAAATATGGTAATATCGCAAAACATTTTGTACGCAACTGGGTTGCGGGAGGAAAGACACTATATGGACTTGTTCAAGTCTTAGGAATCTATGCTAGTGAAATGGTGACTGTGAACATGCCAAGAATTGTGCATTTCAGAAACCAAAAGCGAAACAGATCGACATTTGTACCTTTACCCAACTTGTAGGCCAGACTGCATTCAGGAAATTAACCTTCATTCTTGCGCCTTGAATTACTAGGCCATTCTTGTCAAGGATAAAGAAGACTCTTTCGTGCCCTTGAGTTTCATTTGGTATAGTTCCTCCAATAAGACCATAAAGTGGTCTTTGCACTGTTTCTGTAGTGTAGTGGTAATCACATTCGCCGGGCAGAAACATGCAGCTTAATCTCCAATGTGCAGCTCATGAAGAGACTGTTGCGAATGTGGTTCCAAACGATTGGCTGTTAGATACTGTAGCATGGATGAACTCAGCCATAATGTGGAAGCAACAGAGTGCGATTGGAAGAAAGACTTTTGTCTCCCGGAGAGTCCAAGACCCTAAAGACAGAGATCCGTAAATTCTTCTTCCTATTGTAAACACTGAGGATTTTATTTTTTTTAAACAGCAAAAATTCTGGTTATCGATCCTCGTTATTATAGTGGTCAGTATCTCTGCCTGTCATGCGGAAGACCAGGGTTTGATTCCCTGACGGGGAGTTTGGCAGTACTTAACCAACCTTTAAAGTGACTTACAAATCTGCTGTTTAAAAAATGTGATGATGCAAAGTGAGCACTATGGTGAATTAATCACATGACACTCATGCACAGTTTCTGTAGTGTAGTGGTTATCACGTTCGCCTCACACGCGAAAGGTCCCCAGTTCGAAACTGGGCAGAAACATTTTCGTAGGAATTTGGCAGGGACTTGTCTCTGGTAATCTGAAAGCACTTGATGCAGTGAGGGAAAGGAAATTCTACAAAGACTTTGATGGGGCCGAAACTAGCTCTGTCTCTTTGATTGTCACATGCAATCTACAACTACCAGGGAGATTCCTAGTAAACTGGACAAGAATCATCAGAACAGTCTAAGATTTGGGCGTCTCATTACATGTCATCAAAAACTGATTGGGAGATTCCAAGCAAACTTACTGCCTCATGAAATAAATGGTTTCCGAGTATCACTGACCCAATAGCCAACACACATGAGTTATCTTTGTGCTTGACTGCACAAGAAGGGCTCTGGTATAATGCTCTACTGTGACCAACAAGATCTCAATGTCAGGAGTGGGATTTGAACCCACGCCTCCATTCGGAGACCAGAAGTCCCCTTGCTTGGGAAGGCAACTTTGCGTCCTTGAGTCTGGCGCCTTTGACCGCTCGGCCATCCTGACAGCTTTCACTGCCTTTCGCATTGGAATGTCCATATTTTGTGAAGTACTAGGGTTGAAGCCAATTAACAGCACAAGCAGCAGCTGTGCACCTCAGAAGGCTGTTAAAAACATATTTTTTACTAGAAAATATGATTTCTGCATAGTCACTTTAAGACAACGTTTTCATTCAGAGGACAAGTCTGTAGCACTCAAGAGCCAAATCCGAGGAATGGTTTGAACAAACAGTATGGTTGGAAGATAGTGCAATGTTTTACACTTATTACTACTTGTTGGGATATGAACTCCACACCTTCCAAAAATACAAGCGCCCAACGTGGGGCTCAAACCCACGACCCTGAGATTAAGAGTCTCATGTTCTACCGACTGAGCTAGCCGGGCAAGCTTCACTAACCCTGTATAGGGTAAGTGACTACTTTTGCTAATTTCTACACACTTTACATATGGCCTCCCTGCTGCACATCAGTAATGTCAAATTATGCAGGAGGTGAGTGCCCACTGCTGAAAATCACAATCAAATTACACAAAGTCTTGCCTTTGACAGGTGTGATCATTCAAACATCAATATCACCAAACATAAGGCCTTCTGAATACCAGCACTCCCCTGAGACCCGCAAGGACTTTTTGTATATTTTACATATAAGCATTTAGCATATTTTGTAAGCACTTAAAGGGCAATGAAGTAAATATGGTAACTTTGTTTACAGTATTTCTTCTTTACCACTCATGGGCAAGGAACCAAATATGGTAATATCGCAAAACATTTTGTACGCAACTGGGTTGCGGGAGGAAAGACACTATATGGACTTGTTCAAGTCTTAGGAATCTATGCTAGTGAAATGGTGACTGTGAACATGCCAAGAATTGTGCATTTCAGAAACCAAAAGCGAAACAGATCGACATTTGTACCTTTACCCAACTTGTAGGCCAGACTGCATTCAGGAAATTAACCTTCATTCTTGCGCCTTGAATTACTAGGCCATTCTTGTCAAGGATAAAGAAGACTCTTTCGTGCCCTTGAGTTTCATTTGGTATAGTTCCTCCAATAAGACCATAAAGTGGTCTTTGCACTGTTTCTGTAGTGTAGTGGTAATCACATTCGCCTAACACGCGAAAGGTCCCCGGTTCGAAACCGGGCAGAAACATGCAGCTTAATCTCCAATGTGCAGCTCATGAAGAGACTGTTGCGAATGTGGTTCCAAACGATTGGCTGTTAGATACTGTAGCATGGATGGACTCAGCCATAATGTGGAAGCAACAGAGTGCGATTGGAAGAAAGACTCTTGTCTCCCGGAGAGTCCAAGACCCTAAAGACAGAGATCCGTAAATTCTTCTTCCTATTGTAAACACTGAGGATTTTATTTTTTTTAAACAGCAAAAATTCTGGTTATCGATCCTCGTTATTATAGTGGTCAGTATCTCTGCCTGTCATGCGGAAGACCAGGGTTTGATTCCCTGACGGGGAGTTTGGCAGTACTTAACCAACCTTTAAAGTGACTTACAAATCTGCTGTTTAAAAAATGTGATGATGCAAAGTGAGCACTATGGTGAATTAATCACATGACACTCATACACAGTTTCTGTAGTGTAGTGGTTATCACGTTCGCCTCACACGCGAAAGGTCCCCCGTTCGAAACTGGGCAGAAACATTTTCGTAGGAATTTGGCAGGGACTTGTCTCTGGTAATCTGAAAGCACTTGATGCAGTGAGGGAAAGGAAATTCTACAAAGACTTTGATGGGGCCGAAACTAGCTCTGTCTCTTTGATTGTCACATGCAATCTACAACTACCAGGGAGATTCCTAGTAAACTGGACAAGAATCATCAGAACAGTCTAAGATTTGGGCGTCTCATTACATGTCATCAAAAACTGATTGGGAGATTCCAAGCAAACTTACTGCCTCATGAAATAAATGGTTTCCGAGTATCACTGACCCAATAGCCAACACACATGAGTTATCTTTGTGCTTGACTGCACAAGAAGGGCTCTGGTATAATGTGACCAACAAGATCTCAATGTCAGGAGTGGGATTTGAACCCACGCCTCCATTCTGAGAGCAGAAGTCCCCTTGCTTGGGAAGGCAACTTTGCGTCCTTGAGTCTGGCGCCTTTGACCGCTCGGCCATCCTGACAGCTTTCACTGCCTTTCGCATTGGAATGTCCATATTTTGTGAAGTACTAGGGTTGAAGCCAATTAACAGCACAAGCAGCAGCTGTGCACCTCAGAAGGCTGTTAAAAACATATTTTTTACTAGAAAATATGATTTCTGCATAGTCACTTTAAGACAACGTTTTCATTCAGAGGACAAGTCTGTAGCACTCAAGAGCCAAATCCGAGGAATGGTTTGAACAAACAGTATGGTTGGAAGATAGTGCAATGTTTTACACTTATTACTACTTGTTGGGATATGAACTCCACACCTTCCAAAAATACAAGCGCCCAACGTGGGGCTCGAACCCACGACCCTGAGATTAAGAGTCTCATGCTCTACCGACTGAGCTAGCCGGGCAAGCTTCACTAACCCTGTATAGGGTAAGTGACTACTTTTGCTAATTTCTACACACTTTACATATGGCCTCCCTGCTGCACATCAGTAATGTCAAATTATGCAGGAGGTGAGTGCCCACTGCTGAAAATCACAATCAAATTACACAAAGTCTTGCCTTTGACAGGTGTGATCATTCAAACATCAATATCACCAAACATAAGGCCTTCTGAATACCAGCACTCCCCTGAGACCCGCAAGGACTTTTTGTATATTTTACATATAAGCATTTAGCATATTTTGTAAGCACTTAAAGGGCAATGAAGTAAATATGGTAACTTTGTTTACAGTATTTCTTCTTTACCACTCATGGGCAAGGAACCAAATATGGTAATATCGCAAAACATTTTGTACGCAACTGGGTTGCGGGAGGAAAGACACTATATGGACTTGTTCAAGTCTTAGGAATCTATGCTAGTGAAATGGTGACTGTGAACATGCCAAGAATTGTGCATTTCAGAAACCAAAAGCGAAACAGATCGACATTTGTACCTTTACCCAACTTGTAGGCCAGACTGCATTCAGGAAATTAACCTTCATTCTTGCGCCTTGAATTACTAGGCCATTCTTGTCAAGGATAAAGAAGACTCTTTCGTGCCCTTGAGTTTCATTTGGTATAGTTCCTCCAATAAGACCATAAAGTGGTCTTTGCACAGTTTCTGTAGTGTAGTGGTAATCACATTCGCCTAACACGCGAAAGGTCCCCGGTTCGAAACCGGGCAGAAACATGCAGCTTAATCTCCAATGTGCAGCTCATGAAGAGACTGTTGCGAATGTGGTTCCAAACGATTGGCTGTTAGATACTGTAGCATGGATGGACTCAGCCATAATGTGGAAGCAACAGAGTGCGATTGGAAGAAAGACTTTTGTCTCCCGGAGAGTCCAAGACCCTAAAGACAGAGATCCGTAAATTCTTCTTCCTATTGTAAACACTGAGGATTTTATTTTTTTTAAACAGCAAAAATTCTGGTTATCGATCCTCGTTATTATAGTGGTCAGTATCTCTGCCTGTCATGCGGAAGACCAGGGTTTGATTCCCTGACGGGGAGTTTGGCAGTACTTAACCAACCTTTAAAGTGACTTACAAATCTGCTGTTTAAAAAATGTGATGATGCAAAGTGAGCACTATGGTGAATTAATCACATGACACTCATGCACAGTTTCTGTAGTGTAGTGGTTATCACGTTCGCCTCACACGCGAAAGGTCCCCAGTTCGAAACTGGGCAGAAACATTTTCGTAGGAATTTGGCAGGGACTTGTCTCTGGTAATCTGAAAGCACTTGATGCAGTGAGGGAAAGGAAATTCTACAAAGACTTTGATGGGGCCGAAACTAGCTCTGTCTCTTTGATTGTCACATGCAATCTACAACTACCAGGGAGATTCCTAGTAAACTGGACAAGAATCATCAGAACAGTCTAAGATGTGGGCGTCTCATTACATGTCATCAAAAACTGATTGGGAGATTCCAAGCAAACTTACTGCCTCATGAAATAAATGGTTTCCGAGTATCACTGACCCAATAGCCAACACACATGAGTTATCTTTGTGCTTGACTGCACAAGAAGGGCTCTGGTATAATGCTCTACTGTGACCAACAAGATCTCAATGTCAGGAGTGGGATTTGAACCCACGCCTCCATTCGGAGACCAGAAGTCCCCTTGCTTGGGAAGGCAACTTTGCGTCCTTGAGTCTGGCGCCTTTGACCGCTCGGCCATCCTGACAGCTTTCACTGCCTTTCGCATTGGAATGTCCATATTTTGTGAAGTACTAGGGTTGAAGCCAATTACCAGCACAAGCAGCAGCTGTGCACCTCAGAAGGCTGTTAAAAACATATTTTTTACTAGAAAATATGATTTCTGCATAGTCACTTTAAGACAACGTTTTCATTCAGAGGACAAGTCTGTAGCACTCAAGAGCCAAATCCGAGGAATGGTTTGAACAAACAGTATGGTTGGAAGATAGTGCAATGTTTTACACTTATTACTACTTGTTGGGATATGAACTCCACACCTTCCAAAAATACAAGCGCCCAACGTGGGGCTCGAACCCACGACCCTGAGATTAAGAGTCTCATGCTCTACCGACTGAGCTAGCCGGGCAAGCTTCACTAACCCTGTATAGGGTAAGTGACTACTTTTGCTAATTTCTACACACTTTACATATGGCCTCCCTGCTGCACATCAGTAATGTCAAATTATGCAGGAGGTGAGTGCCCACTGCTGAAAATCACAATCAAATTACACAAAGTCTTGCCTTTGACAGGTGTGATCATTCAAACATCAATATCACCAAACATAAGGCCTTCTGAATACCAGCACTCCCCTGAGACCTGCAAGGACTTTTTGTATATTTTACATATAAGCATTTAGCATATTTTGTAAGCACTTAAAGGGCAATGAAGTAAATATGGTAACTTTGTTTACAGTATTTCTTCTTTACCACTCATGGGCAAGGAACCAAATATGGTAATATCGCAAAACATTTTGTACGCAACTGGGTTGCGGGAGGAAAGACACTATATGGACTTGTTCAAGTCTTAGGAATCTATGCTAGTGAAATGGTGACTGTGAACATGCCAAGAATTGTGCATTTCAGAAACCAAAAGCGAAACAGATCGACATTTGTACCTTTACCCAACTTGTAGGCCAGACTGCATTCAGGAAATTAACCTTCATTCTTGCGCCTTGAATTACTAGGCCATTCTTGTCAAGGATAAAGAAGACTCTTTCGTGCCCTTGAGTTTCATTTGGTATAGTTCCTCCAATAAGACCATAAAGTGGTCTTTGCACAGTTTCTGTAGTGTAGTGGTAATCACATTCGCCTAACACGCGAAAGGTCCCCGGTTCGAAACCGGGCAGAAACATGCAGCTTAATCTCCAATGTGCAGCTCATGAAGAGACTGTTGCGAATGTGGTTCCAAACGATTGGCTGTTAGATACTGTAGCATGGATGAACTCAGCCATAATGTGGAAGCAACAGAGTGCGATTGGAAGAAAGACTTTTGTCTCCCGGAGAGTCCAAGACCCTAAAGACAGAGATCCGTAAATTCTTCTTCCTATTGTAAACACTGAGGATTTTATTTTTTTTAAACAGCAAAAATTCTGGTTATCGATCCTCGTTATTATAGTGGTCAGTATCTCTGCCTGTCATGCGGAAGACCAGGGTTTGATTCCCTGACGGGGAGTTTGGCAGTACTTAACCAACCTTTAAAGTGACTTACAAATCTGCTGTTTAAAAAATGTGATGATGCAAAGTGAGCACTATGGTGAATTAATCACATGACACTCATACACAGTTTCTGTAGTGTAGTGGTTATCATGTTCGCCTCACACGCGAAAGGTCCCCCGTTCGAAACTGGGCAGAAACATTTTCGTAGGAATTTGGCAGGGACTTGTCTCTGGTAATCTGAAAGCACTTGATGCAGTGAGGGAAAGGAAATTCTACAAAGACTTTGATGGGGCCGAAACTAGCTCTGTCTCTTTGATTGTCACATGCAATCTACAACTACCAGGGAGATTCCTAGTAAACTGGACAAGAATCATCAGAACAGTCTAAGATTTGGGCGTCTCATTACATGTCATCAAAAAATGATTGGGAGATTCCAAGCAAACTTACTGCCTCATGAAATAAATGGTTTCCGAGTATCACTGACCCAATAGCCAACACACATGAGTTATCTTTGTGCTTGACTGCACAAGAAGGGCTCTGCTATAATGCTCTACTGTGACCAACAAGATCTCAGTGTCAGGAGTGGGATTTGAACCCACGCCTCCATTCGGAGACCAGAAGTCCCCTTGCTTGGGAAGGCAACTTTGCATCCTTGAGTCTGGCGCCTTTGACCGCTCGGCCATCCTGACAGCTTTCACTGCCTTTCGCATTGGAATGTCCATATTTTGTGAAGTACTAGGGTTGAAGCCAATTAACAGCACAAGCAGCAGCTGTGCACCTCAGAAGGCTGTTAAAAACATATTTTTTACTAGAAAATATGATTTCTGCATAGTCACTTTAAGACAACGTTTTCATTCAGAGGACAAGTCTGTAGCACTCAAGAGCCAAATCCGAGGAATGGTTTGAACAAACAGTATGGTTGGAAGATAGTGCAATGTTTTACACTTATTACTACTTGTTGGGATATGAACTCCACACCTTCCAAAAATACAAGCGCCCAACGTGGGGCTCGAACCCACGACCCTGAGATTAAGAGTCTCATGCTCTACCGACTGAGCTAGCCGGGCAAGCTTCACTAACCCTGTATAGGGTAAGTGACTACTTTTGCTAATTTCTACACACTTTACATATGGCCTCCCTGCTGCACATCAGTAATGTCAAATTATGCAGGAGGTGAGTGCCCACTGCTGAAAATCACAATCAAATTACACAAAGTCTTGCCTTTGACAGGTGTGATCATTCAAACATCAATATCACCAAACATAAGGCCTTCTGAATACCAGCACTCCCCTGAGACCTGCAAGGACTTTTTGTATATTTTACATATAAGCATTTAGCATATTTTGTAAGCACTTAAAGGGCAATGAAGTAAATATGGTAACTTTGTTTACAGTATTTCTTCTTTACCACTCATGGGCAAGGAACCAAATATGGTAATATCGCAAAACATTTTGTACGCAACTGGGTTGCGGGAGGAAAGACACTATATGGACTTGTTCAAGTCTTAGGAATCTATGCTAGTGAAATGGTGACTGTGAACATGCCAAGAATTGTGCATTTCAGAAACCAAAAGCGAAACAGATCGACATTTGTACCTTTACCCAACTTGTAGGCCAGACTGCATTCAGGAAATTAACCTTCATTCTTGCGCCTTGAATTACTAGGCCATTCTTGTCAAGGATAAAGAAGACTCTTTCGTGCCCTTGAGTTTCATTTGGTATAGTTCCTCCAATAAGACCATAAAGTGGTCTTTGCACAGTTTCTGTAGTGTAGTGGTAATCACATTCGCCTAACACGCGAAAGGTCCCCGGTTCGAAACCGGGCAGAAACATGCAGCTTAATCTCCAATGTGCAGCTCATGAAGAGACTGTTGCGAATGTGGTTCCAAACGATTGGCTGTTAGATACTGTAGCATGGATGAACTCAGCCATAATGTGGAAGCAACAGAGTGCGATTGGAAGAAAGACTTTTGTCTCCCGGAGAGTCCAAGACCCTAAAGACAGAGATCCGTAAATTCTTCTTCCTATTGTAAACACTGAGGATTTTATTTTTTTTAAACAGCAAAAATTCTGGTTATCGATCCTCGTTATTATAGTGGTCAGTATCTCTGCCTGTCATGCGGAAGACCAGGGTTTGATTCCCTGACGGGGAGTTTGGCAGTACTTAACCAACCTTTAAAGTGACTTACAAATCTGCTGTTTAAAAAATGTGATGATGCAAAGTGAGCACTATGGTGAATTAATCACATGACACTCATACACAGTTTCTGTAGTGTAGTGGTTATCACGTTCGCCTCACACGCGAAAGGTCCCCCGTTCGAAACTGGGCAGAAACATTTTCGTAGGAATTTGGCAGGGACTTGTCTCTGGTAATCTGAAAGCACTTGATGCAGTGAGGGAAAGGAAATTCTACAAAGACTTTGATGGGGCCGAAACTAGCTCTGTCTCTTTGATTGTCACATGCAATCTACAACTACCAGGGAGATTCCTAGTAAACTGGACAAGAATCATCAGAACAGTCTAAGATTTGGGCGTCTCATTACATGTCATCAAAAAATGATTGGGAGATTCCAAGCAAACTTACTGCCTCATGAAATAAATGGTTTCCGAGTATCACTGACCCAATAGCCAACACACATGAGTTATCTTTGTGCTTGACTGCACAAGAAGGGCTCTGCTATAATGCTCTACTGTGACCAACAAGATCTCAGTGTCAGGAGTGGGATTTGAACCCACGCCTCCATTCGGAGACCAGAAGTCCCCTTGCTTGGGAAGGCAACTTTGTGTCCTTGAGTCTGGCGCCTTTGACCGCTCGGCCATCCTGACAGCTTTCACTGCCTTTCGCATTGGAATGTCCATATTTTGTGAAGTACTAGGGTTGAAGCCAATTAACAGCACAAGCAGCAGCTGTGCACCTCAGAAGGCTGTTAAAAACATATTTTTTACTAGAAAATATGATTTCTGCATAGTCACTTTAAGACAACGTTTTCATTCAGAGGACAAGTCTGTAGCACTCAAGAGCCAAATCCGAGGAATGGTTTGAACAAACAGTATGGTTGGAAGATAGTGCAATGTTTTACACTTATTACTACTTGTTGGGATATGAACTCCACACCTTCCAAAAATACAAGCGCCCAACGTGGGGCTCGAACCCACGACCCTGACTGAGCTAGCCGGGCAAGCTTCACTAACCCTGTATAGGGTAAGTGACTACTTTTGCTAATTTCTACACACTTTACATATGGCCTCCCTGCTGCACATCAGTAATGTCAAATTATGCAGGAGGTGAGTGCCCACTGCTGAAAATCACAATCAAATTACACAAAGTCTTGCCTTTGACAGGTGTGATCATTCAAACATCAATATCACCAAACATAAGGCCTTCTGAATACCAGCACTCCCCTGAGACCTGCAAGGACTTTTTGTATATTTTACATATAAGCATTTAGCATATTTTGTAAGCACTTAAAGGGCAATGAAGTAAATATGGTAACTTTGTTTACAGTATTTCTTCTTTACCACTCATGGGCAAGGAACCAAATATGGTAATATCGCAAAACATTTTGTACGCAACTGGGTTGCGGGAGGAAAGACACTATATGGACTTGTTCAAGTCTTAGGAATCTATGCTAGTGAAATGGTGACTGTGAACATGCCAAGAATTGTGCATTTCAGAAACCAAAAGCGAAACAGATCGACATTTGTACCTTTACCCAACTTGTAGGCCAGACTGCATTCAGGAAATTAACCTTCATTCTTGCGCCTTGAATTACTAGGCCATTCTTGTCAAGGATAAAGAAGACTCTTTCGTGCCCTTGAGTTTCATTTGGTATAGTTCCTCCAATAAGACCATAAAGTGGTCTTTGCACAGTTTCTGTAGTGTAGTGGTAATCACATTCGCCGGGCAGAAACATGCAGCTTAATCTCCAATGTGCAGCTCATGAAGAGACTGTTGCGAATGTGGTTCCAAACGATTGGCTGTTAGATACTGTAGCATGGATGGACTCAGCCATAATGTGGAAGCAACAGAGTGTGATTGGAAGAAAGACTTTTGTCTCCCGGAGAGTCCAAGACCCTAAAGACAGAGATCCGTGAATTCTTCTTCCTATTGTAAACACTGAGGATTTTATTTTTTTTAAACAGCAAAAATTCTGGTTATCGATCCTCGTTATTATAGTGGTCAGTATCTCTGCCTGTCATGCGGAAGACCAGGGTTTGATTCCCTGACGGGGAGTTTGGCAGTACTTAACCAACCTTTAAAGTGACTTACAAATCTGCTGTTTAAAAAATGTGATGATGCAAAGTGAGCACTATGGTGAATTGATCACATGACACTCATGCACAGTTTCTGTAGTGTAGTGGTTATCACGTTCGCCTCACACGCTAAAGGTCCCCTGTTCGAAACTGGGCAGAAACATTTTCGTAGGAATTTGGCAGGGACTTGTCTCTGGTAATCTGAAAGCACTTGATGCAGTGAGGGAAAGGAAATTCTACAAAGACTTTGATGGGGCCGAAACTAGCTCTGTCTCTTTGATTGTCACATGCAATCTACAACTACCAGGGAGATTCCTAGTAAACTGGACAAGAATCATCAGAACAGTCTAAGATTTGGGCGTCTCATTACATGTCATCAAAAACTGATTGGGAGATTCCAAGCAAACTTACTGCCTCATGAAATAAATGGTTTCCGAGTATCACTGACCCAATAGCCAACACACATGAGTTATCTTTGTGCTTGACTGCACAAGAAGGGCTCTGGTATAATGCTCTACTGTGATAGTGCAATGTTTTACACTTATTACTACTTGTTGGGATATGAACTCCACACCTGTAAAGGAGTGTGAAATCTTCACTCGTGGACGTAGGAATATCTCCAAAACAACTTCGCAAACTCCCAGCTCCTTGAACAACGAGGGCGCTAAAGCGGCTAATGCTAATATGGCTAGCTTCGAAGAAGTTATGTGCGAACTCAAATCACTGCGATCCGACTTTGGAACAAAACTTGAAGGTATGGACCAGAAACTCACGGGTATGACTGATACGCTTACAACACTTGAAGGCAAAGTCACTGAGATAAAGCAAGAAGTTGTGAATAATACGGCTCGCATTGAACAGGCAGAGACTCGCATCGTAGAGACAGAAACGAAACAAAGTGAAACCGAGACATCTCTGCAATCTGCTCTTAAACGAATCGCCTTCTTAGAGAATAAAACGGACGAGTTGGAGAATAGGGGGAGAAGGAAAAATTTAAGAACATTTGGAATACGTGAAAAAGCAGAAGGAACACGGCCACTAATCGACTTTGTACGGGATATACTACCGACATGGCTGGGGTTGCCACCAGAGCATACATTTACACTGGAGCGGGCCCATCGCACACTAGCCCCGGGCAAACCAAATCAACACAGGGCTGTCCTGGTCCGTTTTCTGAAGTTTCAAGATAAGGAGTTCGTCCACCGAGAAGCAAGGAAAAGGGAGATCAAGCATGAGGGGCTGAAAATCACGTTTGTGCAGGATCTCTCTGCAGAAACCCTTCGTGTCCGGAAAGGATTTCAACCTGTGATACAGCGTTTCATTGACATTAATGCCTTTCGTGGATTTCAGTACAACCCGTGCAAGCTGAGAATCCTATACAGCGGCAAGATTCACCTCTTCGCGACTCCACAACAAGCTGAAGAATTCTACAAAGGCCTCCCTCCACAGCAGATGCCGGACCTCGAACATGAGTGATGTATGACAGATACTGAGTAAAACCATAAGAAGTACTAGTTAGAATACAGCTGATAGTTTTATTTTATTCTTGTTTGTTTATTAATTTAATATCACTATATTTGTTGTCGTTTTTTATTCTTCTCACTTTTTCCTCTTTAGTTTTCCTTTTTATATTGGTATCAGCGTTTTATTTTATTTATTTTGGTAATTTTTATTTAACAACGCTTCTTTTCAAATAGTCTGTGTAAGTTCTCAGTCGTACAGGGGTTGTCCATCCTCAATGAAGGTACTTGATTCATCTTCTGTACTCAGTAGTTCTTTTCAAATACTTATTTTGCCTTGTTGGCAGTTACGTTTTGAAAGTTATATAAGCCTTATTGATAAGGGTAGATGGTTACAATCTTTGATAGCATGGTTTAGAGATGCAAATTTTTCTTTTGGATCATGTTGACTAGTTGCTCCCCACATTTGTGGATCAGCGTCCCAATGACCTATTGTGTTCTAAGGGATGGGGAATGCACTCCACTGGTGGAAGTGCAAATGTTCAGGGTTTCTTTGTTGAATGAGAGTGTGTATGAGTGTGTAAGAACTTGCACCATTTTATTTACTTTTAAGATTCCAGATAAATAAGAATGCAAAAGACTAAAGGAGGTGGTAATTTCAATGTTATAGTCACTAGTTGGAATGTCAGGGGATTGAGAAAGTTAATCAAATTGAAGCAAGTGTTGAACAGGATAACATATCTAAAAGCTAAAATTGTATTTATTCAAGAATCACACTTAACCACAACAGATATACAAAGGTTGACCAAAAGATGGCAAGGCCAAGTGTTTCATGCTCCTTTTACAAGTCATGCTAGAGGTGTTGTGATTTTAATACATAAATCAATACCATTTCAAAAATCCAAACTCATAATAGATCCAGGGGGGCGTTATATTATTGTGCAAGGTAGTATTTTGTCCCAAAAAATTAACTTTATAAATGTTTATGGACCTAACGAGGATACACCATCCTTGTTTGAAAAAGTATTTTTGAATATTTCTAATTTGGAGGGCTTGTATGTCATAGGAGGAGATCTCAATTGTACCTTGGACCCAGTACTAGATAGATCCTCACAAAAAGATAATACACATGTTAAAACTAGAAAATTAATCAATGGTTATATCCAAGATCTAAGATTAAAGGACATTTGGAGGAGCTTTAATCCGAACAAAAGACAGTATTCATGTTTCTCTAGTATTAATAAAACTCAATCTCGTATTGACTATTATACTATTTTATTATCTATGGAGCTGGAACCCCATGTAGAAGACTGCTGGTATGATAGTATTGTGTTAAGTGACCATGCTCCGGTCTCTCTGAAAATACAGTTGGGCAGGGAGGAAAGACGTCCAAAAAGATGGCGACTGCAATCTTATTTGTTAAAAGACACAACTTTTGTAAATTTTGTTGAAAAATGTATAGATAATTATTTTGAATGCAACAAAGAAGAAACCTCGGCTAGTATAAGATGGGAAGCATTCAAAGCTTATATAAGAGGAGAGATTATTGGCTATACAAGTACACAAAGTAAAAAATATAATCAAGAAATTATCTTATTGGATCATCAAATCAAGAGGTTAGAAAATGAGATTTACGAAAGCAACGATTTTGGAAAACAGCAGAGACTACTAGTAATGAGAGCTAAATATGATAAATTAACAACTGACAAAGTAGCAAAAAGCTTAATGTGGACAAAACAAGCATTTTATGACCAGGGAGAAAAAGCAGGCAAGTTACTAGCCTGGAGAATTAAAAAACAGCAGGCTGAAAGAGCAATCCTTGAGATAAAATCCTCTTCAAAAAAACTGACCACTGACCCAATAGAAATAAATGAAAGTTTTAGGGACTTTTTTAAATTATTATACCAATCTGAGTGTAACCCAAATGAAGACGTCCAAAATAGATTTTTCCAAAATTTACAATTTAAAACTTTGTCAGAAGAAGATAGAATGGTACTTGACAGCCCACTTGCAGCTCAGGATATAATAGAAGCCATAAGAGAAATGAATAGCGGCAAAGCACCTGGTCCGGATGGACTACCGGCAGAATTTTACAAACTATTTAAGGATAAATTAACACAACCACTACTCAATATGTTCAGAGAGTCTTTTGATTTGGGTTTACTTCCAGACACGCTAAGATTAGCTACTATTACTGTAATCTTAAAACCAAACAAGCCAGCAACAGAATGCTCGTCGTATCGGGGAATTAGCCTCATGGGATGTGATATGAAAATATTATGCAAAATCCTATCTAAAAGATTAGAAAAACATATGCCAAAATTGATAGTTGATGATCAACAAGGTTTCATTAAAAAGAGACAAGGATATCATAATATTAGGCGTGTCCTAAATATATTATACGAGAAACGCAATACAAAAGACATCGCAATGCTTGCAGTAGATGCGTGTCAAGCTTTTGATAGAATAGAGTGGAGCTATCTTATGACATTGCTTCCAAGGTACGGATTAGGAGAAACGTTCATTCAATGGATCAAGTTGTTATATACAAAGCCTTCAGCGCAAATCTTAACCAACAATAACATCTCAAAACCATTTTATTTACATCGTTCAACTAGACAAGGATGTCCCTTGTCCCCGTTACTTTTCATTTTAGCTTTGGAACCACTGGCCATGGCGGTGAGGGGTCACCGGGGAATAGAGGGCATCAATGTTGGGGGAATTAATCACCAACTCTCATTATTTGCTGATGATATTATATTCTTTTTAACAAATCTACAGAGTACCATCCCTAACTTGGTGAATGTGATTGAAGAGTTTGGAGAATTCTCCGGATATAAAATTAACAATACAAAATCAGTTCTTATGTTTTTGAACGAGGAAGAAAGGGAAAATCCCATAATACGCACTGAATTTACTATTGCCAAGGATGGTTTCAAATATTTAGGCATTAAAATTACTCCAGAGCTAAATAAAATTGTTAATGAAAATTACAGCCCCTTAGTAAAGGAGGTCACAGAAATGTTAAATCGCTGGTCAAACTTACCAATATCAATTATAGGACGAATACATATTTTAAAAATGTCAATCTTGCCTAAATTTTTGTATTACTTTCAGACGCTTCCCTTGCCACTACCAATATCTTTTTTTGATGACTTAAACAAACTATTTAGTCAATTTATTTGGAATAATAGGAAAGCAAGACTTCGTTTTAAGTTACTATATCTACCCTATGAAAGAGGTGGTCTTCAACTTCCAAATCTAAAATGGTATTATATGGCAGCCCAATTAACATCAGGTTCATATTACTTTAGTACAAATTCACCACCAGCTTGGGTAAATATTGAACAACAGTCTATTCCAGATTTACCGATATATAGCTATCTTTACTCTGCAGATTTACGTACATTAAAAAAACGAACAAAGAATCCTTTTTTGAGGAATACTATTATAGTGTGGCACACAGCGCACAAACATATGCAACAATCTATTACTCTATCCCAGTTCACTCCATTGTGGAATAATGACCAGTTTACACCTGGCAAAAAGGATGGAGGATTTAAACTATGGAAAACTAAAGGTATTCAGACTATTAAAGACTTGTATATGGATGGAATACTTCTTACATTTCAAGAATTGTGTGATAAACACCAGATTCCCTCAAAACATTTTTTCAAATATTTACAACTTAAAAGTTTTATGTCTTCCAGGTCTACAAATATTATGCACATTCCCAAACTGTCATTAATTGAGGAAGTAATTGGAAAAAGGGGGGAAAAGGGTCAATTATCAAAATATTATAATTTAATAATGTCTAACTCTAAAGAATCTACTGTAGACAAATTAAACGCATGGAGGAAAGACATCCAAGAAGAAATAGAGGAATTTGAATGGACTGAAGCATGTTTAAAGGCGCAAAAACAAACCATAAACACGCGGCTTAAATTACTACAGTATAAATGGTTGACAAGGATTTATATAACACCTGAAAAACTCAATCATATGTCTAGCAATATTCCTGATATATGTACAAAATGCCAAAATTATAAAGGAACTCTAATTCACTGTTTATGGGAATGTTCTGATATACAGAAGTTCTGGAAGGATGTCATAAACTGTTTGTCAGAATTGTTTAATCTTAAAATACCACTTTGTGCCAAACTTTGTGTACTGGGAATATATCCTACAGGTTTCTCACAAACAAAGAAACACACTAGACTATTGGACTTTGGATTGTTACATGCAAGAAGAGCCATTGCTTTGAACTGGAAGAGCATGGAAGCACCTTCTATAAAACAATGGATAAAAGAACTTTCAGAGTGCATTGGACTGGAAAGGCTGACTTATATTTCCAAGGGTAAAATAAAGGACTTTGTACAATTATGGGAGCCATACATGATTATTATATCATCTGTAAAGTAGGGCCATGCCATTATTTATTTTTACCTTTATTTTTTTGCCTCAATTTTGTATTTTAATTGTTTATGATCATTTTGAAATTTATTTTCTTGTAACTTAAAACTTGACACGGAAATGTTGTTTTACTTTATCTCTGATAAGTGCAGGTTTCTGATTATGTGAATGTGTGTGTGAATGATACATGTTTTGTAATTTGTTATGTCTATTATTTGAAAATTAATAAAAATATTTGAAAAAAAAGCTCTGACGTTTGTGGGAAAAACACTGTACATCTAATTAATAAGCATTTGGATCTATTTCATGAACGTTCATGGCTAGTGTTCTTGCATTTCTGTGACAATAACCCTGAAAAGTGAAATGTGCCAATAAACTCATCCCTGTGAAGAATTGGGATGCTACAAATATCTTAGGAAAGTCAGGAATGAGTTTGGACACAACTAACATTTTCATTCAGTGGCTTCATCTTTCATTGTCTGTAATAATTAAAAATCAGGGACAGGGCCTTTAAGTTTAAACTTAATTTTGGCACCATTGTCTTTTAATTATGTTTTATTCTCCGTTTAAACTCTGACAGTGAATACGTGAAACACACGGGATTAGTTTTTACCCCGGGGCCACATGTGATTTGTAATAATCAGAGAATGTCTCTGATGTGAATCCCGTGCGTCAGTGATTTGTAAAGTCAAAATTCCCCGTGAATGACCGACTATATTTGACTGAACTCCGAGGTCCTGTGATAAAACTAATCCGATGTGAATAGGCAGGTCTGTGATTTGGACAGAAATGGGCAGGATCCGACACGTGATTGGGCTTTTTTTGTTTCCTGTGTAACATTTTTATTCACTTTAGATGAAGAATGAAGAGAGTTTAAACCGGTGGTTTCCTTAGATAATCATTTGACTCCATTTTGACAGACAGGGTCGTGAAAAATCCGTCCTGAGCTGTTTTTTTATGCCATTAATTCATCTTTCATTACATTTTTTATTTTAGAGATATAGGCTATACCCATGATTTAAATTAGGAATAATCCGACATTACAGGATAAATGGAGCTGAACTAAACACATTTTCTGAACACGAATTGCGTCACAAATATAAAACATTTATATGGGTAGTCTGGGGTTATAAGTGATTTACCTCCCTGCACTGTGGAGTGGGTTAGACTGTTTTTAATGCAGGCTAACTGATACCATAGACATGCACTAGCCTTAGACTAGCCTAGCGCCACTATGAATTTAAGTAAAACATATCTCCAGACATCAACAACACTCTGGATACGCTGTGGAACACGACACGACGCGGTGGAACACGACGCCGTGGAACACAACACGACGCTGTGGGAAACGACACGACGGCGTGGAACACGACGCCGTGGAACACGACACGACGCGGTGGAACACGACGCCGTGGAACACAACACGACGCTGTGGGAAACGACGCGACGCTGTGGAACACGACGCCGTGGAACACGACGCCGTGGAACACGACGCGATGCTGTGGAACACAACACGACGCTGTGGAACACGACGCTGTGGAACACGACACGACGCTGTGGAACACGACGCTGTGGAACACGACGCTGTGGGAAACGACACGACGCTGTGGAACACGACGCTGTGGGAAACGACACGACGCCGTGGAACACGACGCTGTGGGAAACGACACGACGCCGTGGAACACGACGCTGTGGGAAACGACACGACGCCGTGGAACACGACGCTGTGGAACACAACACGACGCTGTGGAACACGACACGACGCTGTGGAACACGACGCTGTGGGAAACGACACGACGCCGTGGAACACTACACGACGCCGTGGAACACGACACGACGCCGTGGAACACGACAGGGCGCAACGGCGTGGAAAACGACACGACGCCGTGGAACATGACGCCGTGGAACGCGACACGACGTCGTGGAACACTACACGACGCTGTGGAACACGACACGACGCTGTGGAACACGACGCTGTGGGAAACGACACGACGCTGTGGAACACGACGCTGTGGGAAACGACACGACGCCGTGGAACACGACGCTGTGGGAAACGACACGACGCCGTGGAACACGACGCTGTGGAACACAACACGACGCTGTGGAACACGACACGACGCTGTGGAACACGACGCTGTGGGAAACGACACGACGCCGTGGAACACGACGCTGTGGAACACTACACGACACCGTGGAACACTACACGACGCCGTGGAACACGACAGGGCGCAACGGCGTGGAAAACGACACGACGCTGTGGAACACTACACGACGCCGTGGAACACGACGCCGTGGAACGCGACACGACGTCGTGGAACACTACACGACACCGTGGAACACTACACGACACCGTGGAACACTACACGACGCCGTGGAACACGACACGACGCCGTGGAACACGACAGGGCGCAACGGCGTGGAAAACGACACGACGCTGTGGAACACTACACGACGCCGTGGAACACGACGCCGTGGAACACGACACGACGCTGTGGAACACGACGCTGTGGGAAACGACGCGACGCTGTGGAACACGACGCCGTGGAACACGACGCCGTGGAACACGACGCGATGCTGTGGAACGCGACGCTGTGGAACACAACACGACGCTGTGGAACACGACACGACGCTGTGGAACACGACGCCGTGGAACACGACGCTGTGGAACACAACACGACGCTGTGGAACACGACACGACGCTGTGGAACACGACGCTGTGGGAAACGACACGACGCCGTGGAACACGACGCTGTGGAACACTACACGACACCGTGGAACACTACACGACGCCGTGGAACACGACACGACGCCGTGGAACACGACAGGGCGCAACGGCGTGGAAAACGACACGACGCTGTGGAACACTACACGACGCCGTGGAACACGACGCCGTGGAACGCGACACGACGCCGTGGAACACTACACGACACCGTGGAACACTACACGACACCGTGGAACACTACACGACGCCGTGGAACACGACACGACGCCGTGGAACACGACAGGGCGCAACGGCGTGGAAAACGACACGACGCTGTGGAACACTACACGACGCCGTGGAACACGACGCCGTGGAACACGACGCGATGCTGTGGAACGCGACGCTGTGGAACACAACACGACGCTGTGGAACACGACACGACGCTGTGGAACACGACGCTGTGGGAAACGACACGACGCCGTGGAACACGACGTCGTGGAACACAACACGACGCTGTGGAACACGACGCTGTGGGAAACGACGCGACGCTGTGGAAAACGACGCGACGCTGTGGAACACGACGCTGTGGGAAACGACGCGACGCTGTGGAACACGACGCCGTGGAACACGACGCCGTGGAACACGACGCGATGCTGTGGAACGCGACGCTGTGGAACACAACACGACGCTGTGGAACACGACACGACGCTGTGGAACACGACGCTGTGGGAAACGACACGACGCCGTGGAACACAACGCTGTGGAACACTACACGACACCGTGGAACACTACACGACGCCGTGGAACACGACAGGGCGCAACGGCGTGGAAAACGACACGACGCTGTGGAACACTACACGACGCCGTGGAACACGACGCCGTGGAACGCGACACGACGTCGTGGAACACTACACGACGCTGTGGAACACGACGCTGTGGGAAACGACACGACGCTGTGGAACACGACGCTGTGGGAAACGACACGACGCCGTGGAACACGACGCTGTGGGAAACGACACGACGCCGTGGAACACGACGCTGTGGAACACAACACGACGCTGTGGAACACGACACGACGCTGTGGAACACGACGCTGTGGGAAACGACACGACGCCGTGGAACACGACGCTGTGGAACACTACACGACACCGTGGAACACTACACGACGCCGTGGAACACGACACGACGCCGTGGAACACGACAGGGCGCAACGGCGTGGAAAACGACACGACGCTGTGGAACACTACACGACGCCGTGGAACACGACGCCGTGGAACGCGACACGACGTCGTGGAACACTACACGACACCGTGGAACACTACACGACACCGTGGAACACTACACGACGCCGTGGAACACGACACGACGCCGTGGAACACGACAGGGCGCAACGGCGTGGAAAACGACACGACGCTGTGGAACACTACACGACGCCGTGGAACACGACGCCGTGGAACACGACACGACGCGGTGGAACACGACGCCGTGGAACACAACACGACGCTGTGGAACACGACACGACGCTGTGGAACACGACGCTGTGGGAAACGACGCGACGCTGTGGAACACGACGCCGTGGAACACGACGCCGTGGAACACGACGCGATGCTGTGGAACGCGACGCTGTGGAACACAACACGACGCTGTGGAACACGACACGACGCTGTGGAACACGACGCTGTGGGAAACGACACGACGCCGTGGAACACGACGCTGTGGAACACTACACGACACCGTGGAACACTACACGACGCCGTGGAACACGACACGACGCCGTGGAACACGACAGGGCGCAACGGCGTGGAAAACGACACGACGCTGTGGAACACTACACGACGCCGTGGAACACGACGCCGTGGAACGCGACACGACGCCGTGGAACACTACACGACACCGTGGAACACTACACGACACCGTGGAACACTACACGACACCGTGGAACACTACACGACGCCGTGGAACACGACACGACGCCGTGGAACACGACAGGGCGCAACGGCGTGGAAAACGACACGACGCTGTGGAACACTACACGACGCCGTGGAACACGACGCGATGCTGTGGAACGCGACGCTGTGGAACACAACACGACGCTGTGGAACACGACACGACGCTGTGGAACACGACGCTGTGGGAAACGACACGACGCCGTGGAACACGACGTCGTGGAACACAACACGACGCTGTGGAACACGACGCTGTGGGAAACGACGCGACGCTGTGGAACACGACGCTGTGGGAAACGACGCGACGCTGTGGAACACGACGCCGTGGAACACGACGCCGTGGAACACGACGCGATGCTGTGGAACGCGACGCTGTGGAACACAACACGACGCTGTGGAACACGACACGACGCTGTGGAACACGACGCTGTGGGAAACGACACGACGCCGTGGAACACAACGCTGTGGAACACTACACGACACCGTGGAACACTACACGACGCCGTGGAACACGACACGACGCCGTGGAACACGACACGACGCCGTGGAACACGACAGGGCGCAACGGCGTGGAAAACGACACGACGCTGTGGAACACTACACGACGCCGTGGAACACGACGCCGTGGAACACGACACGATGCTGTGGAACGCGACGCTGTGGAACACAACACGACGCTGTGGAACACGACACGACGCTGTGGAACACGACACTGTGGGAAACGACACGACGCCGTGGAACACGACGCGATGCTGTGGAACACGACGCCGTGGAACGCGACGCGACGCCGTGGAACGCGACGCGACGCCGTGGAACGCGACGCAACGCCGTGGAACGCGGCGCCGTGGAACGCGACACGACGTCGTGGAACGTGACACGACGCCGTGGAACACTACACGACACCGTGGAACACTACACGACGCCGTGGAACACGACACGACGCTGTAGAACGCGACGCTGTGGAACACGACACAACGCGATGCTGTGGAACACGACACGACGCGACGCCGTGGAACACGACGCGGCGCCGTGGAACACGACACGACGGAGTGGACACTACCTCTCAGTCCGCTCCGTCAAGACCAGCGGGCGGTTCTGTTACTTCTCAGCCCTCTGTGTAAGTATATGAATGTTGTGTGTTTGTAATAATTATGAATCAATGTTAAGGTATTTGAATACTCTTCTTTCCAATAGGTCATCCAATGTAGCGGAGGTTCTGAGAAGTCTAAGAGGGAAACTCCGCATGGAAGCACCTTCTGCGAATCAAATTAATGTAATCTGTGGAGAGGAGCTTGATTGTGCCTTAAGAGCGTTTCGATCCTCTCGCCCAAATTGACGTGGTTTTTATGGATGAGGTCGGAAATGGAGAGGGGGCAATAGATTCTGGAGGGCCAACATGTGAATTTTGCCGCTTGCTGGTGGCACAATTAGAAGCCTCCAGTATGTTTGAAAGGCCTGAAGGTTCCAAATCGCTGGCCCTGGATGTAGTCGGTAAGTGCTCATATAATTAAAATTTGAATATTGTAAGAAATACTGAGATTATTCATGTAGCAATCTCAGGGATTAGTTGGTTTGTAATCAAGTCAGTCAAACCCCTAGCTGTTTCATGAAATAATAATTGATATGCCACATTTTTCACATTTGCATTGCTCTTTTATTTGAACAGCACTCCACAGAAACATGTATCGGGAGGCAGGCCGCATGATATCAGTGGCCCTGATACAAAGCGGGGCTATATCGACAAATAGCTGGTGCCTGTAGACCCAGCCACCGTCGATGAGGTGTGGGACTACAACCTCCGAAATAAACTGGAGGAAGTAAGTTCTTTCATATTTCTTAAATGATAACTTTTATAAAAATTTGATATTATGTTGTAACCTTTGTATGACAATTAGTTTCGATTTTGTATGCATCACCACTGTAAATATAATATGACATTGTTAGCCATGCATGTACATTATTTGTAGATTTCACAAGCCGACACTGTGGAGCTGTTACGAGAGGCAGTGAGTAACGCGGCCGACGAGCTGGCCCCAATGGGGGGTCTACTGCACATCACTGCCCTGAAGCAGAAGCAGGATCTCCTACAGGCAGTGGTAGATTTTTACTGCCATGGGCGAATAGTGGCTGCGCTTCAGCAGTGTGTAATGTGTCTACATTCTGTTCCCGTTTTGTTTCCCCATTGGTTTGTTGTTCGTATCTGTTCATGTGTAAGGTTTTATTTTGACATGTCTGTCCTTTTGTTTTTGCTTAACTTCCCCTGTGTTGATTACTTGCCCCACCCAAATGTGTTTCATCTGATTCACGTTTCTTGTGTATGTTTACCCCTGTGTTTTCCCTTGTCTTTGTTGGTGTCTGTTCTCTTCCTGTCCTTCGTGTGTGATATTTGGTTATGTTTTGCATTATTACCTTTTTGGTTCCTTGGAGTTTTTCAATTTATTGTAATTCTGTTCCGCATTTGTATGTATTTCCAGAAAACCTGACATCCACATGAACAAAATGTGTTCATGACTAAGCAGTGTATATTATTTTATATGTACATTCATGTTGTATGTTTATGATCATTGTTTTCATATTTTGCAGGTTGAAAGATGGCCTGTTGACTTTCGCTGTGCTGGAGGAGTTGGTCCTAAATCCTCCAGGACACCGATCCACTCCAAGCCAGCAGCATCGCAAGCCTTTTTGTCCCAACACTAAGCCCAGCAGGGTCGAACCGGCAAAGGTTTGGCAACCGGCAACTGGTCCCTTTGTTTGCATGCTTAGGAGGAGAAACCACTGTCAAATTGACTGACATTTTAATCTTCACTACGGGGCAGGACAAGGTTCCACCAACAGGATTCCAGCTACAACCCGAGCTGAAGTTCTTACACCCCGATGAAGACGCATCCCGGTTCCCTAAGGCAAACACATGTGCCCTGATTCTTAGTCTTCCGGTTGGCTTGAGTTATAAAGATTTTAAGAAAAATATGGAGTTCGGCATTGGCGCATCAAGGCAATTTGGAGAGGCGTAATGTGTTTTTTTTTTTTTTTTTATGAATTGTGCGGCTCTTTTGACACATGGCACTTTAAATGTTATAATTTGCCTTATGTAGTTTTGAAAAATGTTATCAATTGTTCTGTTTCATTAAATACTCATGTTTTAACAAGTTTCACAACTTTAAATGTGTGATTTTTTATAGTAACATGTATAGCAATGCCCATTGAACTCGTACACCTTGTCAGTGTACTAGCATGTGCTCTACCTATGCCTGTGGAGGATTTGAAAGTGTAATTGTGTTTGAAAAAACGTAATTTACATGCCATCTGTACGTGTTACTGAAAAACTTAAACATAATATTACAATAGATTAAATGAAACTCAATCAATACACCTGCAAAAAATTATATATTTTTTTAAATATAAATAACATGAATAGACAAGATAGTGTTCATAAGTGTTAAGAGTTTCTTCTGCTTGTTCAAATTCATGATGTCTGGCAACTGTCTTCAATACACAATAGTCAGGCCCATGAATGTTTGATGAACTTTCAAAGGCAGAGGGGCAAGGAATGGCTGTAAACATCTCTTTCCCCCCCGTCCCCATGGAGTCTACAGAAAGGCAGTAGACGTCTGTCATTCCTGGTCAGCTGCTGGTGCAAAACTTTTATCTCCCCTGTATCTTTATTTTGCATGACACACAGTTACCGGCTACAAAAGTAGAGCAAGTTAATCATTTATTTTATATCTTAAACAATGAGACTATTTATTTATGGATATTAATTGTTATCGCCATTCATCAGACGAAAGATTCTCCCACCACTCATGCAAAAGAACAATACTCTCGTGGTTTTCCATACAGATAATGCCTTTCATTAGAATAATTTGTAGTAGCCTTCTTCGGCATCATTAACATGAAAATAATCCAGATTGACTTGTGTCACTCAAGGATGACGAGACTAATCCAACATCGGAACATACACATTCAAATGGTTTTTGCATACAAATGCCAGAGAAAGTAGCAGTCGAGTGCGTAATATTCATTTAGAAAAAGTTTCAAGCGCAGAAATATTTTATATTGGAGTACTTTTAGTCTGTGTAATACAGGTCCTTAAAAACACACATCACTGGAGCGGTGATGCCCCTAATGGTAAATTTACACTGGAGATTCGGGGTAGTGGCCCAAATCACAGGAAGTACTGCTCACAATTATTAGTTTGGTTAAAATGTGGTGTAGCATAAGTCCCAAGATTTTAATGCCATCCAGAACGAGAAATCTTGTGACTCAATAAGCATAATGATTGATTTAGTTTTTACCACAAAAGTAACTTTGTGTACCACCATATTTCCAAACAATGGATTTCTGGCTTGTGAAATAATATAGTATTTAATTTAGTTTGTAATAAACATTTTAATAGACTAATCATAATGTAAGATACCTGTCGGGGACAATATGTGTCCATTGCTGTAACATTGTCTGTGTTTCAGATTAGAAACTATGCAGAGAAGTCTCACTTGGGCAAGAGGCCGATTCTTGAGACCAGCTGAAGCTGACACAATTCTCAGTGACCTCAATGAATATACTCAAGAGGTCAGGACAGCATATCAACCAATAGATCAAGGTAGTGACTTCACGCTTCACATGTGCTTGTTGACATGTGCTTTATATACCATCTTGAAAAAAATGTGTGTGAAATAAAACTTTTAAAAAGATTTTAGAAATTTTTTTTTTTTACTGGTGTAAACAACACTTGAATGAACTTTGAATTCAAATAAAATTAACAGGCTGTGCAAAAATATGCAAATCTAAAATGCAGGCTGAGGTAGAATTGAAAACATAAACATATGTGACCCGCCGTGGAATCCAACGACACAAGTCGGCAGCTTGCGTCTCGTGAAAAACGTAAACAAAGTTTTTTTTTTTTAAATTGGTGATTTTCACTTTTTTGCAGAATCGTTTAGTTGAAGTTGCGAAGTAGCCTCTCCATGTTTAAGCTAGCAGTATTAGTATATTTAAAAGCGTAAACTTTTAGGTTCAAACCCGACTTGTTTTGGGGTTCATTTCATAGCGTGTAATAGGGCGTGACTTTGTCTGTGCGTATTTACATACTGGATCTGTTCCCTTTGTCTTTGGCCCCGCCCTACAGCGGGGCTACTTATGCCCGGTGTTCTGTCAGATCACAACATTCAACCAAGATGGATAACGCAAAGACCGTAGCAGACGAGCTGAACCGTGGACGTTACAGCGAACATGTTTGGAAGTACTTCTTCGACAAGTCGGATGCTTTTGAACAAGCGCTCACTGATTCTGAGGACGACCAGAGCGACGATGAAAGCGATTAGACTGAATAATATTCCTACTTTGCAACTGAGCGAAGATGAGGACGAGGAAGAATGTTTCGGAGTCGCGTCAGACGAGTTGGACCGTAAGATAACAGAGGCTATATCGATAGTAACATTTGACGAGGATAAAGACAAAGAAATGGAGAAAATACGCAACTTTGACTGTAAATGCTCCACGAGGAGAAAAGAGAACTCTCAGCACGGGAGACTGTCCTGTAGCCAGAATCTTTCTCCAGACATCATGTACAACATACGGCTGGATTCTTTAGCTGCGGAGAAAGAGTGGCAGGACATGCGAATTATTGGACATTTAGAGGCAAACAGACGCTCAGTTCACACTTCGGAGATGGTTACATCCACAAAGAAGACCCCGACAAAGAGAAAGCGTGCTCGAATGACTTATTTCATTGGAGGCAACGAGATCTGCAAGAACACTTTTCTGTTTCTTATGGGGTGAGTTTCCATACACTTAAGTTTATCGTTTTGTGTTCATTCTAACATGTACATGTTTAGACTTTCTCATACCTAATGTTACGAGTTACCTAATGTTACGAGTAAGCTAGCTAGCAAGCAAGCTAGCTCACTCGAGACCCTAGTTGGCATCATCACTGGCTTTCGCTTCCACCCAAACGCACTTATTATATATCAAAATGTCAAGCAGAGACTCAACAAAAGTAGACTTTCTTATACCTAATGTTGTTACGAGTCTCGAGTGAGCTAGCTAGCTAGTGACAATAGGTACGAGACTCGGTATCAGGTCTGGTACCTAATGTTGTTAGCTAGCTCAGGACGATCAAAACCCCCATTACTACAATGAGCTTTTAGATGGAAATGTGAGCATCTGCTATTGATTTGAATAATGCTTCGGTTGCTTGAATTGATTTAACCTGTCAGCATTCTTGAATTGAATGTGATGCTAATCATTTTAGCCAGTGGTGGAGGAAGAACTACTCACTTTTCTTATCAAGGATTTAATAACGTTACAGTAAATGTATCCGATTAAATTTCTATTCCTCTTTTTTTTCTTTTTCAGCATTGGCAACAACACACTGGCGGAGATAGTCAAACACTACGAGGAGAATGGAGCAAAACCACGTTTGAGGAAGAGGCTCTCACTGCGTCCACCAGCCAGGTTCATCAGCCCTGTGGAGATCAATAGAGTTGTGGACTTTATAAAAACCTATGCAGAAGACAATGCCATCATGTTGCCTGGCCGACAGCCTGGGCATAAACTTTGGCATGTGAAGTTGCTGCCAACTCATGTGTCCAAGGCCTCAGTGTGGCGTCTCTACGTGGCGACTGCTAAAGAGCTTGGTATGTGGAAACATTTATTTAGACGTCCGTGCAGTATTAATGCAGTATTAGCAATTACAATACAATTAATCATAAGCAATATCTGTTTTTAGGTGAGCGTGCAGTTTGTAAAACCAGCTTCAAAGCTCTGTGGAACCAACTTCTCCCACACATCAAAAGTTGCCGGCCGCGCACAGATCTCTGCTGGCAGTGCCAAAGCAATAACGAGCAGCTGATACGAAGTGCAAACCTCCCAGAATGCACAAGCTTTCCCCTGACTGTGGCTTTGGACTGATCAAGCAAGTCTACATGAAGACAAGAGTCAACACTTTGGCAGAGATCGCTGAGGTACTTTCACTTTACCGACTTCAGTGCCGTTTTCTGATTTGCTTCAATGAAAAATTTAACTAAAGATATATTTTTCTTCTTCCTGTCTCTTTTTTTTGGTCATCAGGTTGTGGAAAATAGCTCTCCTGTGAGTCACCTCAACATACCACAGCTTGTTGGAACAGCAGAGGGCAAAGTTTTAGTCCAGATCTACGACTGGCAGCAGCATTTGACTCGCCATTTCCGTAGACTCCCACAGATCAAGAGTTATCAGCACTTCAGGTACTTGTATTCAAACTTTCACATTGTGTACATTATTAAAGCATAGCAACTACATACATTATGACAGTTTTATATGATCAAATACTTTGCCATGTTTTAAGTGTCTTATGAAGCTTATGCGCAAATTCAACAAGGAAGACTCAACAGCTGTTTAAACCACCGCTCATCACCAGCAGCTGCTTCCACTCATCAATCACAGTCCAGCCATTCAGCTTCTCCTCATCAACCAATCATCGCTCCAAGATTCCTTCATAAGCACCATGGCCCATCACTCCGAGTTTCCCAGCCGTGCTGCAACCCTCCTCCACCCCTATTCTCCACCTGGGCTCTCTCGGCGCTGCTCGAACGTCTGGTCACCCTGGGTCTTCTACCACCACCAGTGTCCAGGCTCCGGGGGAAGATCCTGGCTATCGTTCGACGCCGTGCGGATTTATCGTTCATCCAATCCTCCGCCGGGGTCTGAGCCCCAAATTATGTTTTGCATTCATTCAATAAAACGTCTAAAACGCTTTTCTGTCTGTGTGAGTCTTATCAGGTTGAAATGTGCTTATTCTGTCACAGCTTTGACGCCAAGAGACCAGGTTTGGTTATTGCAAAAACTCACTGTGATGCGCAAGAGCAGATCTTCCCCCTATGGACGGTCTTCCTGTCCTGGCCCCCCCTGGACTAAACATGGACAGACAGACCTATCTGTATGGAAACATCAGGCCATTCTGTGCTGACGAGGCTGGAGACGTCACATGCCCAGCACCAAGAGTCACAACCCAGAAGAGGATGTGATCTCATTGGACTGTGTCACAAAGACCACATCTAAAAGTGGTCAGGACTTTGTTGAGGAGGAGAGTTCAGCTCTGTTTAAAACACCTGCAATCTAACTTGTGTTGTTGAAGCAAAATAAACTTGTGCATTATTTTGACATGATTTTTTATTTTATTTATTTTTTTATGTTTTCATGAAGTGCAAATGACACTGTACATACTATGTGGTGCAGATTTGGAGGGAAATATTGTTTAAGAACAGATGGTGTTGAGTGTAAAAAAGCAGTAAGGTTAAAGCATTGAATAATAACTTGAAGGAATAAAAATCAACCTCTATTCAGGCGACAGTACAAACCTCATGCAGCAAATGTGATGTAGTAAATGGGGTAAATATTAGGTATTGATCCTTTATTACAGAAATATTGAATCATATTCACTCAATTGGCTTTTTTCTATGGCTTAAAGTAAAGTTTTAACTCAAAGTATTCACATTATGTATAAATTATGCATTTTTTGGGGGGGATGTGTAGAAACAGTGTACTGAATCAGAGCACTGCAATAACATTAAAATACCCAAACACCAGATCTCTTCTGTTGTTTTTTAAATATATTGTAAACTTATCTTGTCATTCTGGTATGAAAAGCGCTCTCTAAGCAATGTTTGAGTGATTTCCCTTATTGGTTGATATACTTTTTATTTCCCCTAGTTTATTGATTATTTTTCATTAGCAAAAAACGACAATGGCAATAAAATCGATTCTGATTCATACTTGGATCCTTACTCATACTGTATATAATATATCACTTTTTTATTTGAATATAAACGTGACAGATGTTGAACAACACAGTTGATATTAAAAAATGTAAAAGAACAATAACAACCTTCTGCTGTGAGGTGAGATCAATAAATGAAACCAAAAATAAAACAGATACACATAATGAAACTGGTAAACAATGGTTTGTTGTGGAAGCAATAACCTTTGTGCTCCCTCTCTGTGCTTTACTGCTTTGAGGGGGAGTTTGACAGGGGGTGTGGCTTATGCAAATGAGATGTAAATGAGCCCTATTGTCCCTCCCAACAGCAGAGAGGTGAGAATGGCCCAAAACTTCAGAGGCCGTTTAATCCCCTTTGGTTTTTTGGGAATTGATAACTTCAAATCACCGCTACACCTCCAAATATTATCAGATTTCCATGTGTTACACATCATTGGAAAGCTTGGAGACGACACTTTAACAATCTGTTATTATCTCATAAAGTCCCAAAACCGACTTGTGTCTTTGGTTTCTGTGACTGGTCACATATAGAACATTCAATGTCAAACCTTCAAGTATAACAAATGTAAAACCCTTTTAGCCAATTACATTTTCTCCACCATCTGCTGAAACAGCTCAAGGAAACGTTCGGACTTCTCCTCGCTCTGCTCATGCCTCTTTTGCTCCTTTGTAGATTCATCTTTTAGAAAATCTACAATGGAATTGGATTTTCTTTTTCTTTTACGGGGAGAGGGAGATGCAGCAGGAGGAGGACCACATGACACAGATGCTGTGGGTTGGGACTCGTCCTGACGTGCAGTAGATGAGGATGCTGCAGAGGTGCTGGGCTCCACAATTTCCTATAAAAATATGGAACATATTATTGGTTACATCATTACCAAATACTACTGCATTTCTAATAAATTACCAGCACTATGGTTGGGTTGTCATCCCCCTGAAATGAGGCCACGACAACGGGAGGATCCACCGAAGGTCTGGAGCCCAGCACCTCATGCATGTCCTCAAAGTACTGCCAATCAGCAGCAGTTTTCTCCCCCTCCTCAGTTCCTCCGGAGCCAGTTTTCAGGAGTTTTAACTCCTGCACACACAAAAAACAAAATAATGTCATAAACCTTTATATTAGTAGGTGTCTTCATAGATTATGTAGGGGTATTGTATTTCTTACCTTATATTTTCTTTTAAGGTTTTCCCACTTTTTGGAAGCCTTATCGGGAGGAACAACTCCATCCAGCCCCTTCTCCTTTAAAAAGATCCTAAACAAATAATAAATCATGTCATGCAACTATTTTAACATTATTGTGTGTAATATATGTATAACATGACATACTCCCATTGCTTTTTTGCGCCATATCGGGACTTCAAAAACTTTTCCTAATTTTCAGCTCTGAAGCGTATCAGTTTCCTAGTTAGCTCAGAGGACCCTGTTGAAAAGACACACTTATTAAAGAGCTCACGATACAACAGAAAGGAGAATGACAATGCTATAATCGTAGTTAAGATTAGGCTAGTTTACATGAAAAGTTACGTTAGGCTCCGTAACAACAACAACAGTGCGATTGACATGCGTCTGACAACCTACATTGTAGCGTAATATGTACATTTCGAAATTATCCACACTCAAACTTTTTTTTTTTTATAACTTATTGAGCAAAATATGCTTACATTTGTACGACTCTTGCGGCGCCATCTTTCCTTGTTGCGCGTAAACACGAAACTCCTCCTACCCCTTCGTCTGAAGTCTGCATCTGAAAAACCCTCGCTGGAAGGGCTATGTGGCCCTCCCCCTCACCGCAAAATACAATTGGGACACCCCTTCGTCTCTCGTGAACGCGCAAAACCGAGGGGAAGGGCTAAACGGAGGGCTACGGGGGAGAATTGGGATTGTGTCTGTATCAACGGTGGTACGCCGTTTAAGGTAAATTGACCTTTTGTTCGTTTGATCTAAGAACTCAATGTCAATTCATGGGAGAACTGCATACCTGCTGTTCAAGAATAATGATGTATTGTGGAGGGTTTATCATTTGTTATCTAAAATGTATCTTTGGGTCATGCATATGTAATTTTTTCTTTTTTTTTTATCCAACAGAAACTTTAACATGACAAGATCCAGATTCACTGATCTGAACGATCACGACCTGGACGAGTTCATTCAAGAAGTGGTGGCTGGCAATGACCAAGTGGGTCCAAACTTGGTAAGAGCTGCTTTGCGGGCCAGGGGAATTAGCATCCAGCGACGCAGGGTGCGCGAAAGCATGATACGGACAAACCCAGCAGCGGCTGAGCTTCGAGCGCTTTGTAGAAGACCTGAAAGGCGTTCTTACCAAGTGGCAGGACCCAATTCACTCTGGCATCTTGATGGAAATCACAAGTTAATAAGGTACTTGGAAAACACTTAATCATATAAAAACAGCCACAGACACCATACAAAGCTTGTAATCTATTACTACTTATTTTAATATGTTAAAATGTAGATTCTAATACTTTTATGATTCACCAGGATTTGTATTAATGTATTGTTATAGACATGGTGACATAGTTGTTCTATGTCAACCAAGAAATTATTGTGAAACATTGTAGTGAAAATTGTAGTGAAAAAAAAAACATACCAGGCTCTTGCACAAAAAAAGTAACATGGCAAAAAGGGAAAAGCTTTTAACAGTTATATCATAAACCAAAACAAATGGCAGAATAGTACTGTCAGTCGTTCACTGTACATATGATTTCAAAGACGTGTGATTTATTAGTGCTTTTGCCTCTTCGGTCCTGGATTTGACCCCAGGACTGGACAGGACCTCTTCAATGTGGAGTTTGCATGCACTCAATGTGTAGGTTTCCCATAACTCCGTGGGTTCCTGATTAAGCCTCTTAACTTTGTTTTATAATGGTGTCATTGCAAATAACGCACCATAGTAATATCCATTACTATTTTTAGTTCAGGAGTCTCCCTGAAAGCTGAAATGTAATTGATTTTGAATTATCTTTGTAGGTGGAGGATTGTCATCCATGGAGGTATAGATGGATTTAGCCGGCTTGTGGTCTTCCTTCACGCCTCCTCAAATAATAGAAGCGCCACCTTTTTAGACTGTTTCCTTCAAGCTGTCACCCAGTACGGAGTGCCTTCAAGAGCGAGGACGGACAGAGGAGGCGAGAACCACGCTGTGGCCTTGATGATGGACATTGTCAGAGGTGCAAATAGAGGCAGTACTATCCAAGGAAGAAGCGTCCACAATCAGCGTATAGAAAGACTGTGGGGTGACCTATGGCGTGGATTAAGCAATGTCTACCATACATTGTTCGACTCTCTGGAGAGAGAAGGCTTGATTGACCCAGACAATGACATGAACATTTGGGCTCTTCACTACGTTTATATTCCAAGGATAAACCGAGATCTGCTAGACTTTGTCAACCAGTGGAACAACCATGGCATACGGACTGAGAGGCACATGAGCCCACTACAAATTTTTGTGAGGGGTTGTCTTAAACAACAGGGTAGGCCTTCTACCGCAATGCAGGACCTTTTTAGAGATGGAGGGGCTGCCAGCTCTGAGGCACCCATCATTGATCCTCCTCAGGTGGAAGCCCAAGAAGATATGGATAAAGATGCAGCTACTGGTGTTAACAATGAGGAAAGGGAGGATTTAGCTCCAATGTTGGATTGGCAGGACCGAGTACATGTGCCAGATGTTCAGTTAGATTTAGACGGTGTACTGATGGCGCATATTCAGGCTCAGTTTGATCCCCTCAGTGGGTCCAGAAGGCAGCATGGTGTGATGGTCCTTCGTGAGCTACTTTCCTTTTTGGACTCTTTTCCTTAATGTGTGCACATGTGTAGAAATCCATTTGTTAAAATGTAGTGTATTCTTTTATACATATTAAAGTGAATGTAAAATCTTCACAATTGTCATTGTATGTACAGTAGAGTTGGGGGTTCCACAAAGTATTAAAGTATTAAGTAAACTTTGATTTGATCACATTCCATCACTGACAAGAGTTTGTGTGCTGGCCAGCTGTCTCGCTCCTCCAACAGCCGGCAGTCCGATCAGGTAGAACCAATGTGGAAATCGATTCCTACAGAGACCAAATGAAACAAAGGACTTCCAAGGCGTAAACAAAGAGAAGCCTAAGTAAGCTGCATTTCTGTTATTTTACGATCACGCTGGGCGACCTATTTCAATGTAAACTGCTAAAATCATTGTTTAAGTTATGAGAGTGCAAATGCTGTAAACGTTTATATAAAGAAAAAAAGTGAACAAAAAGGCTTGTTTACATTTTTCATTCAAATGCATCAACTAGATCATACATTTAATACAATGCTTTATCTATGCATTTGGTTAACATACATCTTTACACTTTATTTTCTTGTGTTTTCAGGTTTTATCTCCTGCATTAATGCAAATTCTTCAATAAAAAAAAATATACGGAGTGAAAACCCAATACAGCCTTGATGTGGAAAGGTCAGCCTTTAAAGTTGGGAAGGCACCAAGACAAACTTCTATGAACGTTTTTGGACTAAGGAAGGCTCAGTGTTTCCAAGTTCACCTCAAGCCTACTTTCAAATAATAATAATAATAATATAATAATTTCTAAATCAATATTTGCCCTTCAGTGTACCACCACATGCAAAACAGGTCTATAAAAAGGACTATGTCAGGCTGAATATTTATGAAAAAGGGGACCAACAAAACGTATCAAATGGTTTCAAAATTAAACCAAAACTACAACAGCAGGGAAGCCTGACTCCCACAGTTTGAGAGGCATTGCTTTAGAATGTTATGGTCACACGAGTGCAGCCCATTGAAAAAAGTTGTCAGTGTGGCTATGAAGTAAACCAAATATGCTTCAGTCAGCTGTCCTGAAATTCACGAGTTTAGAGGCAGCTATACTGTGAGAGGCGGTGGAGTCCAAATGATCCTCAAGGCCACCATCACCATTTAGAGCAGATGCACTGCTATGTACTGGAGGCAGTAACAACTGCTGAACATGTCCTCAACGGTCCAGAGGTGGAAGTTGCTGCAGATCTCATACAGTTGCTGCGGAGCCATCATCATCATCCGTGAGGCATTTGGATCCTCAGTTTGAAATTCCTCATCCTGGATTAAAATTAAACAAAAGTGTGGATTAAACAATGTGCATTAAACACTCCAATTTCAGTGTATTTGTTTGAAATAAATACTTAATGTGCTATGTAGCAGACAACATGTAAAAAATAATTAGTAGTCATTAAACTGAAATATGGAAAAAAAATTAATCGGTTATATGGTGGTTATTCTTTGCCATGTACTTTTATTTTGTCCCCTTTATTATTCCCCTAATGTTTTAAATATTTCATTGTGTATGTGCAATACATTTTGCGAGTAAATGAGGGCTGAAGGAGAGTAGTGCTACACTTCCAAACAACCATAAAACTGTTTCTCCTTTTACACAGAAGAGTCATGTGTGTATGACCTTAAAACACGTTAGTTGTCTGTCAACATTAGGAATAAGAATGTTCATGCTCAAAAACGCAAGTGAGAAAAGTTAGCTCGCCTTGAGCTATTCTATCAAAACAAAGGCCCTTTGACAGATCGGAGCTAATGCTAACTAGCGTTCCTATCCTACCACACTGACACCTTCCCCATTGCAACAATAAACATACTTCTTCGTTACGTTGGAAGAGCTTTTCATTTGTCAGGAGATAAGGATTTACCTGAGGCAGAAGTATCCTCCTGGTTTCAGCCCAGAGACATCGATGGTGCTGCTCTTGCCTTAGCAGTGAAGGGTTTGGCTTGTTCCCATTGTCTGCAAAACCATCCATTTTACTGGCTGTCCAAACTTCAGGGTGGAGATCATTAGCATTTCTATTCAAATATATCAATACGCCGGTCGCCGTGAGGCGTAAAAAGCTGTGTTTATTTTGAAAATACGGCGTCAAAAGTGCCGCAAGAAAGTGGCGAGCATGACCATATCGGCCCACCATACGACGTGACGCTGTGGAACGCGACGCTGTGGAACGCGACACAACACGTGGAACACGACACGACGCTGTGGAACACGACACAACACGTGGAACACGACACGACACGTGGAACACGACACAACACTGTGGAACACGACACGACACTGTGGAACACGAAACGACGCTGTGGAACACGACACGACACTGTGGAACACGACACGACACTGTGGAACACGAAACGACGCTGTGGAACACGACACGACACTGTGGAACACGACGCAACGCTGTGGAACACGACACAACACTGTGGAACACGACACAACACGTGGAACACGACACGACGCTGTGGAACACCACGCAACGCTGTGGAACTCGACACAACACGTGGAAAACGACACAACGCTGTGGAACACGACACAACGCTGTGGAACACGACGCTGTGGAACACGACACAACGCTGTGGAACACGACGCTGTGGAACACGATACAACACTGTGGACCACGACACAACACTGTGGAAGACGACACAACACGTGGAACACGACACGACGCTGTGGAACACGACACAACACGTGGAACACGACATGACGCTGTGGAACACGACACAAAACGTGGAACACGACACAACGCTGTGGAACACGACACAACGCTGTAGAACACGACACAACACGTGGAACACGACACAACACGTGGAACACGACACGACACGTGGAACACGACACGACGCTGTGGAACACGAAACGACGCTGTGGAACACGACGCGACATTGTGGAACACGACACAACACTGTGGAACACGACACGACGCTGTGGAAGACGACACAACACGTGGAACACGACACAACACTGTGGAACACGACACAACGCTGTAGAACACGACACAACACGTGGAACACGACACAACACGTGGAACACGACACGACACGTGGAACACGACACGACGCTGTGGAACACGACGCGACGCTGTGGAACACGACGCAACGCTGTGGAACACGACACAACACGTGGAACACGACACAAAACGTGGAACACGACACAACGCTGTGGAACACGACCAGCGCTGTAGAACACGACCAGCGCTGTAGAACACGACACAACACGTGGAACACGACACAACACGTGGAACACGACACGTGGAACACGACACAACACTGTGGAACACGACACAACACGTGGAACACGACACGACGCTGTGGAACACGACGCAACGCTGTGGAACACGACACAACACGTGGAACACGACACAACGCTGTGGAACACGACACAACACTGTGGAACACGACACAACACGTGGAACACGACGCTGTGGAACACCACGCAACGCCGTGGAACACGACACAACGCTATGGAACACGACGCAACGCCGTGGAACACGACACGACGCTGTGGAACACGACGCGACGCTGTGGAACACGACACAACACGTGGAACATGACACAACGCTGTGGAACACGACGCAACGCCGTGGAACACGACACGACGCTGTGGAACACGACGCGATGCTGTGGAACACGACACAACACGTGGAACACGACACAACGCTGTGGAACACGACACGAAACTGTGGAAGACGACGCTGTGGAACACGACGCGATGCTGTGGAACAGGACACAACACGTGGAACACGACACAACACTGTGGAACACGACACAACACTGTGGAACACGACAAAACACTGTGGAACACGACACAACACTGTGGAACACGACACGACGCTGTGGAACACGACACAACGTTGTGGAACACGACACAACACATGGAACACGACACAACGTTGTGGAACACGACACAACACATGGAACACGACACAACGCTGTAGAACACGACACGACGCTGTGGAACACGACGCGACGCTGTGGAACACGACGCGACGCTGTGGAACACGACGCGACGCTATGGAACACGACACAACACGTGGAACACGACACGACGCTGTGGAACACGACACAACACTGTGGAACACGACAAAACACGTGGAACACGACACAACGCTGTAGAACACGACACAACGCTGTGGAACACGACACAACACTGGAAAACGACACAACGCTGTAGAACACGACACAACGCTGTGGAACACGACACGACGCTGTGGAACACGACGCGACGCTGTGGAACACGACACAACACTGTGGAACACGACAAAACACGTGGAACACGACACAACGCTGTAGAACACGACACGACGCTGTGGAACACGACGCGACGCTGTGGAACACGACACAACGCTATGGAACACGACACAACACTGTGGAACACGACACAACGCTATGGAACACGACGCAACGCTGTGGAACACGACACAACGCTGTGGAACACGACACAACGCTGTGGAACACGACACAACGCTGTAGAACACGACACAACGCTGTGGAACACGACACGACGCTGTGGAACACGACACAACACGTGGAACACGACACAACGCTGTGGAACACGACACAACACTGTGGAACACGACACAACACTGTGGAACACGACACAACACTGTGGAACACGACACAACACGTGGAACACGACACAACGCTGTTGTGTAAAATATATTTTTATTGAAATGCTAATGATCTCCACCCTGAAGTTTGGACAGCCAGTAAAATGGATGGTGCCATTCCTCTGTAACTAGATGTTAACATCTAGTTACAGAGGAAGAGCACACCGCTTTTTATTTGTCAGTAGAAAACGACTTACCTGAGACAGAAGTATCCTCCTGGTTTCAGCCCAGAGACATCGATGGTGCTGCTCTTGCCGTGCAGTGAAGGGTTTGGCTTGTTCCCATTGGCTGCAAAACCATCCATTTTACTGGCTGTCCAAACTTCAGGGTGGAGATCATTAGCATTTCTATTAAAATATATTTTACGACGGATAAATGATCATTGATGACATACTCCCGCTCTGAGCCTGTACTTTCAAATATTGTTTTTCTATTTTATCATCACATTTAAAACTCTAAATTTAAGCTATTTAGACTGATTTTGTTTCATAAAAAAACAAAAAAATGCTCATAGCAGATGTTTACAGGTCATTTTGTTTTTGATTTCAATTTGAAAAATGATTGAACGAATCACCCACAGACCCACAAGTCTGGTTCATCCTTTGGTGCAATTTCAAGACACTTGAAGGTTCAGGTTCATTGGTTAAAACAATGATGGAAATGTCCAATCATCATACAGATCAGAAAGAAGGCGGGTTCTGTGTCCCAGAGATGAACGTGCTGTGTCTGAAATGTAAAGATCAACCCAAGAACAAATGCAACAGACCTGGTGACGCTGTGGAACACGACACAACACTGTGGAACACGACACAACACTGTGGAACACGACGCGACGCTGTGGAACACGACACAACACATGGAACACGACACAACACTGTGGAACACGACACAACACTGTGGAACACAACACAACACGTGGAACACAACACTGTGGAACACAACGCGACGCTGTGGAACACGACACAACACTGTGGAACACGACACAACACTGTGGAACACGACACAACACTGTGGAACACGACACAACACTGTGGAACACGACACAACACTGTAGAACACGACACAACACGTGGAACACGACACAACACTGTGGAACACGACACAACACTGTGGAACACAACACAACACTGTGGAACACGACACAACGCTGTGGAACACGACACAACACTGTGGAACACGACACAACACTGTGGAACACGACACAACACTGTGGAACACGACGCGACGCTGTGGAACACGACACAACACATGGAACACGACACAACACTGTGGAACACGACACAACACTGTGGAACACGACACAACACTGTGGAACACGACACAACACGTGGAACACGACACAACGCTGTTGTGTAAAATATATTTTTATTGAAATGCTAATGATCTCCACCCTGAAGTTTGGACAGCCAGTAAAATGGATGGTGCCATTCCTCTGTAACTAGATGTTAACATCTAGTTACAGAGGAAGAGCACACCGCTTTTTATTTGTCAGTAGAAAACGACTTACCTGAGACAGAAGTATCCTCCTGGTTTCAGCCCAGAGACATCGATGGTGCTGCTCTTGCCGTGCAGTGAAGGGTTTGGCTTGTTCCCATTGGCTGCAAAACCATCCATTTTACTGGCTGTCCAAACTTCAGGGTGGAGATCATTAGCATTTCTATTCAAATATATTTTACGACGGATAAATGATCATTGATGACATACTCCCGCTCTGAGCCTGTACTTTCAAATATTGTTTTTCTATTTTATCATCACATTTAAAACTCTAAATTTAAGCTATTTAGACTGATTTTGTTTCATAAAAAAACAAAAAAATGCTCATAGCAGATGTTTGCAGGTCATTTTGTTTTTGATTTCAATTTGAAAAATGATTGAACGAATCACCCACAGACCCACAAGTCTGGTTCATCCTTTGGTGCAATTTCAAGACACTTGAAGGTTCAGGTTCATTGGTTAAAACAATGATGGAAATGTCCAATCATCATACAGATCAGAAAGAAGGCGGGTTCTGTGTCCCAGAGATGAACGTGCTGTGTCTGAAATGTAAAGATCAACCCAAGAACAAATGCAACAGACCTGGTGAAGATTCTGAACCTGGTAAGAGTCTGTTATTATAAAACTCTACTGTTAACAAATGACGCTTTATTGACGCGCCATTTTCTCTCCCAATAGTGCTGGTTTTCAAGAGTAGTTAAATATGTTTGGATTATGGAATCAAATATGACATTGTATAAGGAAAAAAAAGAGTGTTGTTTTAAGGGGACAGTTTTTCCATTTGTCTGGACAAACACTGAGTGTTGGCAGTAACACAGTAAAAGTATCTGGGGCACTTCATCACAGATCAGTTCTCTGATGGTTATGACATTAATGGTCAGAGCCGTGCACTTTATGCCCAAGCAAACATTCTCGTCAGAAAATGTCATGTGTTCAGACGTTGTAAAAACTCAATTGTTCAGAACATACTGTACACCTTTGTATGTGGTGCAGATTTCAAAAGGCTTCTATGAAAAAGTTTATAATGATGCATTCAGAATCCTGTCGATAAAGCAGAGGTATTTAAGTACCAGGTTATTGTTTTCTCAGGCTCGTGTTTGTACTTCTGATGCTCTCATGAGAAATCTGATGTACAGGTTTATACACCGTTTGAATTAGTGATGAGATTTTCGGCTCTTTTTGGTGAACTGGATCATTTGGATCGGCTCACCAAAAAGAGCCGACTCTTTTCACTCCCAAATGGCCCTTTATTTTTTTACATAATACAGTTTAAATTTAGGAGAGGTTTTGATTCATGGCTTGTTAACTGAGCTTTTCGACTATTCCCGGCACAAAACAACTAAAATCCATCCATTTTCTCTCACTTGTCCGTTGCCGGGTCGTGGGGGCAGCTGTTGGAGCTGCCCAAATCACATAGCACCAGTCCCCTATGGCTCCTCCTGCAGGTGGTGGGTCCACGGAAGGACGGCCTCATGGTTCCAAACGGGCCTGTTGGTCTCTCATAGGGGGCCCATTCACTCTCTCATTCATACACCAGTGTACGCAGACACTGGAGGCAAGGAGGGTGAAGTGTCTTGCCCTAGGACACAACGACAATGTGCACCTTCAGGAGGCGGGATTCGAACCCCCGACCTTCTGATCATGAGACGACCCGCTCTACCATCTGCACCACTGTCATGATATTTTTTTTCCATTGCAATAATGAAGTGATATTGGCGTATAGTGGTGTTGTTTTGTCTTCAGGAATCAAAGTGGACTTTTCCAGGTGGTGGAGCCATTGTTTATCATAGCAACACACGCACTTTTAAGGCTGGTACATATATGTACTATTTTTTTTATTTAAATTTACAGTCAAAATCCTTAGTGTTTCTCCCATAGCTTCTCCCCAGTCCCTCTGCCTGTAGCTCTGCTCCTGGTCCTGCTCAGTCTGGAGCTGCTGGAGCCTCGCACTGAGAGAGGAACAGACTCCAGACATCACTGAAGTCCAGACTTTAACCTGGACTCCTGTTGTTCTTCTGCTTTAGTTGCTTTTGCAATGGGCTCATACACCTGTGGAAAAGGTCGACATTACGACGTATCGCCGCTCCGCGCGTGATCGCATTGTTTATTTTCACTCCACCAACCCACTCCCTCTCTCTCCCCGAACCCATTCTCTTACTCTTTTCTCTTTCAGTCTTTGCCCTTCCCTATTCGTCTCTACTGTAGCAGAGAGCAGTGTATGTAGAGCTTGATAAACATGCAACCTTAAAAAAAACGGCTCACTTGTGAGACTCGGCTCTCATCGTTCACTTAAAGGTCCTATATCATGCAAAATCGACTTTTTGGAGCTTTTAACCGTGTTGTTATGCTATTTCCTTATCAAAAACACCCCCAGAGTGGTGTTTGGCTTCATTCACGCAGTTCTCAGTAATCCTCCTGAATCCTGCTCTCTGAGCAGCTGCTCCGCCCTCTCCTGGTAAACGACTGGCATGTTCAGTTGTGTCGTCACAGCGGAACGGAAGTGCTCCACGTCTGTAATCTAATGCCTTACGGCCTGATTTTCATTTGTAAAACTGCTTTTTTCATTATTTCTGTCGTAAGAAATCCGCGCTGTCCCTATAGCCAAAACAAACGCACCCCCGAGCGTCTGAACAGATCGTCCGCGCTGCCCCTATAGTCAAAACAAACGCTCCCCCTGAGCGGTCCGAACGGTCTCAACAGATGTCATGTCATGTTGCACCGAAAGTTGTGAAGAGGGAGCTTTTTCTAACCTACTCTGGAGTCTGGACACCTGTTCTTTTTTTCTTACCTCACGATAATGTCACGGAGAAAAGCACGTTTGGCTGCGAGGACTGGACTTTATTCAACCTTCCCAAAGAAGAGGCCATAGAAGTTGGGATTTCCCTCCAGGATTCAGCGACTATCAGCCACAATAGTGTTTGTCTGTGCCTGTCTCTGATGGATGCTTATGAACCTTGGCCAGAATCAAAGTGGATTAACTTTTATAACCAACGCAAATCCCATAATGGAAACATCAGAGTGGTGAGTCGATCAAAATGCATGTTAGCGTGTGTGTTAGCCATTTAGCCATGAAGCTGTGTTGCACATGTTAACTAACAGCATCATGAAGTAACTTCACTTTTTGCTGTGATATATATATTTCTACTACTGCTAAAGTTGTATGAGCGGCGAGAGGGGGCGGAGTTAACTGAATCCAAGCGTTTTGTCTTCCGGGTTGGAAAAATACCCCCAGAAAATACTAATATTTATCACAAAAATTAGTGCTCCGTAGTGGTAGAGGTACAATATATCATATAAATGCCTATACTTTACTTTGGAATGGCTTAAAATAGCATGATACAGGTCCTTTAAAAGACACGTGCACGTGTCGTGTACCGACTCGTTCGCGACCGACCCATCACTAGTCTATGGTGGCGACTATAGTGTGGAATGGTGGTGAATGTACTGAATACAATACTATTGACACAAACAATAAGCATTATATATTGTAGTAACAAAAATCCTACATATCTTACAAGAGACATGTGTACACCAAATACAATCTTAAAAGTAAATTCACAAAACTGACTTAAGTCATGCTTTATAAAAGTCCTGTCTGTACCTATCCTTGTTTAGCTCTATTGGAGTCACTAACTGTGGTACGGTGGGTTCCTAGTTCAAACATTATTTTAAGTATTTTTTTACCGTAATACCAACTTTAATCATTAAATTATTACATTTTATTGAGATTTACATTTTTCTGAAAAATACTTAGTAATTAGGCCAACACATTTAAAATAGTTGCTACTAATTTACAAACTAACAACATATTACATCACCAATAAAGTATTTCTGCTTTTCCAAAGTTCCAAATGTATTCAAAGTACAGAGATGCAAGTTGCTGATGCATCTCTGGACTTGTAATCATTTAATGATTAAAGTTGACATTACGGTAAAAAAAAAAAAATACTTAAAAATAAATTTGACTCTTCCGGGATTTGAACTATGAACCCAACACACCACAGTCAGTGACTCTAGCTAAACAAGGACAGGTTAAAAGGCATGACTTTTCTTTTATAAAGCATGACTTTGTCAGTTTTGTAAATTTACTTTTAAAATTGAATTTGGTGTACAAATGTCTCTTGTAAGATATGTAGTATGTTTGTTTACTACAATATTTAATGCTTATTGTTTATTTCAATAATATTGTATTCAGTACTGTCAGTATTTAAAATGTAAGAAATCGTATGTCCAAGACCATCTTCTTATAAAAAAGAGCAGAGAGTGATGAAGTTCACAGGAGACATTTATTCAGGCGTCAGCAGGTGGCATAACAACAGGTCAAAGCAGGTTCAGAATGCAAGTCCGAAGAATAAGTTCCCCCCCCATAACTTTATAACATTTTAGTTAATCCATCCCAATGTACGTAAGCAGTTCTCATCCCATGAACAATAAGATACATTTGTGGACCAGGATGTTTTGTTCAACACCAAATATGGTCTTATAACTTTGACATTTGGGGCCGTGCTCATCCCAGACAGACAGTCTTATCTTAATGTACTGCACGGCACATGAACTCATTCAACCTACTAGAGAGGCCTAGTTTTGTGCAGTAGACCTTAGCAAACAATTTATAGGTCATAGGTTATACCATTAGCAAACAAACAAACTAATTTATCACAATTTCCCCTCATTATTACTTTACTACGTAATAAACAAGAAATACATTTCACAAAATCTTGATGCATTTAAAGTTGAGAGATGCTATTTCCCACATGATACATGTATACACCTTCATTAACACAAATTTCACAACTACGATAGCTTTTTATACTTATCATTTGCAAAAAATCAGTTAGTAGTTTAGCATGGCCTAAGCAAAACAAACAATCACAAGTATGTTTTCAAAATAGTTATTTAACTCAATTAAAAAAATTCGGGGTCTAATTGGAGATCTGGCGTAAGGAGTATGTATTGTGATGTCGGAGCTTGGCGCGCAAGATTGGTTGTGATTAGATTCACTACTAAGGATCGAGTCTACAGGGAATTACGCAGCATAAAACTACGGAAATTATCAATAAAACTGCAAGTGTGGGCATTCCTATTTTCAACAACAAATGCCATCATGTGCTGTTCATCTATGGGCGGGCAAAAAGTAATTATGTTTTGGCAATGATTTCTGTTAATGTGTCCAACATTGTTAGTGCTGTTTAGAATTTGGGTGTCGTTCGGTGTGGTCGCATAAATGCCGGTGTGTGTAGTCGACACTGGAAGGTGAATACATAACAGTCAGTGCTATTAATAAGGTGGGCGGTATAGTTTATATATTATCACCACATGTTAGCTTGATAATGATGCATTATTTCTATCACCATATTGTTCATTATTAATAACTTCAGGACTTATTTTCAACCATTTTTCAAACAGTAACAAAGGAAAACACAATCATAACTGATAACATTGACCAACCACATATTACCAACCAAGGGTAGCAGCCCGTTTTCTGCAGGCTAGTTTTTAAAGTGTTCATGATGGCGTCATCTGCTTCTGGTCAGTGTGATGATGTGACCACGATCGTCTATGTTCCTACAGTAGAGCTGTGGTTACCAGCACCCGCTCTTTATCTAGTTTTAACAGTGTCTTGGATGGTTTCTTTCTGTGGATTATAATACCTTTAGTTCAACCGGTGGGAGAGATGGATTCAGGGAGACTTTTTGAAGCCCTCACAGCCTTGGGCCTCGTCCACAGCGCGTGGCATGGACTCTCCCACCTGGATGATGACTGGTCCTTTTTCTATCGTCCTTGTTAAGATCCAGTCTCTCCAGTATTTGTTGTTTCCCCGTCCTGTAATGGAAAGGGTTCATCCGGCAGATCATCTGGTATTTGACTATAAGCAACAATGTCTTTTTATTTGGCATTTTGTACTTTTTCAATTCTTATTTTTTCTGCATCTTGTGAGTTTGCATTCAGGCATATATGTATTCAATAATTGCGTGCGCAGCTTTTTGTATTGCAACATCTAGATTAGTAATTAGCATAAAAAACGTATATCATGAAAAAGTTATAGAATACTTCATTAAAATGTCAAGAAGTTAAAATTACGTCAAAAAATCTCACTCTATATCGAAGGTTTAAGGTTTATGTTCCAAAATTATTATTATTTTTTTAAGTCTTTGAGTATTTCATTTTAAGTCTTTGAGTATTTCTTTTCTCCCCTCTTTCTCCCCTTGGAGCACCAAGGGTAGAAAGTGGCGAATGGTGGTTTTCATCATCGGCGTTAGATGCTGAACAGCCGTCTTCTTTGTCTTTCGTATTGTCAGAGGAAGCGTTTGCAATGTCTTTTTTTTAGTCATAGTTTGACAGACATGACCATCATCCATTCAGTATTGTAGAATGGATTGCATTTGTGGGTGCCACCACAAATCGATGTGTCAAAATGGCTTTGTAGCTTCGATGTGTCGGGAGGTGGTATTCGTCGAACAGCATTTGAGGTAAAGGGTTGGAACCACAATTTTCTTCATGATTCCTCCAAATAATTTTTTCAGTGTCTTTCACTGCCCCTTTTAACTTCCACGCTGCTTCTTGAATTCCCTTTACATCTTTGGTGTCGATGACGCAGGTTTCGGATGCACTTCCAGATTGTTCAGTGTCTTGAATAAGCATGTGTCTGTTGTTATAGACTGCTGCATCTTTTGTGGCTTGATCAGCTGTATGGTTGCCCATACATCTGTTGTGGGTTACCTTGCTGATTATATCCATATGTTTGTCCTTGGGGCACCGTACGACACTCTCTTGCCCAATGTCCCATTTTTCCGCATGCACGACATTGGTCATATCGTTTTCCCACGTTGTTGCCTCGCCCTCTTCCTCTTCCGTTAGCAAAGGGGGCGGTGTTGTAGATCACTACAGGTGCGGCGGTAATCGGTGAGGGCTGAATTTTTTGCACAGCCGGCGTTGCGGGTGCTTCTGGTGTCTGTTGTGGTTGCATTATCCTCTTGATTGCAGTTGCCAATTGGTTTGTCGTTATCGGCACGTCTTCTTCAGTGGGGTCTTGTTTGACTGTCATGATATTGGATGTCTTTTCTTTCTTCTTGTCTCTGGACTCCGCTTGCAGTTTCTGTAGTTGTAACTTCATCGTTGTTATCTCCATCTCTTTCTTCTTGGAGTCAGTTTCTTTGTTATTGTTCAACCACTTGGTGATGCTGTGGTTACAATGTGCGTCGAATTCTTCTTCAGTTTTGGTGTATAAGCCCATCACGTCACTTAAGACGTCTTGCACTGGCTTTGGCATCCCCTTGACAAGGGCTGAGTAGAACATGACTGTCATTCCCGTGCCTGCTTGAATCGGCTCTCCCGTTGCATCGTGGTATAGGCTCTTGGCACGTTGTTTGTAGTCTTCATCACTCTTCATCCGTAGTGACATGAGTTCGTCAGTCATTATGCATGGAAATCTTGATTTCAATTCTTCTTCCAGTGTAACTCAAAACACATGTATTGAAGAATTTTTATGTAGGACCATTCTCGTCCTATGTTCCACTGCATTCTTGATGTTAATTGCAATTGTCTCATCTGCTGCCTTGGTTAGGGCGGCGTGTATGTCTCCCCAACAAATTCTATCTCCGGCGGTGTGTTTCATGAGGGCTCTTATCCATGGAATGCCTCCTTTGATTAGTTTTGGCAGCTCCAACATCAAGGAGCTCCAGTCTTGCTTCTGGGTCTTTCTTCTTGTACGAAGTTATCCAGTTCCTTTAGAATTATCTGTCTCCACGACGTTGGTCAATGCCGTCACTTGATTTTGTATTGATTTGACTTGTTCTTCAAGGTTGGTTAGATTTGGGGTGCATTGCAGGGGTGTCCATGCCAATGTTCCCCCTGTGACTCTGTGAGTCATTCGAGGCGTCGGTGAAGTCATTGATGGCTTCGGCGCATCGCTGGATTTTGCGCTTGCGATGAGTGACCATGTTTGAGGGATGTTTTCTTCAAAGCTTTGTGTTTTTCCCAGACTTGCTGCTAGGTGACTTCATGATTGTCTTCGCTTTCGTGGTGACAATTCACTTGGATCTTCTTCATTTATCATTCTGAGATTATCATCTCCTTCCGCTGCCGATGTGTCGTGACGACCGTTTTGTGTCATCATTGGTTGCGAGCTTGTGTTGCATCCATTTACTGGATAGATGCCTGTTGACAGTTTCCTTGGGATATTTCCTTGAAGTGGCTTGTCATCAAACGTCACTTTTTTATCTTCATCCGTTGGCTTCATTACGAGGATTTGACGACAGTTCGTTAAAGTTACACTCTTTCTGTATTTCGTTTGCCCATTTTTCCATTCCTTTCTTCTTCCGTCTTCACTTTCTCGTCCCTCATCCACGTTCAAATTCTCTTCATTGTCCACTTTCTTTGATTCTTCAACTCATTTTGTCTCCATTTCTGCTCCCGCTTTCTCCATGATCTTCTTTTCCATATGTGCATTCTTCTATCCAGGGCTCCATTGTTCTCATGTTTTTAATTTTTTTATTTTTAGGTTATTCAATCTTCTTCCACGGATGGTTCGAATGGGGTGCGTCTTGTAATGTAGAATCTTTGCTTCATGATATCGTATGAAGTTCTCCTCTTGGTCTTCTGTCGGAGTGATGGCTTTCTTTCCCTCGTGTATCAATCCTTTTTTAGCGTATTTCTTCAGCAGGGGTCGTATGATGGATTGACAGGCTTTTGCCTTTTTTGGATCAGGTTCATGATGTAGAACCTTGCAGTCTCAAAATTATTTCAATTGACTTGTGGTGACGAACTGGGACATTGTACTGGCAATTGCGTTTATGTTATCACACTTAAATTGTAATTTAGTCGTGCTTGTTTACTAATCTATCGCCTAAATTGGCTTATAGTTTTAGATATGTTCACTTTAGTATGGTAATTTTACCTATATTTTAGGAACTCTTGGATTGGTCATTTATTTATTTATTTATTATTATTATTACTTTTTGTTGCTTTGGTTTCGCCCCCTCAAGGCCTCTATATTTTTCTTGGTCGCGCTGAGATTTTGGATCAGTCTTTGTTTCGCGCCTTTTCTTTAATTCATCGCTTTCTACAAGGAAAAGAAAAAATTGCTTTAATTAGTTTTACTCTTTGGTGAACCTATTGCTACACAGATTGTTTTTTAGAAATTTTACGACTTAACTATTGCCATTATTCATTATATAAGAGCATACATTGATAAGTATTATTCCTATTTAATTTGTTTTATTTTTTATTAATTAATTAATCCGTTAACTATTATTTTTCCTTATTTCGCTTATTTATTCTTTTTGTTTACATGGGACCAAGCATGCACAATTAATATACTATTCCGATTCTGTGATAAATTCTTGGAGGAGGGGCTTGATGCTCTATTTATGGTTACATTTGATCATTGATCATTATGGATGATTGAATCGGCTATAAATTTACATTTTTCAAATGCAGTGTTCTATTTAATCTCCTCCATTGGTGTAAAAATACATAGCTTATAAAACAATGCCACAACATACAATAAACATGCCCCTTTAATTCTCAACTGCCCATCCCACAAATACAAAGCCTTGGTCTGAAGGGCTCGAGCGAGCTAGAGCCTGAAATGTTCTCTTCAGAGCATGGAAACCCACCCCACACTTATGCATAAAACAAACAAAACAAAAAAACTTTCCCTGCGCCCTTTTTCATTTTAGATATGGGTCAGCTAAGTGCCTTGCTCATGAGCGTCTCACTGTCTTTATGCTGAGACAGGGGCGTTATCTATTTTGTGACATTTATCTGACACTTTAACCAGGCCTTGGCCTGACCTGCACTTAAACAGGGTTTTTTCTAAAGTTTGTGATGGCTTCTGCTTTTACGAGAAGCCCTGAGTGTGTCCAAATTGTTTCTATTTGTTTTAATCAAAGGCGGGCGTTCATGGTTATCCCTGTGTGATAGTATGTGTCTTTAATACTTAAATGTAGACATTTTTATGCACTTACATACAATTTAACCTTAGCTTTAGACCAACATTAATCATTTCTATACAATATTGTGACGTTGTGGGATCTTACGACACTATTATCAACATTATTTATTTATCTAATTCCAAATGATTTGCAATACTCCTAATTTTGCCGTGTCTGCATGCAGCCAGTGGCGGACTGGCACCAAAAAGAGGCCCTGGCAATTTTAGCAGAGAGGCCACATTTGTCTTCTCAAGTCATCTGCAACCAACAAAGGCGGCCGCATCTCCGCTTTATTTATTTATTTAGCCTTTTTATTTGGTTGTGCGCCACAAGTTGTGATGAGTGGCGAGCGAGCCGCTGGTGGTGCTGCCGCTTGCAGCCATTGCGCCAATAGGCGGCCGCTTCCTCGCTTTATTTAGCCTATTTATTTGTTTGTGATGCGGCCACAACAAGTGATGAGACCAGGCGGCCGCAGTGGCATTTGCCCACATTGCCCAATGGCCAGTCCGTCACTGCATGCAGCTATGCGCGCAGGCACTTGAAACAAGGCGGGGGAAGTGTCTTGCTCATGAGCGTTCTTTGTGCTTCTCGTCGCTTTAACATTTGCACAAATAGACTCTTAATTTGTTTAATTTACACATTACATTCCGCGCGTTCTATTTAAATCCCCGCTTTGGCCCCTTTTACTGGGATAAAGGATAGTTCGAACGCGTCTCGGTGCACAGGTCTGTGAGCTCAGAGCACGGCTGCCCCTGTGCTGTTTTTAGAAACGCTTGACCCAGAGTGGCGTGCGCGCGCATGCAGGCATTCATTGTTTGGCTTTGGTTGCGTCAACAGGTTAGTGTTTAAGTTTTCTACTGATTGTGGCGTTATAAACGGACTTATGGTCGCTTCTACCGTCTCTTTATCAAATCGTTACTTAGTGTTTTGGATATACAGTTTAGTCGTCCTGGGCCGCTCCTCAGACGGGCTCTATAACACAGCGCTACCGTCATAAGTAGGTGACATCATCACATTCCCATATGGGTACGTTACGCGCAGACAAAAAAAGTTTGCTCTCCTGCGGACCTACGTATACGTAAAGTCCCAGCCGTCACACTTGTTTGTTTTTTCTATGGCCAATTTGATAAGACTTTGGAAAAGGCGTCTTTCTTAGTGCTTTTTTGTGTTGACACTGTGTCTGGACCCTACGGGGACTTGTCCTGAGTTGTCCTGGTTTGAACTCCCTCTGCCTCCGCTCCCTCCGTGGCTGCAGGCGCATGCGTATTTGTGTCCCTGTGCTTTTTCCTTGGTGTTCGCGCTCAAGCGGTCCTCTCCTCTCGGTCCTTGAACGGCCAGAGTCTTTTCCTTTTTTCTTTCCGGCGTTTCTTACAAGACAAAACTGGATCGTCCTTAGTCCATCTTTTGATCTTCGTCTTCCACGGTAAATCACAGTCGGGGTCGCCAAATTGTCAGTATTTAAAATGTAAGAAATCGTATGTCCAAGACCATCTTCTTATAAAAAAGAGCAGAGAGTGATGAAGTTCACAGGAGACATTTATTCAGGCGTCAGCAGGTGGCACAACAACAGGTCAAAGCAGGTTCAGAATGCAAGTCCGAAGAATAAGTTCCCTCCCAATAACTTTATAACATTTTAGTTAATCCATCCCAATGTGCGTAAGCAGTTCTCATTCCATGAACAATAAGATACATTTGTGGACCAGGATGTTTTGTTCAACACCAAATATGGTCTTATAACCTTGACATTTGGGGCCGTGTTCATCCCAGACAGACACTCTTATCTTATTGTACTGCACGGCCCATGAACTCATTCAGCCTACTAGAGAGGCCTAGTTTTGTGCAGTAGACCTTAGCAAACAATTTATAGGTCATAGGTTAGCAAACAAACAAACTCATTTATCACAGTACATTCACCACCATTCCACACTATAGTCGCCACCCCACTGAAAAACAAACGCAACACATTGTCCAGCTTCACTCTGATTGGTCTGTCAGAGCTGGCCTCTGATTGGTCTGTCAGAGCTGGCCTCTGATTGGTCTGTCAGAGCTGGCCTCTGATTGGTCTGTGATAAGAGATGGAACTGTTCCAGCAACCTACCTTACATAAGGCAGGTGCTCCACAAGGTGAGCTACAATTCTGGAATATCGGATATTGGTTTAAACATGAAACGTCCCGGGCTCAAATGATGTCCCAGCACGCCCGTTGTACTCGGGCTGATGACTTGATGTGTTCCACTTTGAGAAGTGTGCAACACAACCGTTTTGTTTTCTTTGTTTTTTTTCATATGCGCTAGCCTACTTTTTTAGTTCAACAAAGGACGCAATACAAATATTTAGCAATAGCCTATAGTTTTTGAGTTGACTATATTTATGTTTATTTTTGAGCTATTTATTCATCATTGAGAACAAAAAGAAGTTGGATATGTGGCCTACACAAAAGTCTAATGGGTCTAATGATGTCACGACCGCTGCTGTGTGCAGTGAAATCTGTCCAAGCTGTGTCAAGGTCCCAACTTTGCACAATATGTTGATTCTGTAAGAGAATCACTGTGTTCATGGCCTGTTTTGGCATGAACACACAAGTTTTGTGTGCATATATAATATATGTATGTGTGTGTGTGTGTGTGTGTGTGTGTGTGTGTGTGTGTGTGTGTGTGTGTGTGTGTGTGTGTCTGTATATATGGTTTATGGAGCCAATTGACCTGACTACTCACCAGCACTACGAGAACCTAAGGGGATTAGCAGGACTATGCTACGGTCCTCATAAACCAAGATTTTGTATTTTCATTTTTAGCATATAAAGAGCATAATTTCATTGTTTTTCTGAAGTCCTTTTAATGCTCAATGATAATATATCATGCACATATCAAGTTTTTTTAAATTCTTAGCTTTTAAAGACCATAAATTCAAAGTGTATTTGACGTCCATATAATACCCCAACCTGACTTCTTGTGTATGGAGTGTATGATGTGCTCCCCCTACCCTACTCTGGCGGTATTGAAGGCTCCATTGTGATTGGTTCTTTATGGGGACATGTGCGGGATATGTGTTCGGGCATGTTGAGTGATTTAGGAAGACATCTAATGGTAATGCGAAGAAGAAGGACCAAGAGAAAGTTCACTCCAAAGAAGACAAGAAAATATATTGGTAAGTATCTAGTCCTTGTTAAATATACGTTATCAAGTATTTTCTGAATGGAACTTAGCCCCGGCCTGGAGGATTTATCCCCGGGCTGGATGATTTGGGGACCGGGCTATTGGGTTTATGAGCTGGCTATGGAACTTAGCCCCAGCCTGGAGGAGTTTTCCCCGGGCTGGATGAGTTGGGGGGTGTAGTCCGAGGAGGGGTGCTTAAGAGTGGGTACCTGGGTCCAAGATGTGGGCTGTGTGTCCCCGGAGGTCCAGAGGAGTCAGGGGGCCGAGGGTGTGCATGTAGGCCGGGGTGGGAGTGCCCTGAGCCGGGTAGTGTTAGTGGAGGAGAGGGTTGGTGGTTGTGGTGGGTGTTGGTGCGGGGCTGGTAGCTTTAGGAGCAGGCTGGTCCAGAGGAGGTCCAGAGGAGTCAGGGGGCCGAGCGTGTGCAGGTAGGCCGGGGTGGGAGTGCCCTGAGCCGGGTAGTGTTAGTGGAGGAGTGGGTGGGTGATTGTGGTGGGTGTTGGTGCGGGGCTGGTAGCTTTAGGAGCAGGCTGGTCCAGAGGAGGTCCAGAGGAGTCAGGGGGCCGAGGGTGTGCATGTAGGCCGGGGTGGGAGTGCCCTGAGCCGGGTAGTGTTAGTGGAGGAGAGGGTTGGTGGTTGTGGTGGGTGTTGGTGCGGGGCTGGTAGCTTTAGGAGCAGGCTGGTCCAGAGGAGGTCCAGAGGAGTCAGGGGGCCGAGCGTGTGCAGGTAGGCCGGGGTGGGAGTGCCCTGAGCCGGGTAGTGTTAGTGGAGGAGTGGGTGGGTGATTGTGGTGGGTGTTGGTGCGGGGCTGGTAGCTTTAGGAGCAGGCTGGTCCAGAGGAGGTCCAGAGGAGTCAGGGGGCCGAGGGTGTGCATGTAGGCCGGGGTGGGAGTGCCCTGAGCCGGGTAGTGTTAGTGGAGGAGAGGGTTGGTGGTTGTGGTGGATGTTGGTGCGGGGCTGGTAGCTTTAGGAGCAGGCTGGTCCAGAGGAGGTCCAGAGGAGTCAGGGGGCCGAGGGTGTGCATGTAGGCTGGGGTGGGAGTGCCCTGAGCCGGGTAGTGTTAGTGGAGGAGAGGGTTGGTGGTTGTGGTGGATGTTGGTGCGGGGCTGGTAGCTTTAGGAGCAGGCTGGTCCAGAGGAGGTCCAGAGGAGTCAGGGGGCCGAGGGTGTGCATGTAGGCTGGGGTGGGAGTGCCCTGAGCCGGGTAGTGTTAGTGGAGGAGAGGGTGGGTCATTGTGGTGGATGTTGGTGCGGGGCTGGTAGCTTTAGGAGCAGGCTGGTCAGAGGAGGTCCAGAGGAGTCAGGGGGCCGAGGGTGTGCATGTAGGCTGGGGTGGGAGTGCCCTGAGCCGGGTAGTGTTAGTGGAGGAGAGGGTGGGTGATTGTGGTGGATGTTGGTGCGGGGCTGGTAGCTTTAGGAGCAGGCTGGTCCAGAGGAGGTCCAGAGGAGTCAGGGGGCCGAGGGTGTGCATGTAGGCCGGGGTGGGAGTGCCCTGAGCCGGGTAGTGTTAGTGGAGGAGAGGGTTGGTGGTTGTGGTGGATGTTGGTGCGGGGCTGGTAGCTTTAGGAGCAGGCTGGTCCAGAGGAGGTCCAGAGGAGTCAGGGGGCCGAGGGTGTGCATGTAGGCTGGGGTGGGAGTGCCCTGAGCCGGGTAGTGTTAGTGGAGGAGAGGGTGGGTGATTGTGGTGGATGTTGGTGCGGGGCTGGTAGCTTTAGGAGCAGGCTGGTCAGAGGAGGTCCAGAGGAGTCAGGGGGCCGAGGGTGTGCATGTAGGCTGGGGTGGGAGTGCCCTGAGCCGGGTAGTGTTAGTGGAGGAGAGGGTGGGTGATTGTGGTGGATGTTGGTGCGGGGCTGGTAGCTTTAGGAGCAGGCTGGTCCAGAGGAGGTCCAGAGGAGTCAGGGGGCCGAGGGTGTGCATGTAGGCCGGGGTGGGAGTGCCCTGAGCCGGGTAGTGTTAGTGGAGGAGAGGGTTGGTGGTTGTGGTGGATGTTGGTGCGGGGCTGGTAGCTTTAGGAGTAGGCTGGTCCAGAGGAGGTCCAGAGGAGTCAGGGGGCCGAGGGTGTGCATGTAGGCTGGGGTGGGAGTGCCCTGAGCCGGGTAGTGTTAGTGGAGGAGAGGGTGGGTCATTGTGGTGGATGTTGGTGCGGGGCTGGTAGCTTTAGGAGCAGGCTGGTCCAGAGGAGGTCCAGAGGAGTCAGGGGGCCGAGGGTGTGCATGTAGGCTGGGGTGGGAGTGCCCTGAGCCGGGTAGTGTTAGTGGAGGAGAGGGTGGGTCATTGTGGTGGATGTTGGTGCGGGGCTGGTAGCTTTAGGAGCAGGCTGGTCCAGAGGAGGTCCAGAGGAGTCAGGGGGCCGAGGGTGTGCATGTAGGCCGGGGTGGGAGTGCCCTGAGCCGGGTAGTGTTAGTGGAGGAGAGGGTGGGTGATTGTGGTGGATGTTGGTGCGGGGCTGGTAGCTTTAGGAGCAGGCTGGTCCAGAGGAGGTCCAGAGGAGTCAGGGGGCCGAGGGTGTGCATGTAGGCCGGGGTGGGAGTGCCCTGAGCCGGGTAGTGTTAGTGGAGGAGAGGGTTGGTGGTTGTGGTGGATGTTGGTGCGGGGCTGGTAGCTTTAGGAGCAGGCTGGTCCAGAGGAGGTCCAGAGGAGTCAGGGGGCCGAGGGTGTGCATGTAGGCTGGGGTGGGAGTGCCCTGAGCCGGGTAGTGTTAGTGGAGGAGAGGGTGGGTCATTGTGGTGGATGTTGGTGCGGGGCTGGTAGCTTTAGGAGCAGGCTGGTCCAGAGGAGGTCCAGAGGAGTCAGGGGGCCGAGGGTGTGCATGTAGGCTGGGGTGGGAGTGCCCTGAGCCGGGTAGTGTTAGTGGAGGAGAGGGTGGGTGATTGTGGTGGATGTTGGTGCGGGGCTGGTAGCTTTAGGAGCAGGCTGGTCCAGAGGAGGTCCAGAGGAGTCAGGGGGCCGAGGGTGTGCATGTAGGCCGGGGTGGGAGTGCCCTGAGCCGGGTAGTGTTAGTGGAGGAGAGGGTTGGTGGTTGTGGTGGATGTTGGTGCGGGGCTGGTAGCTTTAGGAGCAGGCTGGTCCAGAGGAGGTCCAGAGGAGTCAGGGGGCCGAGGGTGTGCATGTAGGCTGGGGTGGGAGTGCCCTGAGCCGGGTAGTGTTAGTGGAGGAGAGGGTGGGTCATTGTGGTGGATGTTGGTGCGGGGCTGGTAGCTTTAGGAGCAGGCTGGTCCAGAGGAGGTCCAGAGGAGTCAGGGGGCCGAGGGTGTGCATGTAGGCTGGGGTGGGAGTGCCCTGAGCCGGGTAGTGTTAGTGGAGGAGAGGGTGGGTCATTGTGGTGGATGTTGGTGCGGGGCTGGTAGCTTTAGGAGCAGGCTGGTCAGAGGAGGTCCAGAGGAGTCAGGGGGCCGAGGGTGTGCATGTAGGCTGGGGTGGGAGTGCCCTGAGCCGGGTAGTGTTAGTGGAGGAGAGGGTGGGTCATTGTGGTGGATGTTGGTGCGGGGCTGGTAGCTTTAGGAGCAGGCTGGTCCAGAGGAGTCAGGGGGCCGAGGGTGTGCATGTAGGCTGGGGTGGGAGTGCCCTGAGCCGGGTAGTGTTAGTGGAGGAGAGGGTGGGTCATTGTGGTGGATGTTGGTGCGGGGCTGGTAGCTTTAGGAGCAGGCTGGTCAGAGGAGGTCCAGAGGAGTCAGGGGGCCGAGGGTGTGCATGTAGGCTGGGGTGGGAGTGCCCTGAGCCGGGTAGTGTTAGTGGAGGAGAGGGTGGGTCATTGTGGTGGATGTTGGTGCGGGGCTGGTAGCTTTAGGAGCAGGCTGGTCCAGAGGAGGTCCAGAGGAGTCAGGGGGCCGAGGGTGTGCATGTAGGCTGGGGTGGGAGTGCCCTGAGCCGGGTAGTGTTAGTGGAGGAGAGGGTGGGTCATTGTGGTGGATGTTGGTGCGGGGCTGGTAGCTTTAGGAGCAGGCTGGTCAGAGGAGGTCCAGAGGAGTCAGGGGGCCGAGGGTGTGCATGTAGGCCGGGGTGGGAGTGCCCTGAGCCGGGTAGTGTTAGTGGAGGAGAGGGTTGGTGGTTGTGGTGGGTGTTGGTGCGGGGCTGGTAGCTTTAGGAGCAGGCTGGTCCAGAGGAGGTCCAGAGGAGTCAGGGGGCCGAGGGTGTGCATGTAGGCCGAGGTGGGAGTGCCCTGAGCCGGGTAGTGTTAGTGGAGGAGTGGGTGGGTGGTTGTGGTGGGTGTTTGGTGTTGGTGCGGGGCTGGTAGCTTTAGGAGCTGGCTAAGGAAATTAGCCCCAGCCTTGGTGAGTTTTCCCCGGCCCTGATGAGTTGGGGACCGGGGTATTGGGTTTAGGAGCTGGCTGTGGAACTTAGCCCCAGCCTGGGTGGTTCTTTGTAGGTTCAAGTATTGTCTGTTTATCTTTCAGAGTGACACTGGGAAGGACCAAAGGCAGGAGATGGCACAAGAAAAAAACAACCCAGACTCAGACCCAGACTATGTGGGTGATGAAGATTTAGATGAGCTCCCCCATCCAAATATATGGCTGACACAAAAGTCGGATACAAGTCTTGCTCCTGCTTCTAGTGCACCGGGAACCAGCCAGCAAGGTAGTTCTTCATACACCTCAGAGTTGCATTCAGAGAATGGTCCACAAAGAGGAGACCCACAGCGGACAAGTTCCATAAATTACTGCTTTGTCTGCGGTAAGCCCCAGAAGAAAATATCGAGACATCTTAAAACACACAAGACCAATGCAGAGATTGTACAAGTCTTTTCCCTTACTGATGTCAAGGAGCGCAACAAACGGATTGAAAAAATTAGGAATAAAGGGAACTTTTTACATAATCAAGCAGTATTACAAAGTGGGAAAGGGCAATTGAAAGTGAAGCGACGATGCAAAAAAAAAGCTTTGGATGGAAAGTTTATTCACTGCATGTATTGTCAAGGCATGTTTCTCCGCAAAGAACTATGGAGGCATACTCGCAGGTGCCCTCACAAACCCGAAGATGCAAACCAAGAAGAGACGTCTGGAAGGAGAAGGATCCTCGGCTCTGCATCAGCTCAGGATGCCGCCTTATGTGCGCAAATCTCGGGTGGGGTTTGGAAGCTTCTCAGTGTTATGAACGTGGATGAAGTTGGATCAGTTGTGCGAAATGACTTCTGTATTCTCCAGTTTGCCCAGTCACTTTACAACATTCATGGACAAGATACAACAAAGTATGAATACATAAGACAAAAACTGAGAGAAGTGGGACGTCTGCTGCTGTGCTTGCGGACAGATTTCTCTGTGCCGACCCTGGAAGATGCTGTTAGGCCTGCAAACTTTGAGAAAGTGGTACAAGCGGTCAAAAAGGTAGCAGGTTTTAATGATGACAATCTTTCGTACAAAACCCCGAGCCTTGCTCTTAAACTCGGCCACACACTGAATAAGATCTGCGACATCATCCACTGCAGGAGCTTGATGGCAGAAGATGAGAAGCTGGTGAAGTATACTGAAACATTTAAGAAGTTGCTCAGTACCAAGTGGAAAGAATATGTATCTCACAATGCCCTTAACACACTGAGCGATGCCAAGTTTAATAAACCGTTAACCTTACCATTCACTGAAGATGTTGTGAAACTTCACAAGTTTTTGGAAAAGGCAGCAGAAGAGGCCACAAGCAAACTGCAAGAAACAGATGATGCTCAAACTTATGCCCGTCTTGCCATGGTGTTGCTCACACAAATCATTGTGTTCAACCGTCGGCGAGCTGGAGAGGTTTCCAAAATGCCTCTGAAACATTTTCTGGAGAGGGATAATCAACAACTTCATGCGGATGTAAGCCTTGGTTTATCGGACACAGAGAAGAAGCTCTGCCGGTATCTAAGTCGCGTGGAAATTATGGGTAAAAGAGGGAGAAAAGTTGCAGTTCTTCTCCCCCGACCTGTTGTCAATGGTCTTACACTACTCACAAATAAGAGGAAAGAATGTGGTGTGTCTCCCTCAAACCCATTCTTATTTGCACGACCCAAAGCACCAACCCATTATAGAGGAAGTGACTGCCTGAGACGTTTCTCCACACAGTGCGACACAAAGTACCCCGAGCACCTCCGGTCGACCGGTCTCAGGAAACATGTGGCCACGCTATCTCAAGTCTTAAACCTCCAGGAGAATGAGCTGGATCAGGTGGCAGACTTCCTTGGACATGATATCCGCGTACACAGGGAATTCTACAGACTGCCTGTTCCAACAACACAACTTGCAAAGATATCCAAAGTATTGCTTTTAATGGAGAAGGGATCCATTTCCTCGCTAAAAGGAAAGACGCTGGAGGAGATTGAACTTGAAGGTTTGTTAAATGTATCTCTTATCTGGGTGTGCAGGTAGGCCGGGGTGGGAGTGCCCTGAGCCGGGTAGTGTTAGTGGAGGAGTGGGTGGGTGATTGTGGTGGGTGTTGGTGCGGGGCTGGTAGCTTTAGGAGCAGGCTGGTCCAGAGGAGTCAGGGGGCCGAGGGTGTGCATGTAGGCCGGGGTGGGAGTGCCCTGAGCCGGGTAGTGTTAGTGGAGGAGAGGGTTGGTGGTTGTGGTGGATGTTGGTGCGGGGCTGGTAGCTTTAGGAGCAGGCTGGTCCAGAGGAGGTCCAGAGGAGTCAGGGGGCCGAGGGTGTGCATGTAGGCTGGGGTGGGAGTGCCCTGAGCCGGGTAGTGTTAGTGGAGGAGAGGGTGGGTCATTGTGGTGGATGTTGGTGCGGGGCTGGTAGCTTTAGGAGCAGGCTGGTCCAGAGGAGGTCCAGAGGAGTCAGGGGGCCGAGGGTGTGCAGGTAGGCCGGGGTGGGAGTGCCCTGAGCCGGGTAGTGTTAGTGGAGGAGTGGGTGGGTGATTGTGGTGGGTGTTGGTGCGTGGCTGGTAGCTTTAGGAGCAGGCTGGTCCAGAGGAGGTCCAGAGGAGTCAGGGGGCCGAGGGTGTGCATGTAGGCTGGGGTGGGAGTGCCCTGAGCCGGGTAGTGTTAGTGGAGGAGTGGGTGGGTGATTGTGGTGGGTGTTGGTGCGGGGCTGGTAGCCTTAGGAGCAGGCTGGTCCAGAGGAGGTCCAGAGGAGTCAGGGGGCCGAGCGTGTGCAGGTAGGCCGGGGTGGGAGTGCCCTGAGCCGGGTAGTGTTAGTGGAGGAGTGGGTGGGTGATTGTGGTGGGTGTTGGTGCGGGGCTGGTAGCTTTAGGAGCCGGCTGGGGATCTTAGCCCCAGCCTTGGTGAGTTTTCCCAGGCCTGGTGGCTTTAGGAGCGGGCTGATTGAATTTAATCCCCCTTTTGTTTTTAGATGAAATTCCCATCAGTGCAGATGAGGCCGAAGAGGAGAGTCACAGTGACTCGGGGGACTCTGCTGAGAAACAAGCGGCAACTGTGGTTATAGATGATGACCCGATCGACATAGCTGATGGAGATACCTTTGATTTTGAAGGCAAGTTCTTCTGTTTACTCTTGTAGTAGTCTTGCTCTGACTTATTCACATTGTTTTGTTTAAATTAATTCCTAATTTTCCTTTTCAGAGGCAGCACAGAGGCCTGCAAAGCAACCTGGACCAAAACGCAGAGTGACAAAAAGAGCATGGTCAAAGACTGAAGAAGCAGCTGTAATGCGGCATTTTAAAAAACACATCAAGAGAGGTGTAAGCAAGCAGAAATGGCCTTAAGTCAGAGAACACTGCAGAATATAAGAGACTTTGTGAGAAATCGTGGACTAGCACGTAAAAGACAACTAAAGGTAAAAGATGGATAAGCATGGAGTGTATGTATGAAGAACATTAAAACTTTTCCAGCCTCTAATTGTGGTTCATCCATCCATCCATTTTCTCCCACTTGTCCGTTGCCGGGTCGTGGAGGCAGCCGTTGGAGCTGCCCAAATCACATAGCACCAGTCCCCTATGGCTCCTCCTGCAGGTGGTGGGTCCACGGAAGGACGGCCTCATGGTTCCAAACAGGCCTGTTGGTCTCTCATAGGGGAATTGTGGTTCAGTTATGTTTAAAGTCCTCATAATTCATCTTTGGTCCTCATGAACCACCTTCTGGTCGGTGGCTGTGTATAGACAACCGTAGCTGATACAAGGATGTTAAATAGACCTACATTTTTTTCAGATTTTTTACAGTTAGTCTATCCAGAGCTTATCTCTCTAGGACCTTGGGAAACCATAGTCCTCTTAAACCACACCAGGGTTGGTTTTTCCAAAAGGTCAACATAAACCATAAAACCACGTATGTGTGTGTGTGTCTATATGTCACTCGTATCTGTGACGAGTCACTGCTGTGCTGCTGTGCAGAGAAACGCCACAGGCGGCACGTGTGTTTGATTGGTGGCGGTGTCTTTGGAAGTGGTGACTCCGGATAAGATAAGCCTTTATTGATCTCACAATGGAGACATGTACTTGTTACATTCCACTCTCAGACACACTCAGGTGTGCAGATAGGCAGGAAATGTGAAATAAACAACTACAATGAAACAGGAAATAGTGTTATCTTATTTACAATGACTACCCAGACAAAAAGTGTAAACAGTAAATAATACTAAACTAATCAGACTATAACAAAACATGCTGTCAGTATCAGCAGTGCAGGTTTACGTCATAGTGCAGGTGGTTGATAAAGTGACGCAGATACGTGATGTAAACACCGACACAGGCTTGTGTGTGCGGGGAAGCCTTTAGACTTTAAATAAGGAGTGTTTCCTGCTTGTAGTTGATTAACCTGTGAGCTGGAGTTGATTAACCTGTGAGCTGTAGTTGATTAACCTGTGAGCTGGAGTTGATTAACCTGTGGGCTGTAGTTGATTAACCTGTGAGCTGTAGTTGATTAACCTGTGAGCTGGAGTGATATTGTGTAATGGCTCTGTACACAAGTGAAGCTGTTTCTGTGAAATCATGTGACCTCCTCCTCTTTACAGTATAAAGCGTCTGCCGTGTCCACGGTCTCACCAGCTCCTGAACCACACGCACGAGGTAAGAACTGCCCAACCTGAACTTGAATGTATCAAATAGACTTCATTTATTTAGTTAGTTTGTATGTTCTGTCAATAACATTATCCACTTTTCAGTCTCACCTGTTTTCATGTTTTGAAATCTGAAGTCATTTCTCCGATGATTTTTACACAGATTTGACTTTAATGAAGTGAATGTCTCTTCACAGGACAAACAAACGTCTCCTGACAGAAACTGCAGCCGCTGACGTACGCGTCGACTGAAGACTTTCTGAAGTCCAAAGTAACAGTGAGTCGGAGAAAACGTACTTTCAGTTTCATCATTTTGAAACTACATTGTCTTTGTGTGAGTGTGTGTGTCTTGATGATCAGAAAAGTGTGATGAATATAAACAAATGTAAGAAATCTGGAAGGGGTAAATACTTTTTCACAGTACTTTATGTTTATACGTACATGTACTGCATATCCAACTACGCCGAGCAGCCCCTCTCTCTCGCAACAACGCCACAATCTTTATTTATAAAGTGCTTTTCATACCGAAAGGTATCACAAAGTGCTTTACAGATTACAGTCTGTGTAAACTCTCAGTCGTACAGGAGTTGTCCATCTTCAATGAAGGTACTTGATTCATCTTTTGTACTCAGTAGTTGAAGTCTTCGAACGTTTCGCCTCTCATCCAAAAGGTTTCGTCAGCGACAAAAGTCCCACTCAGCCCGCAGCTGAATATAGACCAACGGGGAGGAGTTAGGGTTGGCCCGGCTCCTCCCCTCTAATCACAGCTACTCTCACCTGTGGGTAAACACCTTTGAAGTAGAGCGCCTCTAACGATCAAATACTTTCAGTTTTCATCTGCTCGGGTAAAAAGAGCTGTTTTCAGCCTGGATTTGAACATTGTCAGAGTTGAGGCCTGTCTCACATCCTCATGAAGACTGTTCCAGATTTTAGCTGCATGAAACTGAAACGCAGCCTCACCGTGTTTAGTCCTGACTCTGGGAACCACCAGGAGACCCCTCCCTGAAGTTCTCAAGGCCCGAGATGGTTCATACGGCTCTAACATGTCAGAGATGTACTTTGGTGCTAAACCATGAAAAGACTTGTACACAAGCAGAGCTGTTTTAAATTCTATTCTCTGAGTGACAGGAAGCCAGTGCAGAGACCGGAGCACTGGACTAATATGGTCGTATTTCCTGGTTCTTGTCAGGACTCGAGCAGCAGCGTTCTGGATGTTCTGCAGCTCTAACAGCTCGTTTAGAAAGGCCAGTGAGCAGCCGTTACAGTAGTCTAACCTGCTGGAGACAAACGCATGGATGAGTGTCTCCAAGTCTGGTTTTGACACTATTCCTCTGATCTTAGCAATGTTTTTCAGATGGTAAAAAGCTGATGATGTTATTGCTTTGATGTGGCTGTTTAAGTTCAGGTCTGAGTCCATGATTACTCCTAGATTTCTAACCTGATTTTTTGGTTTTAGAGAGAGAGACTCAAGGTGACTGATAACACTTTGTCTTTGTGTCTGTGGGCCAAAATCAATGATCTCAGTTTTGTCTGAGCTTAGTTGGAGAAAGTTGTTTTGCATCCACAAACTGATTTCAGACACAAAATAGAAATTTGATGGACTACACTCAATCAAAACTGCGTTTCTAGTGTCATCGCGTTTCCAGAAAAGATTAAAGTTCTCTATGAAATACAGTCCTCTTGACTCACAGACATTGGACAGCCATGTGTTCAACTGAAACAGCCGGGAGAATGTGTTTATTCTCCCATCGATGTTTGGGATAGGTCCACTGATAAAAAAATTTATTGCATCTTTATCCAGAGAATCAAGTCTCTCAAAAGGTTTATTAAACTTTTCTTTCAAGACTTCAGACTCTCTGTTTTTTATGTCAACAGCACCAACAAGTATAACAAGTTTATTTATCCCAGGGTTATTTGTAATCCCCTTGTTTAGAACATCAATGATGTCAGAAACTGTGCCGCTCGGATAAGTGCTGGTGGTCATCAGCTCACTGTTTATGTTAGATATGGCTCCGTCTCCAAGCACCAGGATATCTCTGGCCTTGACACTTGGCACAGTTTTTCTCTGAAGCTCAAACTATCACTTTAGAATCAACTTCAGCCTCAGTCATGTCCTCCAGAGACGGTCACTGATTCAAAGCCACGTGTACCCCTTTAAGGCCAGACGCTGTGTTGACATGTTTGACTCGTTTTCTCCTTAACATCTCAGTTTTAATGTCCGAGTGAAAAACAGACCAAACTCTCCCGATGCTTATTTGATGACGTTTGGAGATTTCCAGGAAGTAACTACAACATGGCGTCGGTTAAGGTGGGGGGTAAGAGGTTAAACAGGGCCATTATGTACGACTTCAAACCTGATGCAGGAGTGAAGTGAACAGAAAGAGTCTCATTGATGAGAGTTGAAACCATGAGAATAAGGAGGTCACTTCAGGACATGGCCGACAGACACTTTTACTAAATCAATAAATCTCCAAAATGAGCATATATTTAGCTCTTTGACTCGTAATATCATTAGCTTCACTTTATTCACGCCTTCACTGACTTTACCGCACATTCACCTCTTTATCTTTAGCGTGTTTACTTTTTTACTTTCACTTTCGCCGCTCCACAAACCTTTCCGAGTCTGTTCTGCCTAGCAACAGGTGATATTCCGCCTGGTGCATGAACATGGTGTCACTCTGAGCTCCGCCAGTTCGTATAAAAACCCTGGACATGTTTCCGCAGAGACTTTTTCCGTCACGGACAGAGACGGAGCAGAGTGTGGGGAAACTTTTGGAAACTTTCCACTCTAATGACGATGAAGCCGTGTGTTCATCTGCTGCTGCTGCTGGGAGCTCTGATCCACGGAGGCAACACCAGTGAGTAACTCTGGCTTTATCCACACACCTGGTCTGTTAAAGGAGACAGAATGTGATCTTAAAATAAAATTGAAACAAAAATGGCGGATTGCTTGGAGTGTTGGGCCTGGAGTCGATGTCCTAATTTGGCAATTCCGCTGCAAATAATGTGACGTTATTGTTCAAAAAACGTAATAGAGAATAGAAAAATCCAAACAGATTGAAAAATATGACCAAAACAGAATATAAAGATATCAACGGAGCACCTGAAGAGACTAATTTGAACTTTTCTGTACTTCTAAACAAAATGCCTTTAAGGGCTGAAAAAGTGGATTTAGCATGATATGTCCCCTTTAAGGGCTGGAAAAGTGGATTTAGCATGATATGTCCCCTTTAAGGGCTGCCTTCATGTGCTCTGGTAAAGATGATTCTTTCCAGTTGTGAACTGGAAATATGAGCAAAAAGCAAATACGAGAAGAAAAAAGAAAGACACGCTGTAAACAAGTAAATTCACTCGAGAAAGTCAGATGTTGACCTATTGCTACAGCTTCTGCTTTTCTACATAAGACACATCAAGTTTTTTTTACATGACACTATGGGGAAAAGAAAAGACAGACATTAAAATTGCGTAGCTAAAAAAAACAAAAACTGTAGGCTTGAAAACAATCAGATAAAAGGTAACATATTATGTTAGTTAGTTTCTTTTATTAATCTCCCAACCCTAATCTTATCACTGCTCTGTTGTTTTGAAAGGTCAAATATTTAGATTAGAGATTCTTTATTGTCCCGTACATTTGTTTCCACATACTTTCATGTCAACTCCACAACAATAATAACCTTATAAGATGAGCTAGCTTTCACATGCAATTTTCTACTTTTCTATCATAATTACGAGACCACATGAAGACACCTGGTTAATGATGTATCTTAGTTTATAAATTACAGGTTCCACTAATTCAGAATGACAGTTTCAATGGTCACAATTATGTAGGTATACCTAAGGGCCTTGCCAAAGTACTAATACACCTTGAACTTGTGCACATTTTGTCATGTTTACAACACTAAACGTAAAGATTTTATTTAGAATTTTTTACTGAAGGTTCACACACAAGTAACAGACAACTGTGAAGTGAAAGCAAAATGAAACATGATTCTGTTATTTTTCAAAAAACAGAAAAGTGAAAAGTGGGGCGTGCATAAGTATTCATACAGCATGACTTAATACTTTGTGGAACCCCCTTTTACTGCAATAACAGCAGCAAGTCTTCTGGGGTTTGACTCTACAAGGTTTGCACATGTAGAGACTGACATTTTAGCCCATTCCTCTTTACAAAACAACTCAAGCTCTGTCACATTAGAAGGAGAGCGTTTGTGAACAGCAGTTTTCAGGTCTTTCCACAGATTTTCAATAGGATTTAGGTCAATAATAATAATAATAATGCATCAGTTTTATATAGCACTTTTCTGGACACTCAAAGACGCTTTACATTGCACTATTCATTCACTCCATACTTGGTGGTATGGTGCCCTGGGGTAGACTGACGGAAGCGAGGCAACCAGTCTGCGCCATCGGCCCCCCCGACCACCACCAACCACTCACTCACTACATTCACTAGGCTTCCCGGTGTTCCCAAACTGCACTCCGAAAATGCTGTATGAATACTTATGCACGCCCCACTTTTCTATTTTTGGAAAAATAACAGAATCATGTATCATTTTGCTTTCACTTCACAGTTGTCTGTTACTTGTGTGTGAACTTTCAGTAAAACATTCTAAATAAAGTCTTTATGTTTAGGGTTGTAAACATGACAAAATGTGCAAACGTTCAAGGTGTAATAGTACTTTCGCAAGGCACCGTAAATGACCATTAAAACTGCCAATTTGTTATCTGATCACCCACCTGTCTGCACTGGACTAGAAGAACCACGCAGTGATGGAGCTGGTCAGGATGCTCTCTATAGTCCCTCTGTAGAAGAACCACACAGTGATGGAGCTGGTCAGGATGCTCTCTATAGTCCCTCTGTAGAAGAACCACACAGTGATGGAGCTGGTCAGGATGCTCACTATAGTCCCTCTGTAGAAGAACCACACAGTGATGGAGCTGGTCGGGATGCTCTTTATAGTCCCTCTGTAGACGAACCACACAGTGATGGAGCTGGTCGGGATGCTCTCTATAGTCCCTCTGTAGAAGAACCACACAGTGATGGAGCTGGTCAGGATGCTCTCTATAGTCCCTCTGTAGAAGAACCACAGTGATGGAGCTGGTAAGGATGCTCTCTATAGTCCCTCTGTAGAAGAACCACAGTGATGGAGCTGGTCAGGATGCTCTCTATAGTCCCTCTGTAGAAGAACCACACAGTGATGGAGCTGGTCAGGATGCTCTCTATAGTCCCTCTGTAGAAGAACCACACAGTGACGGAGCTGGTCAGGATGCTCTCTATAGTCCCTCTGTAGAAGAACCACAGTGATGGAGCTGGTAAGGATGCTCTCTATAGTCCCTCTGTAGAAGAACCACACAGTGATGGAGCTGGTCAGGATGCTCTCTATAGTCCCTCTGTAGAAGAACCACACAGTGATGGAGCTGGTCAGGATGCTCTCAATAGTCCCTCTGTAGAAGAACCACACAGTGATGGAGCTGGTCAGGATGCTCTCTATAGTCCCTCTGTAGACGAACCACACAGTGATGGAGCTGGTCAGGATGCTCTCTATAGTCCCTCTGTAGAAGAACCACACAGTGATGGAGCTGGTCAGCATGCTCTCTATAGTCCCTCTGTAGAAGAACCACACAGTGATGGAGCTGGTCAGGATGCTCTCTATAGTCCCTCTGTAGAAGAACCACACAGTGATGGAGCTGGTCAGGATGCTCTCTATAGTCCCTCTGTAGAAGTTGCACATAACAGAGGCTGGGACTCTAGCTCTTCTTAACTTGCGGAGAAAGTAGAGACACTGATTACTTTTCTTGACCAGAGATGTAGTGTTCATGGTCCAGGAAAGGTTCTCTGTGATGTGTACACCCAGGCTATTTATAACAAAAAAAGTGTATAAAGTTTATTAAAAAAAAAGTGTATAAAATTAGACCACATAAAGAAAGAAATAGTGTGTGATAAAAAGAAGATAGATAACAGGTGTTCCCACAATCGTAGTCTTCATTTGTGTAATTATGGTAAAAGGACCTTCCGATCATGCTCTACCATCTGCGCCACCGTCGCCCCTTATTATATGCCATATTTATACATGAATATAATAACAATCAATGTGAAAGTATTCTAAAAGTATTCAAAGTATTCTGAATACAGTCCTCTGATTAGACAAATTAACAGAATACTTTACAACATACATTTTAAGTCAAGTATTCAGTAACTAAATACAATTTTAAAGTATTCTCCCCAACACTGGATTTGAGCGCACCGTACGCTCACGCCAAAACATGATTGAGAGATTTTTCGTACACCTATACGCTCTGATTTCGCCGTACACAAGTTTGATGAATGAGGGCCTCTAAAGTCAACAAACTACTACAAAACTACAACAAATACTTTAACCACATGGGGGGATAATGATCCCAGACAAAAAAGTCAACTATAGGGCTTTTAAGTAATTGATATTTCACAGACCCTCCTGGAACCACCACCTTAACGTGGTAGAGGGTTTGAGCCTGAATGATCCTGGAGCTCTGTTGTCGGGGGCCTCGTGCCCCTGGTAGGGTCTCCCATGGCAAACAGGTCCTGGGTGACGGGTCAGACAGAGAGCGGTTCAGAAGCCCCTTATGAGAGACCAACAGGCCCGGTTAGAACCGTGAGGCCGTCCTTCTGTGGACCCACCACCTGCAGGAGGAGCCATAGGGGCTGGTGCAGCTCCAACAGCTGCCCCCACGACCCGGCAACGGACAAGTGGAAGAAAATGGATGGATATTTCACAGAGATCTGAAAATGTTCTTGTGTTTCCACAGTGGTTCACTCTCTGAGATATTTCCACACTTATTCCTCTCAAGTCCCAAACTTCCCGGAGTTTGTTTCGGTTGGATACTTGGACGACCTTCAGATCACTCACTACAACAGTAACAGAAAGAGATACGAGCTCAAACAGGAGTGGATGAACAAACTGACAGAGGAGGACTCTCAGGACTGGGACAGAGTTACTCACTTCAATCCGGGTAATGAGCTGACGGGAAAAGCCAGTATTGCCATTTATAAACAACGCTTCGAAGTGACCGGAGGTATGTATCATTGCCTATTTATTTTGAATACATTTCAAATTGAGTTATTTTTCAGCTATCAATAATTCACTGGCATGTAGTGGATTTTTTTAAGTAGACAAACTGGGGAGGGGGGTTATAACCAGAATACAGGACATTACATTTAATTAAAACAGTATTAAGTAACGTTTACCCCTAGAGGCCATAAGCGCATCTGCAGGTGTCGTAGCATGTTGCATTTTATTACTTATTTAATGTCTTGGAGAGTAAATACTACGCTGACAGAAAAGACAAAGGGACAGAGGGATACTGTTCATCCAATTACACAATGGAGATCATTTTTTTCACTCAAACTTGGCTGTAAAGTAGCTTTGCCCGTTAGCCTGTTAGCCTCTTCTTCATGATTCCATTAGTGTGTATTGGTGACTCCAACCTGGTGGCAGTCATCCCATTAACACTTGTATTACCCCCAGAGGGACTATGGACAGGATTTATTAAGGTAAACAAGTGACTGAGTACTGCTTTAAAACAACATATTGTTGAGGGTCTCCGGAAAAGCCATACTGAGTGTCACATTAGCTCTGCCGGTCCGGACCGTGCCAGGTCCAGACGCTGAGGAGCTGGACACCTCGGCCAAAGCCACACTGAAAACCACACCAGCTCCAGCCCGGAGAATCTAACGCACAAGACCTGACCGTGCTGGGTCGAGGCTAACCGGGCGATGAACAGCCTGATGTAACATCACCAAATATGCTTGTACCATATTTGCTTGCAATGGAACGTCAACACGTTAACTGGGCATTCAGACGTCTCCCAGAGAAAACAGAGGACACGCTCACAATTAGTGCGACAGAAACACTCATCGAATGAAGACGGAGACATGTTAAAATCATTACATTATGTCATTACACACGTGCGTCTAGCTCCGCGGTGCAAACAGAGTGTTTTCAGAGCGGGAGCATCGATAAGAGCGTGGCTGTATCTACCATTGAGAGCAAATTTTGACCTCAATGGTGGCGCTTTTTCAGATGCTCAAAGTCGCTGTATTTTCGTACATTATTCATTCACTCTATACTTTGTGGTGATAAGCTACTATTGTAGCCACAGCTGCCCTGGGGTAGACTGATAGAAGCGAGGCAACCAGCCTGCACCATCTGCATGTCTGACCACCACCAACCACTCACTCACTACATTCACTCAGGCTTCCTAGTGTTCCCAAACAGCCTCCGAAAGTGCAACAAAAAGAAAACAGCTAAAGAATACAGGAAATTACATCTGAATCTTAAAACAAATTCCTGGGGGAGGACCCCCAGACCCCCCAATTTAACGAATTATCCGGACCTCACTATTTTTTTAATCCTGGCTCCGGCCCTGGATAAGAGGGATTGATAATGAAGTAGACAGAACCGGGTCCACTTGTAGAACTGGTTCTCGATTCCCATCCCTAATCCCTGATTATGGTTAACTAACCCTAATCCTAGCCCCCTGATCGGGGGACGCCAGGTAACTGGTTAAGTGGTCTCAGGAGCCACACAGATTTCATGCATGAAATACTTCAGTCTGAGTTGACAATTATGAGCACGGAGCAGATTAGAGTTTAGACAAAAAAAAAGTCCTTTTTACACAAAACCTGCATCTTGGATCTTGTCACATGGACAATTTTTTGCTCGAATAACAACATTTTGTTTCTCTGTATTCCTGTTTATTTATTACAAGTTGTAATCTCTAACATTTCAACAGCAGACAGTGGATGTCCTAGAGGAGGTTTGTGCCATCACAGTTATTAACTGAGCTTTTTTCAGGTCTCCATGTTTATCAGTGGATGTCCTAGAGGAGGTTTGTGCCATCACAGTTATTAACTGAGCTTTTTTTCAGGTCTCCATGTTTATCAGTGGATGTCCTAGAGGAGGTTTGTGCCATTACAGTTATTAACTGAGCTTTTTTTCAGGTCTCCATGTTTATCAGTGGATGTCCTAGAGGAGGTTTGTGCCATTACAATTATTAACTGAGCTTTTTTTCAGGTCTCCATGTTTATCAGTGGATGTCCTAGAGGAGGTTTGTGCCATCACAGTTATTAACTGAGCTTTTTTTCAGGTCTCCATGTTTATCAGTGGATGTTCGGCTGTGAATGGGACGATGAGACCAAGGAAATCAGAGGATTTGATCAACGTGCTTTCGACAAAGAAGACTTTTTATCATTCGACTTTGAAACTGGAACATACGTCCCTTCAAAACCACAGGCCCTTGCCACTGACCTGAAGTGGAAGAAAATCAGAGCTGATCTCCTAAAGACAAACTACATCATCAGTCAATGTGCTGAGTATCTGAAGAAACTTGTGCGAACCGGAGCGAGCGCCCTGAAGGGGACAGGTAACAGTCGCCAGGGGCAACAGTGGCTCAGGCGGTAGAGCTCTTGGGTTGTAACTGAAAGGTTGATGCTTCGAATCCAGAGTTCATTCTGTCTTAGAGCTCTAGGTAGGGCTGGGCGATTTGGCCCAAAAATAAAATCTAAATAGTTTTACTCTGTTTGGATGATTACGATTTTAATCGATTTGATTGGAAATAAACTTAAAAAGGTCTCCTGATCTTTATATGTCACAATATTTCATAATGTAGCCTACAATTAGGCTCATTAAGATAAGATAACCCTTTATTTAAACATTTGTATTTCTGTTTTAAATATTCCTTGTCTGCTCTCAAAAGTAAAACTTCTTAATAAGCCATGGAGTTTTCAAAAGTGTTTTAGTTTTATCCTCATGCCTCTGCTGTGATTGGCAACCGTCTCCATGGAGACGTAAGGGTAAGCCATTTTCCATATCGTCTGTCTTTAAAAGCATGAATTCATTGAATTATTTGATTTCTCGCCCAGTCCTACTTCTAGGCTTGTGTGAGTCTGTAAAGCTGGGTGTACACTGTGCGAATTTGAACGCTCACGAGTCATAGGGAAAATCTCAGGTCGTAGCCCAACTTCGTACAGTGAGACAGGGACAAAGATTTAAAATAGAACCGTCGCACGACCAAAGAAGAGCTATGGCAGGTTTTTTTTGGCAGAGCAGCCTTCTTATTCCTCAGGGAGCGCAGGATGAGGAGCCTCTGTTGACCCTTCTTCACCAGCTCCTTGCTGTTTGTCCTCCATGTCAGGTCTTCGGAGAGATGGATGCCAAGATATTTACAGCTCCTGCCGACAGCTGTTGGAATAACTTCAGTCCAGCTCAGTGACACCAGTGGCGCAGTTGATAGAGTGTGTTGTCTGATGATCGGAAGGTTCAAATCCCTGTAGTTGTGTCCAAGGGCAAGACACTTCACCTGCCTTGCCTCCAGTGTCATTGGTGTATAAATGAGAGTGTGAATTGGTGAATGAATCCTTGCTGTAAAGTGCTTTGGTCCAAAGGAAGCTAGCTCAATATAAGTTTATAAGTCCATTTACCATTTCAGCTCGAAACTGTTTTTCAGTCGACTCGACCTGGCCTGTAGATTCCGCAGTCTCCTCCCTGAAGGCATTACTCTGAAGAGACTGTGTGATGGGTGCGTAGGGTCCCTGGTGATTCTGACGGCTTTGCGGGTGAGACGGGTGGAGTACATGTCCTCAATGGAGGGGAGAGGAGCTCCACAGATCTTCTCCGCTGCTCTCACGATGCGCTGGAGGCTCCTTCGGCAGGAGGCAGTGCTGGCGCCGTGCCACACAGTGATGGAGCTGGTCAGGATGCTCTCTATAGTCCCTCTGTAGAAGAACCACACAGTGATGGAGCTGGTCAGGATGCTCTCTATAGTCCCTCTGTAGAAGAACCACACAGTGATGGAGCTGGTCAGGATGCTCTCTATAGTCCCTCTGTAGAAGAACCACACAGTGATGGAGCTGGTCAGGATGCTCTCTATAGTCCCTCTGTAGAAGAACCACACAGTGATGGAGCTGGTCAGGATGCTCTCTATAGTCCCTCTGTAGAAGAGCCACACAGTGATGGAGCTGGTCAGGATGCTCTCTATAGTCCCTCTGTAGAAGTACCACACAGTGACGGAGCTGGTCAGGATGCTCTCTATAGTCCCTCTGTAGAAGAACCACACAGTGACGGAGCTGGTCAGGATGCTCTCTATAGTCCCTCTGTAGAAGAACCACACAGTGACGGAGCTGGTCAGGATGCTCTTTATAGTCCCTCTGTAGAAGAACCACACAGTGATGGAGCTGGTCAGGATGCTCTCTATAGTCCCTCTGTAGAAGTTGCACATAACAGAGGCTGGGACTCTAGCTCTTCTTAACTTGTGGAGAAAGTAGAGACGCTGATTACTTTTCTTGACCAGAGATGTAGTGTGCATGGTCCAGGAAAGGTTCTCTGTGATGTGCACACCCAGGAACTTAGTGCTGGTCACCCTCTCCACTGCAGCACCATTAATTGTTAGAGGAGCATGCTGGACCTCTTTGAAAGTCCACAACAATCTCTTTTGTCTTTTAGAGAGAGGTTGTTCTGTGTGCACCACATGGCCAGACTGCTCACCTCACTCCTGTAGTTTGACTCGTCTCTGTTGTTGATGAGACCCACCACTGTTGTGTCGTCTGCAAACTTGATGAAGAGGTTTGAGTCGTACTTTGGAGCGCAGTCATGGGTCAGCAGAGTGAACAGGAGGGGGCTCAGCACACAGCCTTGGGGAGCTCCCGTGTTCAGTGTGATGGTTCTGGAGGACTTTCCGCCGACACGTACAGCCTGTGGTCTCCCCGTCAGAAAGTCCAGCAGCCAGTTGCACAGTGATGTGTTGATCCCCAGGTGGAGCAGTTTGTGTATTAGCTGCTGTGGGATTATAGTGTTGAATGCTGAGCTAAAGTCTAAAAACAGCATTCTAACGTAAGAGTCCTTTGTTTGAAGGTGAGTGAGGGCTGAATGAAGTGCAGTGGAGATGGCATCTTCAGTTGAGCGATTGGGCCGGTAAGCAAACTGGTATGGGTCCAGGGTGGGAGGGAGAACAGACTTGATGTGTTCCATGACGAGCCGCTCGAAGCACTTCATAAGAATTGGAGTGAGTACTACTGGGCGGGGTCATTAAAGCAGGAGGGTGGTGACTTCTTTGGCACCGGAATGATGGTGGTCGCTTTGAGGCACGTTGGGACCACAGCCTGCTGCAGAGATGTGTTAAAAATGTCTGTGAAGACCTCAGTGAGTTCATCAGCTCAGCGCAACCTTTCAGTACACGACCTGGTATGTTGTCTGGACCCGGTGCTTTGTGTATGTTGATCCTGCTCAGAGATCTTCTCACACTCTCTGGAGATAGCTTCAGCACTTGGTCTTCAGGAGGTGGTGTTGACTTTTGTGCCGAGGTTCTGTCGAGTGCCTCGTAGCGAGCAAAGAATTCATTTAGAGCGTTCAACAGAGAGGTGTCACTGTCACAAGTTTGTCGAGGAGGTTTATAGTCTGTGATGGTCTTTATCCCACAGACTCCGAGTGTCTCTGCTGTCTCTGAAGTGATCAGTTATCTTTTTGGAGTACTGCTTCTTGGCTTTTTTGATGCCGCGGGACAGGTTGGCCCTAGCTGTCCGCAGTTTCTCCTTGTCACCAGATTTGAAGGCAGCATTCCGAACCCTCATGAGCCTGAGGACTTCACTTGTAGAATAGGCTAGTGTTAAATAAAAGGGGTGTCAGGGCCCTGAGATCATTATTGTTTGTGCAAAAGTCTGTCGAGCAACCATTGTATTTCAGCCCTGTTGTGTTCAATATCAATTATGAGGACATTTAGAAACAGAACGCTTTTTGCAGCACTTTTAAGGGCCCCTACCCTGCTCTAGAACCTTGGCCCTCAGCAGGGCTGACCCTTCTGAGGCCCTAAGCAAAAATCGACTCGGGGGCCCTACAGTACACATCCCAAGGCTATTCGATGAACAGTGAACCCATGTACGGTCATAAACAGTTACACGCAGTAGTGCAGGTTGGAAGGGGAACATAATGCCCTCAATTCAGTGGTCTGTGGTCCCTGCTGCCTGGCGCCGTCGCGTTTTTGATGCTGTGCACTCCCTGGAGTTAAAGCTTCTGTTAAGTTGGTGGGTGCCAGGTTCGTGTGTCCCGGTCTCAGGAAGGACGTTGTGCAGCGTCACGTTAAAGCGCCGTTAGGGCCTTTTCCAATCCCTGAGAGGCGTTTTGGAGGTGGTTAAACGTAGTCGGAGGGGTAGAGTGGTCAGGGTACCTACATGCACAAACCTTACTTATACCGCATAAGTAAGGTTTGTGCATGTTGTTTTTTGTGTGATCTGGGGGGCCTGTGTGGTGTCACTACTTGTACATAACACACAATTCTCCCTTATTGTGAAGGGCTGGTTTTCCGCTTAGCGGGAAGTGTTGTTGTTGTTCCCGCTGTTTTTGGAGTAGAGAAAATAAAGTTTGCATATTCTCATCTCATTCATCCTCCACACGGTTATTATTTTATCTTTGTAAAGGAGCCAGATACAAACATTTGTAAACATTTAGAACACCACACTCGTTCGCAAACTGCATTATATTGTTCTGCGCAAAGGTTTACACCTGCTTCTCCCACGTACTCATTTCTTGTGCAGTTTTACTTCACATAGTCCTGATAAATACGACAGTGCTCGCTAAACGCTATCATTTGCATTTTCCCCACCTCAAATTTTGTGCATTGTGGCAAAGTTGCCATCGTTTCCATATTAGTACTCTCTACTGTGTTTGTACGTGTTAAAACGCTTCGTAAATTACCCCTGAGTCTGTCTTTGCTGAAGAAACATTACAACATGGTTTTTTTTAAATGTGATTTTGCACGATATGTCCACTTTAATGGAACATACTATGGTAAGAAGGGTTGTTAAAATAATGCCATCATTTATTTACAATATTCAACACTTATATTTTTTTCTCAAATTGTGCTGCCGTAATGGAAGGGCATCTGACTGGTGTTGTGCTGTGCAGTGCGGCCTGAGGTGTCGCTGCTGCAGAGGACGTCCCGGGCTCCGATCACCTGCCTCGCCACGGGCTTCTTCCCCGACAGAGCCATGCTGTTCTGGGCTAAAGACAGACATCAGCTGGAGTGGGAGGACGCTGGGGAGATCCTGCCCAACGGAGACGGCACCTTCCAGAGCAGCGTGTCCCTGGACTTGTCCTCTGTCCCGTCTGAGGACTGGGACAAATATAGCTGTGTGTTCCAACTGTCCGGAGTGAAGGACGACCTCATCACCAAAGTGGAGCGGGACAAGATCAGGACCAACGGTGAGACTGGGGATAATGCTAATGCTAATGCTACTACTGCTGCTAATGCTACTACTACTGCTAATGCTATTACTTATGATACTACTAATGTTATTACTACTACTACTACCTAATGCTACTACTACTACTACTACTGCTGCTAATGCTACTATTTATGATACTGCTAATGCTACTACTACTGCTTATGATACTGCTAATGCTACTACTGCTTATGATACTGCTAATGCTACTACTACTGCTGCTAATGCTACTATTTATGATACTGCTAATGCTACTACTACTGCTTATGATACTGCTAATGCTACTACTGCTTATGATACTGCTAATGCTACTACTACTGCTGCTAATGCTACTATTTATGATACTGCTAATGCTACTACTACTGCTTATGATACTGCTAATGCTACTACTGCTTATGATACCGCTACGAAGAGGACTTGGTGGCAGACACAATACGGAGAAACTCTTGCAGATCCTTGAAAATTCCTTCAGTGAAACGGGTCGGCGCGATAGATGGAGTTTGCCGCTGGTCTACGATGTGCTTGTGCTCTGACATCAGTGAATATAGCATCATGTCCGAGACGGACTTGGGGAGACCGCTTGTTGTTTTTTCTATAACTTTTTCTGTCTACCTTATGCATGGCCTTGTACTTTTAAAGTTTTTATAGTTTATTATTTATCTAAGCTCCCGGGTTCAATTCCCGCCTTTCTGTGTGGAGTTTGCATGTTCTCCCTGTGTCTGCATAATCCACGGAGGGGTGAATAGAAAAAGAAAACGGTCCGGCCAGCTCGCCACTTCGTATGGAAGGTTTCGTAGGTCATCACAAAAACCTGACCTGTAGGGCCAGATAATAGCAATTAGCATTTATCTTTCTACATGTTACCGGTAAACAAATCACAATTTCATGGTGTCATTATCCACATCGTCAACATGGTAATAAATTCATTAATAAAATCATGAATCAACGCAATGTACAACACGTCAATGCCATTATTTCTTAGCTGCGTAGCAGTCATCGTAAACACACATCCGTGTAGTGTTTACAACAAACAATCACAAACAGGCAATAAATAAGAGACTATTGACAAAATATTAAAGGCAACACAATCAAAGGTAATAGTAGGCTCTCAGAATCTAAAAAGAGCAAAGGAATAAGTACCTTAGATATCACAGAACCAGTGGATTTGTCAACGGAGTTTCTGGTGCGAGGTCACGCTATTACAAAACCGCGTGTGTCAAAACACATGAATTAGTAGCGGCGATTGGTATGATTACTTTTGCCAGAGCGGACTCAGCTTGCCTGACTCAGTTTACCGCTGAGTCAGATTGTTGTTAAATCAGGTTTCTTTAGTGGAAAGTTTAAACTCACGTCTGCCACCGGCCACAACAGGAGCCGCTCCCGAGTCCTTCCGCATACGGAGTGTTCATTTCTACCACGGAGGACCCACGACCAATCAGGAGGGGAGCTAATGTCACGTGGTGTTCAGCAGTGTTGGGAACGTTACTTTAAAAAAGTAATTAGTTATAGTTACTCACTACTTGTTCCAAAAAGTAACTGAGTTAGTAACTGAATTACTCTATAATGAAAGTAACTCGTTACCAGGGAAAGTAACTATTTGCGTTACTGTTAAAAAAAAAAATTGCGATATATATCAAAGAATTTAGATTGTTTTTTTTTTTAGCAGTTTTCAAAGGTCAGTTGAAATGAGTAGAACAAACAGGTGTTTTTATTTATGTACTATCATGTCAAAGATGTTCATAGTAACTGAATGAACTGAATGGGGGGTAGAGTGTGGGGGGGGGGGGGGCGCTGTTTTATTAATGTAGGAATACGGCCGTATTCAAAGAGAATGGGGAGTAAAAGAAACATGTGCCAACGCAGCCAACGATCAGACTTTACGCACAGGCATTGTGCAAGTTTCTCCGATCATTCATCAGGCTAAATATAAGGCTAAATGCCCTAACAGAAACTTAGCGCCTGCTGTCTCTCTGGAGTGGAGAGAGAGAGGGGGGAAGACGCGTCTCCACCGATTCTGCATCTTTGGGTTAAAAATAAGTTCCAACACTAGATCAATGATCACCAACTCGATTCTCCCCCGCGGCCGCACCGCGCTGTGGGGAGGACGAGCCGCGGGTCGCGAGAGCACAAACTCTGCACACAGGCAGCGCGAGTACTCCGTGAAACTCCGCCCACCCTCTCCGCTGCCCTCCCCATGCTGACACCGCGGAGCTCATTCAGTCGAGTAACGAGCCACTTTGTTGACCCAGTAACGATAACGGCGTTGTAACGACGGGGAGAGTAATGAATTAGATTAAAAAATAACGCCGTTACCTAACGCCGTTATTTTAAACGGCGTTATTCCCAACACTGGTGTTCAGTGGGATTAGAGGTGAATTAGAGGGTTTAGGGGTTACATTTACATGCACTGTCCCGACCAAATAAATAAATCAACTTTTCCAATAATCTGCTTCTCTTCCTTCGCAAATTTTCCTTAACTCCACAACCCTCACAACTAACGTGACCGTCTTGCACGTAGGAAGTGGTGTTCAGCTCATGGGGTTTAAGTCGTTCAGACTGAAGGGGCTCATCGAGGACTTTGCTCCGCCCACTGTCCACAGCTGAGCGGAGGACAGGGGGCAAACTATTTAAATTTTAAAATCTTTCCCCATTCCCAGTGCTTAATTTGATTCCCTGTTTGTGGGAACGCATTCCCCCACCTCTTTCAGGGTAAAGGATCCGGGAATTATTTGGGACAGGCATGGGCAAACTAAGGCCCGGGGGCCAGATGTGGCCCACCTAGCCCTTCAATCCAGCCCTCAAAGCACGACCAAGCCCAATAAGCACTGCCTAATGAGAGAGACGTGACATGAAGAAAGATAATGCTTTACTGCTGCTGTTTTGTTGCTCTTTTAATGTGTTTAGGCGATTACAGTTTATTTGAGAAAAGTGATTGTTTGAAACGAACACATTCTCAACTGTTCTGGCCCTTGTGGAAAGTTCAAATACTCAATGTGGCCCTCGTATCAAAAACTTTGCCCATATCTGATTTAGGAGGATCAGGCAAAGATTTGATCTGATCACATGGTGTTTAATGAGAGTGTTCCGGAAAAATGTTTTGGCCTGTTCCCTGAATCCATCACATCAGACCAAAAGTGTTCCTGAAACTACTAATTTACAATTGAAGCACTGACTATTCCCCAGAGCCTCTTTGGTGATTCTGCCATTAAAGCCAAAGAAACGTTTGATTTTAATTTTAAATATATTGTTCTTGTGGTCTTTTTAATTGCAACTTTCGGAAAAATGGCTCGCGAAACAAACATTTCCTGCGAAATCCTGGAGGGGCTGACTGATGATACTACAGTATTAGCACAGAGCTAAGGTCCATATTGCATCATGGTCTGTGTTTGATGTAAATGAGTGACCAGAAGTAAGGTAAACTAACTAAAAATATTGACAAATAAAAGGGAAGTGATGTAACCAATATAATAAAGAGATGAAAAATATAAACTGCTTTTATTTAAACAAAATTAAAACTGGGCCCATGAAATAGGCAACAAAAAAACCAGATAAATAAACTTTAAAAGCACAGAGTACGTCGGAGTCTCCATGTCCTTATCTCAGTACTCTTCCCGGAGGCAAACCGCCGTCTCCAGGACAGGGCGTCCCGCCTCCGTCTCCAGCACAGGGCGTCCCGCCTCCGTCTCCAGCACAGGACGTCTCGCCTCCGTCTCCAGCACAGGGCGTCCCGCCTCCGTCTCCAGCACAGATGGTCCACCTGCCGTCTCACCTCCACCGAGGTGTGCATTCCCTCCACTGGCTGGCTCGCGGGGCATCTCTCCGCCTCCTTCTACACGGGGCGTCTCACCATGGGCTGGTCACGGGGCTCACACTTTAGGCACCCCAGCAGTAGAGGCTGTGTATGCAGTGCTAACCTCCTGTATCTGCTTTTTGTGAAACAGAGAGGAATGAGAGGAATCAGATTGTCCCGATCGCTGCTGCCATCCTCGCTGTGGTTGTATTTGTCATGTTCTGGAGTGGAACAGGTAACACAAACTTCACTTAATTTATTCATTTGGATACATTAAAACATGTTTTTATTACTGTTTCAGCCAAACAGCCCACACATCGTAAGTAAAACTTTCATTTCTTTATATGGAACAATAAATATGGTCAAAAGCTCCTGAATGCTGATAGAAACCTTTATAGCTACCCAGATTTCAAGCAAAAATATAATCTTTCAATAACTGAGGGAGAATTTCTTCAGGTGAAAAACTCGATTCCATCAGAAATGTTAAGTCTGTATCAAGGAACTTATGATGATATAAATGTTAACCTTTGCTTAATGTTAAATTGAATTAATATTCTGGACAAAAGAACAATACCAAACATTTGAAAATGCATGCCAGACCAGAACCTACAGTAGGGGGGAGGGGGGTAAGATGAGCCAGTGGGTAAGATGAACTACCCTTATATTTTGAAAAAAAAAACATTTTTCTTGAAATGTAAGATTATAGATTTAATCTTTACATGATTTGAACTTGACAGACAAAAACATTGGAAAATGTGGCTGTAAAATAATCAAATTTTTAATGAAAAAGCTTATTTTTGATGTTAAGAGTACATTTTTGGTCACAAACAAACAAAAACATGCAGGTCTTTTTTTTTTCTGATGTTGGTTGGTCATTAAGTTATGTATAAAAGCTGATTAAAAATTTAGGAAGATTTCTTAAATAATAATAATAATAATACATTTTATTTGTATTGCACTTTACACATGAAAACACATCTAAAGTGTCCTGTCCTCGCTGAGCACTGTAGTTTTTGACAGTAGCCCAGCTATACAGGTATCTAAACACTCCCTCATCCGTCCACAAAGAAGCACTCCATATTTTCTTTAGCAGGTTTTAATGAGGTACGTGTAAAACTGAAACACACAAAATACAGCAAAATTACTGCAAAGTAGGTAGCAAATTATAAGCTTAGTGCATACCATGTCATTAGACCCCAAAATATAGTATTTAAATGCACAAAATTATCTTGTTACTTACAGACGATGCCGTTCTGCGCTTAGCTCAAAAGAAAAACAACACAAAATGGCTTCTGACTGAGCGCATGTTCAGACCAAGGGGGGGATACTCCCCTTTTCACCCAATTTCAGTACATGCTAGTGGCGGGCCGTGGTATTGCAGCCCCAAAGCCCAAAAAGCACTTTTTGTCATAGACACTCTTGTAAAAGGAGCGGCCTGTAAAATGGTCCACAGGGCATCTAGAGTTTCAGACTAAGGCTAATATATTTCTTAAATTACTATTATTACTATTATTAAATTACTATTTTTAGGACATATACTTTTTTTTTTCCTAAATAGTTTTTTAAAAGTTTTCCAATGGTGTGACGTCACCAGGCCTGTGGACGTGCTCGTGACTCATGAACGAGGTCTTCTCCGTGTGGTCTCTGCGGGTCTGAGAGCCAAACCATTGATTCAAACAAATAATGAACGGGAATCTACGGGACTGTACCAGTGTTAATTTTGACAACATATTTTAATTTAGTTTTAGTCTTAGTCTTTTGACGAAAATGTAATTCAATTTTAGTCGAGTTTTAGTCAAAAAAATATCTTACATTTTAGTCGAGTTTTAGTCGACTAAAATTGCAAGTCAATTTAGTCGACTAAATTTAAGACACATTTAGTCGACTTTGTATTTATAATATTCATTATAATCATATTTAATCGAGGTCCTCTGCTTCATGGAGCTGCTCCCTCATGAACAAAGCTCAGAGCAGTGAATTTACATGATATGAGGCTCTTTCAGACTGTCAATAGAAGTTTGGATGATTTTAGTCTCTCCTTTTCATTTTTATTTAGTCTTATTTTAGTCGACTAAAATATCTGGACATTTTAGTCATAGTTTTAGTCGCATGAAAAACTTTTAATTTAGTTTTAGTCCAATTTTAGTCGTCAAAAATATCACTTTGACTAAAATTAAGACTAAATATTTTAGTCGACGAAATTAACACGGGACTGTACTAAGATAAACGCTAAGAAGCACCTCAAGTAAATGTTTTTCTTTACTCAGTACTAAAAAGTATTGCGAACCTACACATGGCGGGCGTGTGTTTTAATGTTAAACATTAGGCTTATAGCTAACATGAACAACAACAATAAACTAATGAAGACGTGATCGTTTCCTGATTAGGCTGCACGCTTTTGAAAATAGCTTAAATGTTTGACGGAAAGCAGCGTAATGAAAAGGACAAAATAAATCGGTTTTAAGCGTAAGGTCAGGTGACCTCTTTATGATGGACAGTTCGTGAATCATAACCTTTAGTAAAGTTTGATCAGAAACAGAAACGGCACAATATACATGGCTGACAACAGAATCATTGTTCATGTTGACAAACGCACTTGTAACTCAATTTTTCACTTCTTAACTTATGAACATGGCTACTTACATGAACTTATAGAACACGTGTGTAGTGCTCCTTCTTTGTATTCAGCCAAACAATTCTAGTAGTGAGTTTATATTAGCAAACAAAGTGAAGTAAAAGCTCGATTTCTATCATTTTTATCACAATAACCAGGCTGCCAGCACTTACGGAACTTCTCGGAAAAGTGGCCGAGCGTGAGTACAGTAGCGCGGCTACGTGCGTTCCAAGGGCCGCTGTAAGCTCCGGTTGTTGTACAAGAGCGGAGAAACTTCGCTTATTTGGCCCCGCACTGACAAACTGACCCCCCAGGTCATCTTAACATAGTAGCTTATTCGCCTGAAATGGCCTTAAACATTCATTTTGTATTTAAAGAACGATGATATTAAGAGATTTGACACGGCTTAATGGCGCCCGCTCCGCTCTGAGGCCTCGTCATTGGGCTTCCTCGACAGCTGTGCGCGTTCACGCTGCCTTCCCCGTCTTGAGCCTAGATACCGATGACGCGTCATACGGGACCATGGGCCGTAATGGCGGACGAAACAGGAGTCATGCGCTATTGAGCACAACCATTGAAAGAGATAGGAGCTGAGACATCATGCCTCTTCCATTTCATTTACTTCAATGGTTCAGACTGACTGTTCAATTAAACTGTAGTACTAACTTTCACCACTAGGTGACCTCATTGAGCCACAAATAAAACAAACTGATTCCATTACACAAAGTGCTACAATCGCTACAGAAACAGGTGGGTCTTTAGTTTACTTTTAAAAACCTCAATAGACTGTGGCGCTCTCAGATGGTTGGGGAGGGCCTTCCACAGTCGAGGCGCAGGAAGGCCCTATCTCCCATAGCCATGAGTTTTGTCTTAAACACAACTCTCTTGGTTTTCTCAAAGAAGAAATAATGAGGTAAATGGACCCATAAGAAACAATGAATCACACATTACAGAACATTTGAATGGACAATTCTATAGTTTTTGCAGAACCACCATTGTTTATTGGTGGTTCTGGGTCTAGTAGAGACAAGCAAATTAAAATGAGATATTACATTAAATTATCTGGGATTTTTTTAGAGACAAAATGTCATAATCTGCAGAAGGAGCATATGAAAAGAAAAAGATTTGTTATATGTTTTTGGAATAAAATTGCTCATGGGAAACAGTGAATCGTAAAAAAAAAAGGAGTGGTAATCTGGTGGTTCAGTTTACCCCAAGATCTGGTTCAACTTCCCCCACTCTGGGGGTAAAATGAGCCGACAAGACAAGTTTTGTTTTAAGACAAAACATCTCAAAAACCATTTACTTCAGATGATTTTTGAAGATGCAAAAAAATAGAAAACATCCCAAAATGTGAATAAATAGTACAATTTAGCATCTATTGTATAATGTTTTTATACAACCATCACCAAAGCAAAAAGTGGCTCATCTTACCCCACTGTCCCCTACAGGCCAGCACAGACAGAACACAATGTTTCGAAATATTAATTGGAGAAATATTATAAATCAAACCCATAAGTACTGTGTGCTTAACAAAACTAAAGATGTGTCGTTTAAAATAATGCATAACATTTATCCTCCTAATACACACCTATAAAGATTCTCCAACAAAACTGAAGTTAACTGCACTTTTTATGGAACACAGCCTGAGTCTATTCTTCATCTTTTCTATGATGATGTTTTGGGTTGAGTTGGAGACCCATATTAACCTAAATGCACAAAAACATAAAATAAGATTAGGGAAAAGTTGTGCTACTTGCAGAAAGATGTGGACAGTCACATAAAATATGTGGTAATCCTATTCATATTGTTAAATATTACATCCATAAGTGCGACTGGGCAAAGAAACCTCCACAAACTCTTGATTTGTAGAGAACATTATTTCTTCAAGGAATGATCAAAATAAAAAAAAGCTGTGAAAACAATAGATACCCTCACTAAGTTTATTTGCATTGACCATTATTAGCGTTGTGCTCATCTTTTTGTATAAATTAAGTCTAAAAACCTAGACCTAAAAAAACCTCCTGTTGCCATGGAGACCTGCCATGTTTGCTAGTGCTGGCAGATGTGACAACTCTATAGATATAGTCATTGCCTTCCATATAACTTCATTTAAGAACTGATATAACTTGGTGGAGTTTGCATGTTCTCCCCGTAGGTTTCCTCCGGTTTCCCCTACCACTAAAAACATGTACAATAGGCCTGGATGAATGCGAGTGCGCATGGGGGATGACGGATCTGTTTCTGTGTTGGTTATAAATAAATATATACAATTAATTATAAAATAAAATGTTCATAGTCGAGGGGTACCGTGCGAAAATGGATGATTTATATGACAAATCCAAATGGGGCTAAATTATCATCCATCCATTCGGGTCGTGGGGGCAGCTGTTGGAGCTGCTCCAGCCCCTATAGCGCCCCCTGCAGGTGGTGGGTCCACAGAAGGACGGCCTCATGGTTCTAACCGGGCCTGTTGGTCTCTCATAAGGGGCTTCTGAACCGCTCTTTGTCTGACCCGTCACCTAGGACCTGTTTGCCCTGGGAGACCCTACCAGGGGCACGAAGCCCCCGACAACAGAGCTCCAGGATCATTCAGGTCAAACCCTCCACCACGTTAAGGTGGCGGTTCCAGGACGGGACTAAATGATCAAACTGCATTTAATTGATGGAATTCCCCTGTAACCCAATAAAGCCGCTATTCCACACTCGACTGTGCAGGCCACGATCCACGTGCAGGCGTGCACGTATCGACTCTACCCCACAGACCTTTCTGTTTCCCCCACACACACACCCGCAGTTGTTGTGGGTGGCGCCCCCAGGAGGAGCAGGCTGTACAGATCGTCATTCAAAGTTTTTAGAGCCGCGATGAGAACAAATGTGGACAAATGCTGCCCTCTGGTGGGAGTTATGAAATCATTCAGCGGTGCCAAGCTGTATTAAAACAGAAAAGGAAACGAACTATGAAGGTAAGCTACATGCAAATGTTATGCTAACACCAGCTAAAGCTGCGCTAACAGTGGCTAAATGCTAATTGCTGGGTTGCAGGTCACATCACAGCGTTCTAAAGGCCAATACTATTATATGGAGGAATGATTTTGTTTTTCAGGAAATGTTTGGTCTTGTACAGAGAGACCATGGGCCCAGTGACTGATACTAATGATCATTTTTGTAATTCATACATTTCCTTTTGAGCTACGACTTGTGAAAGTGTAATGCTGTTAATAGGAAAAACTGGCTCCTGCCCCCCGCTGGGCCCGGTGACATCATCACATTCTAGAATCTGCAACCCAGCAATATCGGCAAAATCCCCTTTCAGAACAGCGGTATGAAGTGAAATATTAAATCCAATCTTTCGTTTGCCAGTCAGAGAGCAGTCTGTTCATGTCATATTGGTACGATTCAGCGTAGAGCTAAGATCGGACCCAACAAAGCAAGCCTGACCCGACCCAAGCCCGCGGGCATAAAGCCCGACCCAACCCGAGCAATTAACTTGAATTTTCAGCCCGAGCCCGAAACAAACCCGACGTAAATAATTATTTATTTAATGCCCGCTCGGTCAGAGCCTCGGTGCAGTGCGTCCAGCAGCACCGAGAGGAGCTCTCATGTGTGAGAGGAACGTGCACGCTGCACACACACCTGGGCAGGCGGTGAAGTGTGCGTCTCTCTCTTTTCCTCCTCCTAGTTGTTCATAAACATCGCGGTCCTGTTTTTACGCACAAACAGGAACCAAACTGTGGATTTATCCAGTGTAGGTTCAATGCTGACAACAAACAGCACCACCTCCCTCCCCTCCCAGCACGCAGGAATAAGTATAATCATATTGTGTATCCCATAGTCTAAGCCTATATCTTAGATTGTGTGACTGAGTGTCCGCTAAAGCCAGGAGGGGGAACGGGGAGATACGAGCGCCAAATGTCCGCCGCGTGTGCTCGGCATGTAGCCGGGACGACAGGCTCCAGAGTCCGGGACAGTGGCGCCACATCGTCTAAATGAGGCATAACAAGAGTCAGTCAGTCCTGGTCACTCGGGCCCTTGCTCTGAGACCAGGGTTGCCAGATTCTGAAAACCATTATATCGTACAAAGCTTCCAAAACTATCGTATTTAAGCACAAACTATCGTACACTATAAATATGCCAATATCGCTGTAGCACCCGCGCAAAATATTGCTCATATCATCATCACCCCTAACTACAACACAGCCCCACGCACTGTCCCATGTATTACATTACACACACACGACCTGCTGACCAAAGAGGATGCGTCAGGGCAGAAGGATAATGCAATAGTGGAACTGTAAAACTGATCCAGGAACAGTCTCTCCTTCTTACAGCAGATATTATGCCTTCGTGAATACGGAGGCTAAGTCTGACTCCAGATCAGAGCGAAAGCGAAGCGCTGCTGAGACGGGACGGTGCATTTAACCAGACTTTATCTGGCGCTCTGAAATGATCCTACATTTAGGGCTTTTTTGAATTATTGATCGTACATCGTACAGGGGTCAAAATTATTGTGCAAATACAATAGTTATCGTACATCTGGCAACCCTGTCTGAGACTGTCAACAGAGCAGAGACCGCCCACACACTCCCCCTCCCCGCGTCCCCCCAAAGCCTCCGCCACGCCTCTATCTCTGAGGTTTTTGAATTTTGGGAGTTGGTGGCGTAAGCTCTGGAAGGGGTGTTTAGTTCCTCTTTAAAATAGTAAAATAATATGCAATAAACCAATACAGCATGTAATAATATCAGTAATAATAAATACTAATAGGCTAATAATGAAGTTGGAGGACAATGTAAAGATTTTTACCTAATATACAAAATTCATACCTAAATATGAATTTTAAATAAATTCCCCCAATACAACAATTCACATTTACAAAAGCCCAGTATTTTTCTTTGTTAAATTCTGAATCATAATAATCAATTAAAACCATGTGATTGGTATTGGCCGATCAACATTTTAGTGATCGGTGATCGGTTCCAAAAATCCTGATCGGGGCACCTCTAATTCAAAGTTTTCTACAGTGAGTGAAGAGATGAAGATTCATAATAGACTTCATAGACGTTTTTGAAGGACAGGAAAACGTTTGAAACAATAGACTGTAGCTACGACACAGACAGGCAGCCTCCAGAAGTACGAGAGTCGGATTCATTGACAGAATCTTGGGGGCGGTTCTGTGTTTTAACACGTTCACACAAAAGTTACAGCATTTAGTCGCTATTTTATGCATCCACACAGAGCCAAGTGACTGCAGGACTGAAGGCCTTTGAGCAGGGGCGAATCCAAGCATACAGGGGCTGTGGGCATTACAGGGGCACCACTGTCAGAAACTAACAAAAATACAAATATAATAATAGTAATAATAATTATTATTCTCTATCTTTTAGACTGCAGGAAAAGCAGCTCATGTTTAAAACCTGCCTTAAAATGCTGTTCCAGTAATTTTGTACATGGACTGGAGCATTCAAATATACATTTTTAAATTGTGTCGCTATCGAACATTAATTAGAAATCCAAAAGTTTGATATTACCCTAAATTTTCAAAATTGCTAAATATCGAGACTTGCATTTAGTGACTTAATCCCACCTCTGGAGGACAGTGTTAGGTTTTAACAATGACGTGACTGTATCCAGGAAGTAAAGAACGACACCGTAGAACACATGTGTCAAACACAAGGCCCGCGGGCCAGATGCCGCAAGATAATTTAGGCCCTTTGTGAATTCCAAAAAAACATACGTCTCTAGCCCATTCCTGTGCAGAGTTATGAATTTTTACAGCAATAACCAGAATGCTCACTCCAGCCACTAGGGGGCAGCTTAAATTAAAACAAAAGGGAAAGAATTCCACACGTGTCCAGCAGAGGGCACTGACATAAGACATCAGGATATAAACAGCATATTAAAGGGCCTAGATGGAAGTTGACATTTTCATACTCGCTACTGCCTCTTCAGGTCTTAAGCGTATTTGCAGTTTCTATATTAAGCTCGTGCATGACGGCACTTCAAACCCGAATGAACAGCTTTTTGAGTAGAGGATTTTAGAGGCAGTTGTGGTGAACAGGTCTGGACTCATTCTACACATTAGGACATGGCTGGAACAAGTAGGGGGAGGAAAATACTTCATTTTAACATTTTTAAACTCTGTATAGTCCCTTTAAAGCCATGTGGTAAATGGTCAGTTTTCCCCAACTGTGGCTACAATGGTAACTTACTGCCATTGAGTGTGGAGTGAATGAATAATGACGTTATGTAGTACATTGAGAAACGTGTGACACAGGCTGATAAAGTGCAAGTGTAAGTTATTTATTAGGCCACAGTCCTATACAATATGTGTGGCCCGTAGAAGAAGAAACAGATAAATGTAACTTATTTTTGCTTGAGGATTACTCACAACTGCTCATAGCATTTATATAATTCCTGTGGTTTCTTTATCATCTTATAACATTTTATAAGATTATGTTTAGTGGCCATTAGATGTGTATTCAACCCACAAAAAGCAGAAACTTAACTGAATATGATTTAGCATTTAGCTCAGAGGAGACTTATATATTCTAATTTGTGTTTAAAGTAAAATCTCCAAAAGGAGATTGACAACAGCTGAAAACATCTGGATCGCTCCTAAAATGCGATGTTTGACGGCTAAAGCTAACGACTATAGGAACAGTAGTGTAACCCACTTCAGAGTATGTACACGCCTAGGTTCGTAGGAGCTGAGAAGTAGAGTAATAACCAAGCAACACAGGTGTAACGTTTTGAAATGTGTAAACTCTTTAGTTCAACAATATTGAAACCGCTTACAACAATGGTGTACACACTACCTATGGGCCCAAAATAAAATTAGAATAAAATAAAATAAAATGTCCTTTTTTGGAAAATGTTCCTTATGGAAATGATTCTTAAAAGATCCAAAAGAGTTCAATCCAGAGTTCAAGTCAGTTAGTCAAAAGAGGAATAGTCAAAGTCAAGGGTAAGTGTTCCGGAAGTCTTGTTGGTGCCGGTTTGTTGGACTGACACAATCCTACCACACGATTCTGGATTGGCGTGGTGGAGGTTCACAGTTCACTGAGAAGGCTCGCCATCTGTGGATCAATGGTTCACCTGGTATGATTCAAGGACTGGAGCTTCTGGGTCTTCTTCTAGCCTCATAAAAAGACCTGACCTGTATATATATATATATATATATATATATATATATATATATATATATATATATATATATATATATATATATATATAGGTATACAGGTTCAGTCCAAGATCTATACAATATCAACTAGGTCTAGTGTACAACATTATACTTCTGTTCTCAATTTTTACAATATAGCTTAGTTCACATAAAGAACAATAGCTATTTAACAATGAAGTCAGAATGTACTATTTTAACTTTGTTATTACAATGAAATCTAATTATGTTGTCACATTTTTCTAATGAACTCTCTTCTATCTGTTTTAACCCATTTTTACCTAGGATTTTTAGATTTCAAATCAAAATAAATGAAATACAATTTTTAATTGAAAAACATTTCCATGAATTGCAGCATAGCTGCTTTTATCCACTTTAAATAACTTAAAATGATATTTTATATGTCTACTGTATGTAACTCGAACCTTTAGTCTCACAAGGTAAGAATGTTACAAAGCATATTTTTGTAATACATGCCAATCAGTTTATATTTCTATGAAAGAAATGTATTTTCTCATGTTATTTCTTTAAAACAACAGAAAATGTTTGAATATTCTCTAATTGGAGCTAGCATGGTCACCTCGTGGTTTTCCCACACACACAATCGTTGAACACATTAGCTTACCAAGAGAGGATTTTCAATATGAGAAGCCAGGACAGATAAAAATGGTTTTGTGATGGCTCTCCAACTTCTAAAACAAAATATACATGTGTTTACATAACGGACTAAATCATATTCAACTGTCAATAAAAACAGACAGGTTTTCATAATGATGCAAAATGAATACAAATAACAGGTTAACCCCTTTTTTTAGGCGGGTTACATCAGCAACACGGACTCTGAAAAGTTACGTTAGGATTGAACTGCTGCTGTTGCCGTGATGGAATGCTCACTGATATGCTGTCTTTTTATGACATCACATGCATAACCTTTATAATCTATATTATAATGAATTGCAGGTAATGAAGACTCTCGCGAGGTTCTGAGAATTGCACTGGTTGGGAAAACTGGTTCTGGAAAAAGCTCTTCTGGAAACACCATCTTGGGAAGAAAAGCGTTTACAGCCAATCTAAGTTCGACATCCATCACCAAGCGCTGTCAAAAAGAAAAGTCTGAGGTTGACGGGCGCCGTGTCGCAGTTGTGGACACTCCTGGTCTGTTCGACACCTCACTGTCCAATGATGAAACCATTAGAGAAATAGCTAAATCCATCAGTCTTCTGGCTCCAGGACCACATGCCTTTCTGTTGATAATACAGATTAACCGATTCACAGAGGAAGAACTGGCTGCAGTAGAATATATCAAGAGGGCTTTTGGAAAGGATGCCGATAAGTACATCATGGTTCTCTTCACACGTGGAGATGATCTGGAGTATGCTGAGAAGACCATTGAAGATTACATAGATCAATCTGATGAGCCTCTTAAGAAGCTGATCGCCGACTGTGGAAACCGGTACCATGTGTTCAATAACAGGAAGAAAGACCGCACTCAGGTTGAAGAGCTGTTGAAGAAGATCGACAACATGGTGATGATAAACCGTGGAAGCCCCTACACCAGTAAGATGTTCCAAGAGGCTGAGGCGGCCATTCAGAAAGAGACGGAGAGGTTTATGAAGGAGAAGGAAGAAGAGATCAGGAGAGAGAAGGAAAAGCTAGAAATAACACACAAACAGGAAATAGAACGGATGAAGAGAAAGAAAGCATTGGAGAGCGATCTCATGAAGGTGAAGCGTAGGCATGCTGAAGAAGAGGAACAACTAACTTTTCGATTTATTGGCAGTGCTAGGGGAGAAGCTGAAATGAGTGTACCAATCATTGACATGATAGTGGCGGCTCTGCCCGCCATTTTGTTGTTGGCGCTTTGCATCTTCTTTCGTTAAAAAATGTCCCATAAATCTTAGGCAAGCGTCTTGTTATAATTATTGCTTTTGAACAACAACAGTGGTGTTGGTCCATCCAAAATATGAATAAACCAAATACCAGGAAGTTAAAGGCCAGGTTTTAAATTTTTGAGGAAAATATCTGAACATATCTATTATAGTGCAATCTATGGTGTGCCCAGAGGTGGGTAGTACTCAGTTCCATTTACTCAAGTATATCTACTTGTAGTAGAACTACTACGAGTAGTTTTATAAGATAAGTTAAGTTATACTTTGTAATACTTAAGCTTCATGTGAGACATAAAATAGACTTTATTCTTCAGAAACATTCTTTGTGTATATTTTTCTGGCATTTGGAAATGTTTCTCATAATTCATGTCACAACTGAATTATAAATCAAATAGTTATTCCGTACTCAAAGCATAAATAACTTTTTCCCCAGGTACTTTTTACTCTTACTTGAGTAGTTATTTTGGTCACTATTATTTTGATTTCTTATTGAGTAAAATAAAGTTTCTCTTACTTGAGTAAATGTTTATGCTACCCACCTCTGCATAATGATTTGCCACACTGTGCACCAATAAGTTGCGTTCACAAGACATCACAACATTTTAAAGAGCCTATAAATTCTATGGCGTAACTATGGTAACTGGCGAACTGCAGATTGTTTTCTTTGTTTTAGTTCTAGGCAAAAATCTCAGTCATTATGGGAGAATCCACATGAAACAAAAACGCTCTTAAAGTTCATTGTCTCCTCTGTCAGCACATATGAACTAATGTCCAGTTATTTTCTCTGAAAGGCGCCCAAACGTGGTGAGGAGATTCGAAAACATGAGTGTGATGTTGTCCAGTAGAAATAACTTTCAGACATAAAAATAATACGTCAGGTTTGTGAATCCAATCCCTGTCAGATACTGAAGAGGAAAAACATTTGTCAGTTTTCGTTTTGGAGACTTACAAAAACTGTATTTCTCCCATAGAGTTGTATTGGCCCCTGCCCTCCACCTGACACGCCACCTATTCCTCCGTCACTAAAATAAAACTTAACTAATTTACCCACTTTTCTTTTCAATGGCACTTTCAAGCTTAAGGCTACTTTCTGTTCTGCGTTATTATCGTGTGATTTACTTGTGTTTATAAGATGAGGTGAAGCTGGGTTCAATTGAGAAGCACTGATTTGTAGAAACTTGTAGAAACACTTTGTGAAGATAATGCTATTAATAATAATATGTTATTTTGATGAGGCGCAGATGCCCTGTGAGAACTACTGCTGTGCACTTTGGCTTTTTAATAAAATCTACTGGATGAAAATACTGTCTTTAATGGATTACTGCATAAAGAAAGTTCTTAGGCTGCATTAACAACAGACGCTGGACAGAAAAGAGGGCCATCTAGTGGTGAAAGGTCATAATCTTAATCTCTGCAGCATTTACAGGCCAATCGTAAAATCTCCCAAAAGTATTTAAAAGGTCTATTATTAAAATCATGATTCATTCTATCTGATACGAACATGCCACACTACAAGTATAAGGATCTTTTCAAACTGTTTTTTTTTTTTTTCATTATTATTTTAGCCTATTTACTAAAAGTTAGAAAACAAAAAAACTCAAACAAACAAACAAACAAACATGTGGTCCCCAGTGTTGGGCAAGTTACGGCAAAATTGTAATATATGTCTATTCTTTATTAGTAGGTAGAGTTTTAAAAATAGTAATATGTAATACAGAGGTACACTACTTTGAGTTACTACTGAGTTGAAGAAGAACCTTTATTTATATAGCGCCTTTCACAGACATGGTCATAAAGCGCTTTACATGAGAGCATTTTACATTCACTCCATACTCGGTGATGGTAAACTACGTGAGTAGCTTCAGTTTCCCCTGGGGGAGACTGACAGAAGCGCTGTCGCGACTACACACGTCTGCGCCAACGGACCCTCTGACCACCTCCATACATTCACATACATCATTCATCCTGGCCTATTGTACATGTTTTTAGTGGTAGGGGAAACCGGAGTACCCGGAGGAAACCTACGCAGACACGGGGAGAACATGCAAACTCCACACGGAAAGGCCCCGTCCAGGTGGGAATTGAACCCGGGACCTTCTAGCTGTGAAGCGAGAGCACTAACCGCTGTGCTACCGTGCCGCCCCGAGTTATTTTTGGGCAAAATATAAACTGAAAATAGTGATAATGCCCCTGAGCAAAAGTGCAGTGAAAGATTTCCTTTTCCTTGGCTTTCCCCATTGTCTTGTGTTTTGTTTTGACGCTAATGCAGATCTTACACACAAACTTCCAACTTGATTTGGTGCTGCATTTTATTTGGGAGGAGTTTGGTTTTTTTTTTTCGCTAACACATTTAAATGCACTTATAACTCGAGTTACTTGAATTGTAATGACTAATATTGGTGTGTTTACATACAAGCGTTGTAATAACATAGTCATACGCCTGACCTACAGAGGGCGCTAGTACCATGAGATAGCGGTACAAGGGTAGAGTGAGACAGAATGCAATGGATGACGTATGCTCTCACCACGCTCCTGAGATCTCCACAGGAAATCGTTCCTTATTTCTTCTACACCACCAACATAACAAACTGGCCACGAGGATGAGTGCATCTGTCCCGTGCTCACCGTCTTTTCTTCCACACGTTGGTGAGCCGCCTATACCTTTTGCTACATGGCGGAGGATGTTCGAGAATTACATGCTAGTCCTCAATGCTACAGGAGATGCATGGCCAGATGCTAGGAAAAGAGCCGTGCTACTACACTGCCTTGGACCAGAGGGACAACGCCTTTTTCACACGTTACTGGACCAAGGTGATTCTATGGATTCTGCAATGGCTGCGCTCAGGGTGCGATTTGTCCAAAAGAACAGAAGGGGCGATACTTAAGGTCCGCACACACTACACGATTTGTATGCCCGATTTTGATACAATTCTCAGTCGCGCCGAGTCTTCCCGAGTCGTGTTTATAGTCAAAGGCAGTCACAGAGAGTCGTGTCGCATGGTGTGTGTGTGTGTGTGTGTGTGAGTGTGTGTGTGTGGGGGGGGGGGGGGGCACGACTGGACTGGCGTTGGAATCGTGTGGTGTGGGCGGCAGTCAGACGCAACTGGACTACAGTCGCAGGAAATCAAACATGTTTGATTTTTAAGCCTGATTTTGGACGCACAGGAGAAACGTGGCTGATTTCACCCCACAGTGAACACACAGAAAACAGCGGCCATGACAGAGAGAAATAAAGACAGAAAAACACAGCGGCGCCTCATTTTAATTTCTCCGTGAAAACAGCGACACAAACAGCTCATGTCATGGCCACAGCCCCACACGGAACAGCACAACTTTATATCACCAAACGTTCACCAGAACCACCTTTTCAAGATACATTTCAACCACGAACAGAGTTTAGCGGCACTTACTGAGTTTGGAGACGGACTGTTCAGCTTCACCTCGCCTCTCTCCGCTGTCTCCTCTGTCTCCTCCATCTCGGGGCTGAGGCCCATCTCATTTTCTTATTCAATCCACTGAAATACGTCCCGCTTCTTCGTGTCGCCGACTTTTATCTCCATGTGACAGAACTATAGCCAAGTTGAAGGCTTTCTACTAGCAGGAGCCTTGCACTGCGGTGTTGTGACACTGTTGACACCGCTGACCAAACTGGGACACGCACATGCTTTCTCACGCTCACAAACACGGCCTATCTTTGCGGATTTGGGTTCAGTTTTTTAAACCGGAGAAATGAAGCGGTGGATGTTATCAACATCAGCTGTTTGTCAGAATCGTGTATTTGCTCTGACGATTCTCAGTGGTTAAGTGTGAACCCCCAGGGGTTCTATAATCAGACTGAATCCAGTCGTGTAGTGTGAACCCCCAGGGGTTCTATAATCAGACTGAATCCAGTCGTGTAGTGTGCACCCCCAGGGGTTCTATAATCGCACTGAATCCAGTGGTTAAGTGTGAACCCCCAGGGGTTCTATAATCGCACTGAATCCAGTTGTGTAGTGTGGACCCCCATTCTATATAAAATCGTTTAAGACTAGAAAAATTGTGTAGTGTGTGCGGACCATTTTATTGCATAAAAAGCACATACATTTCCCGCTGTTGAACTTGAAACCCAGTGTTGTCAGACGTGTTCAGTCTCGTAGTAGCTCAGTGTGAGGAGCGGAGGGTGAAGTTGATGCCGCTGTGTGCAGGGCGTCCGTGTGTTTGTGGGCTGAATATAAGCGCGTACTGATCCAGCCTAGAGCCGACTCTGAGGCAGATATTTATATATGAGACGCAAAGGTATAAAGACTAAACGTTAGCCTGGATTCATGACTCTGTTGTTACTTTTAAACTGCGGACAGATTCAGAGGCTCTGATCAGAGGAAATACTGTTTATCGCCGTTTCTCTTCATTATGTTTCCTAAATGTATCTCTAAAACCGAAAATATGAGGCTGATTGATACGAAATAAAAAGCAGGTAAAGCTTGGGAAGAGTAGACTCCGTTTATGGATTGGTTTATGTCCATAACGTTCATGATTTCGTGATCAATGCTGTTATATTGAGGCGCATTAAACCCGCGCGCATGAGGAGCGGACTGACCTGCTGCTGATCTTATGATTACTGCTCCAGATTCTGAAGAGTGGACTTTATTCCAGCGCAACTTCAGCAAATGTGTAATACAACTACCCAACCTAGTATTCATTGCGTTGATTTATCTCACAGGCAGACTTTTGCCTGTGTGCGAAATGACAAAGTGGCAATCATTCACTTTTTAATATTTTTTGGTCACGCAAAGGTGCGGGAACGCCGTTCCCGACCGTTCCTGCCCACTTTAACCCCCGCTTATAGGCTACACTTAAAAAGTCCACTCTTAATATAGTTCCCACGTCCCTGGGCCTGTGCCATCCCGGGATCTCGTCAGCTTTCAGGCATTCATAAAAAAACACTTATTTGCAAAGTTCTGCAAAAACACTGGTGCTGGTGACGAGACATGTGATCCATGAGTGTTTGTGACTCTGCAGACCCTCGCTCTCTGCAGCTTCATCTGCAGAGTTACACCCCGCCATTCCGACACACCGCTTATCCGACATTGAGTTCTAATTGTCGGAATTGCGGTGTTTCCATTTATTATCAAACGTCCCGCCACTCCGACAATTTTTTTCACCCTTTGTCGGAGTGGTGACACCTTTATCTTTTATGCAACGTGCCGCTATTCCGACACACAAGATAATTATCAACAATTATTATTGTTTTACGTTTTGCCTGATGAATGAAGAGACGATGCCTGTGCGTCTCCCCTGATCGTTGGTACGTGTTTTTTTTTTTGTCTACTTGTCTTTCGCATCGTTCTCATAACTCATAACATCAGCTGCTTAAGTTGTTCTTCCTCCTGCGGTGGTTCCTCCTGATGTTTGGGAGCCAGTCCCTAAACACTCCGCTGGAGAACCCGACTGTTATATCATTATTTGTCCCGAATTTCCGCGCGTTTGTGGACAAAAAAAGGGAGAGTGAATGCATCTCCCACGCCGCCTTGGCTAGAACATGGATAAGTGTTTTGACATGTAAAACAAGCGTGATGAGCGCAGCAGGTGGAGACAGACCTGTTGTTGTGGATTGCGAAAAATAAGTTTTGCCAAATGGAGCTAATGATGGACCAGACGAGTGAGAGTCGTGGATAAAGAGGTGAAGAGTTCTACACAGATGATGGAGTGCACAGTGAGTGTTTTTATGCTGATTCTGTGGAGTAAAGTCTGGCTGGATGTGCCGCTGTTGCACAGACTCATGTGACATAAAGCGCGTGTGTTTATTGCTATTGTTTGTCTTGATAGATTCAGTGTTTGCCCGTGTCACACAGTGACTGGAGCATATGACCCCCCCCCCAAATACACACACCCATGCGCGCTGCTTTGTTGTTTTGGGACAGTGTTTTGAACGAAGGGGAGCGCGTGGCTCGGTCATCCGTTTGTCAGTCTCTTAAAGCCTTGAGCGACAGCTCCAGTGTCTGAGTGGAAAACGTCCAACAGTGCGCGGCGTATTAACCGCGGACTTCAGCGCGACTAGCTGCACCTGTCACTGCCTTTGCCCAAAACCATCTCACGAGCCTCTGCACCCCTGGGCCGACAGCGGGGACGAACAGGGAAGGTGGCGTTAACACAAGGCTAACAGATACGCTCAAAATGATTGTCGGAATAGCGGTACCAAAAAGTGTCTGATTGGCGGGGTGTCGGGATAGCGGTGTGTCGGGATGACGGTGTGTCGGGATGGCGGGGTGTCGGGATGACGGTGTGTCGGGATGGCGGGGTGTCGGGATGACGGTGTGTCGGAATGACGGTGTGTCGGGATGGCGGGGTGTCGGGATGACGGTGTGTCGGGATGGCGGGGTGTCGGGATGACGGGGTGTCGGGATGGCGGGGTGTCGGGATGGCGGGGTGTCGGGATGACGGTGTGTCGGGATGGCGGGGTGTCGGGATGACGGTGTGTCGGGATGACGGGGTGTCGGGATGGCGGGGTGTCGGGATGACGGTGTGTCGGGATGGCGGTGTGTCGGGATGGCGGGGTGTCGGGATGGCGGGGTGTCGGGATGGCGGTGTGTCGGGATGGCGGGGTGTCGGGATGACGGGGTGTCGGGATGACGGTGTGTCGGGATGACGGTGTGTCTGGATGGCGTGATGACGGGGTGTCGGAATGACGGTGTGTCGGAATGACGGGGTGTCGGAATGACGGTGTGTCGGGATGGCGGGGTGTCGGAATGACGGTGTGTCGGGATGGCGGGGTGTCGGAATGACGGTGTGTCGGGATGGCGGGGTGTCGGAATGACGGGGTGTCGGAATGACGGTGTGTCGGGATGGCGGGGTGTCGGAATGACGGTGTGTCGGGGTGTCGGGATGACGGGGTGTCGAGATGGCGGGGTGTCAGGATGACGGTGTGTCGAGATGGCGGGGTGTCGGGATGACGGGGTGTCGAGATGGCGGGGTGTCGGGATGACGGTGTGTCGGGATGGCGGGGTGTCGGAATGACGGTGTGTCGGAATGACGGTGTGTCGGGATGGCGGTGTGTCGGGATGGCGGGGTGTCGGGATGGCGGGGTGTCGGGATGGCGGGGTGTCGGAATGGCGGGGTGTCGGAATGGCGGCCCGTCCCCGGGCCGAACATTCACTAGAGGAAACTTCCGTGCTCATCACAGTAAGTGTTTTTGTCTTGAAGCTAACGGCTAATGGCTAACACGAATTAAAAATTAAAATAGCTACACGATTTTAAACGAGCTGCTCAAAATATAATCTGCCTGTCTTTAGTATAAATACTTTTTAGACGTTTAATTTTTGTGGTGGTGTTTTTTGATACTAGCCGTTAGCGCTGAGATAAAAAGTCCTACCTCAAAAAACACAGACATTTCCTGCAGTCAAGAATTTACATCCAACGTAATGTTTTTAACACGAGTCACTTCGGATCAGTATCTCACTGTCAGTGATGTTTCCTTCAACTATACATTGTTTTAGACAAGACCTCATAGGGAAATAACGGAGACAGGATATGGAAGAACCGACTTAGGATCCACTTGTAAGTCACGTGTCATTTGCATAGAGCCTATTGTTAAGAGACAGTCCTAGAAACCTTCCTGTCGACTGCGGTCATGCAGTTTTCGGCGTAACACCGGGCCGAAATCCAGGACGCTTTAAGCGAGGCACTGGATACCTTTTCCTGTGTGGTCAGGCCTCGAACTAGGACCTGCTGCTCCGGATATAACTGTCATAAAGAGCATCGATATCGAGACGCATTGACTCAGACTGAAGTGGAAAGGACGCTCTGAATGACCCAGGTTTCGTTTCGTGATGTCGCCGAATATTGGACTCTTTGCAAACGGAGATGACCTCGTTGCAGATGAGGCAAAGAGGTTTGGCATTCACATATCCAGGTAGGATGAAACCATATGTTTGTCGCCTTTCCTCCCTGAAACTCCTGTCTTCACTGTCCACTTTTCTTTTTAGTCCTTTGGAAAGCGACATGTTTGTGATGCTAACATTATTTTTTGCTAGTGCTGTGTAACCCGCGAACATCCGACAGACTCGGGGACAGTATTGTTTCAAACAATATTACATTTTTAAACAAAAAATATGTATAGTTTGGGCTTATCTAGTATTGAATATTCATGCATGAATAAATCTATTTTTTTTTTATCAATGACCGGCTGGCCCGCCATCTATCGGCGTAAAAAAATACTGCCCCGAAGCCAAGCCAACTTGCCGACCCCTGCATTAGCGAACAAGTGCCACGCAAATGTCCGTTTTATCCATACGCCTATTGTCCATAAGTTTATATGGGTTTGACCCAGGTTGCTATTGAAGGCCCTGACTGAAACCCCACGGCCCGCCACTGCTTAATGCTAATCGGCTAACGCTTAGGGTGTGTGTACTTTTGGCGTTCATTGTATTTTCGAATTTAAAAGGAATATGCTAAATTTTTTTGTTTGTTTTTTTAACATATCGTGTACTGTTGCAATATAAAAAAAATACTATTTTGTTTTTGTCTATATAAGACATTTACTTGAGAATAGACACTGCCAACAAAGAAAATACAACAATTAACCTTGATTGATTACGTTGAATCTTTTTCTGCATAAACTTGAATATCCGGAAGTAAAACTGTGTTAATTAGGAGAACAGCGCTAATAAAACTTAGTAGAGTCTCTTGGGTAAAAGATAAATTCCAAACACTACTGACCAGTGTTCAGCATCTGTCTTTTGCTGTTAAGCATATTTGTTTATGTTGCAAAGCCATGTTAAACAGCATACGCATTTTACGTCATGTGTGCCTGTGTGCACTGATTTCTACTGAGCATGCACATTAAATGGTCAGTGAAGTTCTCCGACCTAAAAGGCGTGTGTGTTTTTTTCTCTCCCGTGTAAGCTAGCTAAAGGTACCTGCTAGAAAGCCACTTTGGTGGCTGTATTATCGATTGGCTGCTGCAGAAATGGCAAACGCTACATTTGCTCTGCTCACGTTCACAAACGCTTTGTGCGTTCTGGCCATGTGGAGTGCTGTTTACAGTTATTCCCTGGAGATTTTCTGCCAAATGGGCATAGTGCGTTCTGTGGACATAGCGCAGCTCCTGTACTGTGCACACTCGGTGTGCGAGGACAATACCATACGGGCATAAACCGATGCATAAAGATGGCCAAGGTACAAGTGCCTGCACTGGCCTATTGCTATCCAAAGCCAGCAGTGGCTGGGTGAGTGTTTGTTCTGTATAAAGGTTACCTGTTGTTAATTTAAGCCTACCTGCGCTGTCCATCCTGCTGATGCTCTATTTGGACGGCCAAAATAATGCCCTCTCTAGCAAAGAGAGAATCTACAATTTGTAAAACATGGAAATTCATGAGGAACACAATGTTTACTGCAACAGCGGCTGCATGCAGCACATATTTTTTAGCTCAAGGTAGCATTGGAAGCCTTCTGTTATGCTCAAACACTCCACCAGCCCATGCTTTGACACACTGTACGCGTCTGTATCTGCCTGTCTGGAACCATGCAGTGCCACTTTAATGCCGGGTTCAGACCAAATGCAGCCAACGCCTCCAAAGTGTAAGGTTTACATTGAAAATACACGAAGGACGCGCCTCGGGGAGCGTAGAAAGAGCCCGCAGTGTGTCCCGCACCTCCTGTGCAGCGTGTTTTGAAGCTTTTCGTGCATGGCAAGCTTTTGACGCAGGTCCAGCGCCTAGAAAGCGGCCGACGCTAGAGTTGGAATTGTTGAACATTTTGGAGAAATTCGCGAGCGTTGACCAATCAGAAGCTTTCCCCAACAGTGCCGTGCCCGCAGATGTAAAAGGTCAGAGTCACGGAGGTTGGCTTCATCGTGTTGTGGGACGTTTACAAAGACACAGTGTTTCATTTACCTAAAAACCATGTGTTTGGGCCTTGATGATGCACAGAGCATTCCCAAAGCTGCTACAAGCTAAATCTCCAATTGTTGTGAATAAAGTCTATTAAGGCTACATAAAGCAACCGTGTAACACTGATCACACACTGAGCCAGGCTTGATGATTTCTTTTTGGCTCACATTTTATCTACAACGGGCCGTAGTCGATCTGTTTTCTCGCGGAGCTAGCTGCGCATAGAAATAATTAAATCTATGCTGCCGCTTAGCAGCAAACAGATAGCTCGCATTGACCCAAGTATTATGAACTAATTACGTAAATAAAGCCCTAAACTACACAGAACAGCCTTTATGATGGTCACACACTGAGCTGGGCTTGACACATTTGTGGTTTATTGCAGACTTTTTGTTTACCAACAAGGAGCTGTAGATGATCACAACAAGCTAACCGGGCTAACCTAGCCTATAGCCACTTGCCACCAATGTCCCTTCAACCGTATGGGCTGGATATGAGCTTAAATACTGGAGATCCTGTGTAGACCATGGGGGTACAGTTAAAGATCCATAGGACATGGCAGGAGCAAAGAGGGAGACTAGTTAGCCTCCAAACAACTGTAGCTTTCAGGCAAGAGCTGCTTCCAGGATGGCTACGAACGCACTCTGAGCTGACGCGCGGCCAGGGCGTCTTGACGCTTGGTGACATTTGTGACAAGCGTCTGACTTCAGTAAGCACAAGCGTCCAACTACAGGCTTTAGGCGTGATTTTGAAGCCCGAGAAGCGTGCAGTCTGAATGCAGCATTAATGCTGTCAGACCTCAGACACACTGGCCACGTTTTCTGCGTGTTGCCTTTTTGATGCATTTTGACAGATATTTCATTGAAGGTGAACTGGAGCGGCCACATTGAGCTTGTAACGCGCAACAGGGGCAACGCACAAGACGTATTCCTCAAAATAGAACCAATTCTATTTTTCCACACGCGTGTTAAGTGTTGTGCAATACGTCGCCAATGTATTTGGCCCCTGAGCCACAGCTTGTCAGGAGTTTTCTCACAACCTAATGCTGCGTTTACACATAAGCACGATGCGTTACGAATGCCACAAATGCACATTCGTGGCCAAGGATCACGAATTTGATGATTCGGGGCAGAGGTTTCACGCGCCGCCACTAACTGTTGCGACTTGTTACTACGCGTTACGATTAATGGCACGAATTATTACGCACGGTCACGAATATGCGTCCCGCGCTGCTGCGTGGTGTTGCGCGCTGCTGCGTGGTGTTGCGCGCTGCCACGGGCTGTTACGGGTCACTAGGAATATTCGCGTTCTGTCTGAAATCTGTCAAGAATTGGGCGAAAGTGGAGTGATCTTCTTCCACCGGGTTGGAGGCGGAGCAGAGGCCGTGCTCTCCCCTGAGTCATTGGGCTCGTCTGGCTCCAACTCCCGAACATCAGGTACGACCCAGGAGGAAGAAAGGTCGGAGGAACACTTTCAGCACCCTGAGGAGCGGCAGCGGCAGGTGCTGTCCGTGGCTTGGAGCGCGGATTGGCCGACTTTGTGACACTTTTCCTTGGCATAGCTACTGCAGGTACGAACATTTACTTTGGGCGTAGCGTGGGTTTCTGTTAATTTTGAGCATGAAAACAGTGATTCTGCACCACGAATGCTCTACGAATGTTCTACGAATGCTCCACGAATGCTCTACGAATGCTCCACGAATGCTCCACGAATGCTCCACGAATGCTCTACGAATGCTCCACGAATGCTCCACGAATGCTCCACGAATGCTCTACGAATGCTCCACGAATGCTCTACGAATGCTCTCACGCTGAATTACGAAGCGCCACTACTCCTCACGAAAGGACACGCTCCGTTGCGAACTCCACGAACAGAGGGTGATTCATGACATTCGTGGAAGATTTTTTGACAGACAAAAACTTTCTCCACGAACGTCACGAATGTCACGAACTGATGCGTTCTGTTAAGAATCCCATTGAGATGCGTTAAGTCACGTCACGAACGTCACGAATGACGGAAAAATGACATTCGTAACGCATCGTGCTCATGTGTAAACGCAGCATAAAGACTTGGATGTACTAAACTTTTACTTTTTGTGCTGTTTTCCTCAACGACCAAGTTTAACTTCCGGGTATTTGAGCTGACGCATAAAAGGATCCAATGTAATCAATAAAAGCTTAATTATTGTATTTTCCTTTTTTCCATATTTGATATTAAATACTTAAATCAGATCTATATGTTGCAACAGTGCAGAATGTAAAAAACAATTCTACATTCTACATTTTCCTTTTCAAATCAAAAATATAATGAACGCAAAAGTACACGGACCGCTTTGCATGTCTTAATATTTTAAAGGTTCTGTCAGTAATAATATTTATTTCATGTCAGTGGGCTACAGGAGTTTTTAGTTGTTGTTTTTCAATCAACAGAGCTTGTACACTTACACAGCTGAAGATTTAGTTTTAGCTTTAATAACTGGCATATTTATTCAAATATCAGAATTGTATATTCTGCTGGTGTGAAGATGGCCATGTTGCCCAGCCTCACTAAGGAGGATTTTTAAGACCTGTCTCCTGGGCTAGAAAACTTTTTAAGAAGACATATTTATTGCTTTTATAAATGTTTTGACCCAAACTGGTAGAACTTAGGCCAAATGTATGTTGTGTTTATGTTGCAGAGTCAGAAATCGGAGTCCTTGACACTTCTAGTATAGACAGCCTATCTACACCAGGGTTGCCATTTTTTTAAGCCATTCCGCGGGTGAAAAAAAATGTTTTTTTGCCTTGCTGTTTTCAATGTAAAATTGGCTATGTCCATCTTATTTTTTAATCTAAATCACTATTTCGAATGACAAAATCTCAAATCCAAGGCTCTGTGAGCTGCTATTTCAATAAGAGAGGGAGAAAGGGGTGGTTTCTCATCATCGCGGGAGCACATAGACTCCTTTTACTGGTAAACGAAATTGAAAATTCCTGCCGCGCCATTTTCCAGATATTTTTGGTCAGGTTTGGCTGCCCGGACCTGGCAACCCTGATTTACACCTTTTGCTTTCCTCTTCTTACATCTGCTCTTCAACACCCTTCAATTCTCCAAAACCTAGACACAAAGATTGTTCTGGCGTCACTAAAAAGGTTCGGCTCATTAGTCCAGAGTATGTCATATACACTGACACAGAACTAGCAAGACGTGCCTATTTTGAAAAGCATCGTGCTGGACAAGAAGACTACACCATGTCAAAAGACTTGCGCTGTAGACTCATAAGGAATACAGTAACAGGCATGAGTGTTATTAAAAGAGCGTCAGAGGCTGATTTTAAGAACCAAGGCCCCCGTGAACTGACTGCTATGGCTCAGGAAAATACCAATGGTAATAGTTCGTTGTTTTTGTGGTTTTTTTTAGGAAATGGTAAAGAAAGGGTTCCAAATGTGACAACTCCAAAAAAGAAGAATATACATTAGAAAGGAGAGATGCATTGTACCAGGTTATAGCACTTGTGCTAATTTCCACCTGCAGTCCCTGGGCCTATTGTACATGTTTTTAGTGGTAGGTGTAAATGCCAGTGAGGCTATTTTATTTTACGCCCTTATTTTGAAAAGCACGGCTCTTCCTGTACAGTTCTCTTTGCGTCGTTACTTCTGGTTCCGTTCTCAGTAAAACGACACTGCTACGCTGTTTCAGAGTCAATATAAACTTTTACTCTTTGGGATAGGTATGTAAAACATGTACTACACACCAACATGCAACCAAAGAGCTCCGCTCAAGAGAAACAAGACACAAACATTAGTAAACCAAAATCACCTTGCCCGGTTTGTAAAAATGAAACTCATGGAATCGCAAAGGTTCCCACCTTCGCAGCTAAGAGTGTTGAAGATAAAAAGGCATTCATCCATGAAAATCGGCTCTGCTTTGGATGCTTGAGAAAAGGTCATATCACCAAAGATTGTAAAAGGCGACATACATGCAACATCTGTGAGCGTCGTCATCCAACCTGCTTGCACGAAAACAGGAAGCAAAAACCTGCAGAAGCAGTAACAAATAGCTCCACTTCCACGGAAGAACCTGCAAGCCAGGAAACACAAAGGGTCATGTCTCATACATCAACACAACGCGTTTCTGCTACCTCAAGTATAGTTCCTGTCTTTGTGTCTTCTGCACAAGAGCCACACAGAGAAATACTCACTTACGCATTATTAGACACGCAAAGTGACTCAACATTTGTTTTAGAGGATGTACTTGATAAGCTGAATGTGGATCTTCAACCAGTAAAACTGAAACTTAGTACCATGACGGCCGTTGACACAATCATTTCGAGTAAGAGTGTTCTTGGTTTACAAGTTAGAGGACTCCACTCTGAGAGTTGTATCCCACTACAACAAGCTTATAGCCGTGACTTTATCCCAGTGGACAAGTCTTACATCCCAACGAAGGAAACTGCATTACTGTGGCCTCATCTCAGAAGCTTGGCGGATAAGTTACCACCTCTCCAAGATTGTGATGTAGGGCTCTTAATTGGATATGACTGTCCATCAGCACTGGCTCCTCTCGAAGTCATCATGGTGACAAGCATGAACCCTTCGCACAAAGGTCCAAACTAGGATGGAGTATAATCGGCTCATCAAACCCCCACCTAGACAGACAAGGAAACCAGAGCTTTGTGCATCGGCTCACAGTAAAAGAGTTGCCTGTTCCATCAGCGACAGACGTTCTAAAAGCCCTGGAATCAGACTTTGCTGAGAGAACCCAGGAGAACAAATATGTGTCCCAAGAAGATGTCCATTTCATACAGTTCCTCAGTAACCACATCACACAAAAAGAAGATGGACATTACGAAATGCCTCTCCCTTTCAAAGGCAACAGTCCACCCAACCTGCCAGACAACAAGAGGTTGGCTGCAGTCCGCCTACAGTGTCTCAAGAAAAAGCTAAAGGCCAACAAACAATACTACGATCAGTACAGAACATTCATGGAGGAAACCATCAACAAGGGTGATGCAGAGCCTGCTCCTACAACATCTCAGGGGCTGACCGAATGGTACCTGCCACATCATGGAATCTATCACCCCAGAAAGCCGGACAAGCTAAGAGTTGTTTTCGACTGTTCGGCCAAATTCCATGGCATCTCCCTAAACGACACCCTACTAACTGGACCCGATCTCATCAATCCTCTGGTAGGAGTGCTTTGCAGATTCAGGAAAGAAGTTGTAGCTGTAATCTGCGACATCGAAAGAATGTTCTATCAGTTCGCCGTCACCCCTGAATCCAGAAACTATCTGAAATTCCTCTGGTGGAAAGATGGTGATTTGGAGAAGGAGCCTCAAGACTACAGAATGGCAGTTCATCTCTTTGGAGCTGCATCGTCTCCAGGATGCGCCAATTTGGGTTTAAATCCTTCAGACCCATCTGGTCTGAAGGACTTCTGTGTGTTGGTGGGAAATTAAAGCGGTCGTCTCTTTGCCACAAAGTGAAGCACCCACTTATCTTACCAAGCAACAGCCATATAACCAAGCTGATTGTGTCCCACTGCCATGCTAAGACATGCCATCAAGGTCGAAGCCAGACACAAATGGAGCTCAGAACTAATGGATTCTGGGTCGTTGGTGGAAGCAAACTGGTGGCCAAACTGATACACACCTGTGTACTTTGCAGGAAACTTCGACGACCTACAGAGAGCCAGCGGATGGCTGAACTACCTAAAGAACGTCTTGAAGCCTCAGCACCTTTCACATTTAGCGGCATGGACTGCTTCGGCCCGTTCATTGTAAAGACAGCCCGCAAAGAACATAAAAGATATGGTCTGATCTTCACGTGTCTGTACTCGAGAGCTGTCCATATCGAGATGCTTGAGGATATGTCTACTGACTCCTTCATTAATGCATTGAGATGCTTCATCAGCCTTAGAGGAGCTGTCCAACAATTACATTGTGACCAAGGTTTCAACTTCATTGGTGCCAGGAACGAATTCAAGGAAGCACTCAAGCAATGCAACGCCAAACGATTGAAGACCTTCCTATCTGAAAGGCAGTGCGAATTTGTCTTCAACGCCCCGTCCGCTAGCCACGCAGGAGGTGTCTGGGAAAGGCAAATAAGAACAGTCAGAAGTGTGTTAAACGCCACCTTTGCACAGTGCCCAGGTCGACTTGATGATGCCTCTCTTAGAACACTGCTATATGAGGCCATGGCTATTGTTAACAGTCGCCCACTATCTGTTGGTGGAATCAATGATCCTCATGCACTGGAACCTTTAACGCCGAATCACCTCATCATGGTGAAAACAAACGTTGCGCTTCCACCTCCCGGAGTGTTTGTGAAGGAAGATTTATACGCTACAAAAAGATGGAGAAGAGTCCAGTATCTCATCGAACAGTTCTGGAGTCGCTGGAAAAGAGAGTATCTGCTCAACATATCCACAAGACAGAAATGGCACTTACCTCAGCGTAACCTCAAAGTCAATGACATTGTCATTATCAAAGACGACAACCTCCCACGAAACCATTGGCAACTAGGACGAGTGGTGGAGACTGTTCAAGACCATGATGGCTTAGTCCGTCGAGTCAAAGTACGAGTTGGGGAGAGAAAGCCTCAAAGAAAGCAAGATGCACCCTCCAAACCCTCAATTATTGAGAGACCAATCCAAAAACTAGTACTACTCCTTGAGAATTAACTGAAACAAATTAAGATAAGACAACAATAGTTACGTATACACTACTTTATTGTATGAAGTACACTCACCTGTATACCTCTGATAGTTCTAAATAGAGGCATTCATTTATTAGAGTCGGGAAATCCTGTACAATTCACTTGCTTTGTGTATTTGTTCATTCATTGTATCAGGATTTGGTGGGAGTGTAAATGCCAGTGAGGCTATTTTATTTTACGCCCTTATTTTGGAAAAGCACCGCTCTTCCTGTACAGTTCTCTTTGCGTCGTTACTTCTGGTTCCGTTCTCAGTAAAACGACACTGCTACGCTGTTTCAGAGTCAATATAAACTTTTACTCTTTGGGATAGGTATGTAAAACATGTACTTCATTTGCCTGTCGTATGCGGTAACTTTTGGAGAAATTATTCATTGCAGTTGAAATCGTTTTTCTTTGTTTTCTTTTGTATATGCATGTCTTTTGTGCCATGTGGAAAGATTGGCTATGAGAAGTGCATGGAGGAGGCTGCTAGCGGTTTTAGCAAGATTAGCGCCCTTGGAAGCAGAAAGAGGTTGGTGCAGTGATTGAAAACGGTTGATTATTTTATTTAAGAAATTTAAAAGTGGTCTTTATTTTATTTTATTAAAAGCTGTAACCTAAATAGTTTAAAGGTGTTGATTTCATGTCAATATTACGATTTGTGTTCAACTATTTTCTATGATTTGTGATAAAATGATGGCATTTATTTGTGCACTTTTATAGTTTTCACGGTGCCATATTGTCGGCGACAGAAAGAGGAGAGAATTAAAGTTGCATCAGTCGAAGCTCTCTGCATCTTGAGTGGTGATTCCAAGTGGGCAGCTACAGTAGGGGAAACCGGAGTACCCGGAGGAAACCTACACAGACACAGGGAGAACATGCAAACTCCACACAGAAAGGCCCCGTCCAGGTGGGAATCGAACCCGGACCTTCTAGCTGTGAAGCACGAGCGCTAGCTACAAGATGTAGCGCTAGCTACAAGATCTCTTGAGTGGTAGGTTAGAATTTGTCTTTACTTTTACTAAATGCTTATGAGATATGTTTCCATTTTTTATATCATGTGTTACACAGTGTTATAAATAATGAGTGTATTGCTTTTCTTTTTATTTATTTTTTGTATGTTTTTGTTTGAGTGGTCTTTAAGACCACAACCCCAAGTATTACCATGCAAACAAAAAAGGTAACCACTGTGAAAACTAATCACTAATGGTAATGTAACGTCGACACTAATAACATGGTCGTAGCCACCATTAAGGTCACCGAGGTCCAGTCCCAGTTATTACTTTTCACCTTGTTTTATACTTGTTTATCCATGTCTTTGAAAATATAAGACTTGTCCAACTTTGGTGAATAACTTGGTCAAGTAATAACTTATGGTAACTATCTGTTCCGGTTAGTCTTTTACACAATAAAAGACACAGTATGTTATCGCTTTAGTAAGACTCTTATTGTTGAAGAGATAATATTTTTATACGATGTTTTGTTCCTTTGACTATTTAGCAAACTAACCAAAAGTTTTCATTCAGTGCAGTATAAGGTGTGGTTTCCCCAGAATCCTTTGTTTCAGGAAAGATTAAGAGACACAGCAACCCCCACCCAGTCCACTGGCCACATGGTCAATAAAGGGGTCAAAGTACGGCGAAGCTGAATGGACAGCTTTGGGGGAACCAATGAAACGATGGAAAACACTACATGTGGTCTTAGACTCATAAATCTTGTAAACAATGGAATGTGTAAAATACTGTGCTTCCCCAGGAAGAGTCAGTTGGCTCATTGGGAACGGCTGACTGGCAGACACATTTGATAGGGAACTGGGGAAGACAGAATTCTGTATTAAGATGACATGTTAGGGAAATAAAACGTCTAAGTTGAACTCCTTGATTTGTCATCAATTCCTGGTATGTATTTTTATTAGTTTTACGTAGAGTAGATTTTGATGGTTCTTAACTCCTTTTTCAGTTTGAATGCGCAGTGTTGTCAATTAAAGGTAATGTTAGAAATAGGGGGAAAGTAAACTCGTCGTAGTGATACTATTTTATTGTGTACAAGGACAACACAGGAAAACGGCTGTTTTTCTTCATTGTGAAAGGGTCAGACAGCAACAGAGCGCTGTATCACAGCAGCTTGACGTCATGAGAGACGTCTCAGAAAAGATGCCAAACACCAACAGACACCAACAACAAGCCTTTACCAAACTTAGTGTTACTATTTTACTTTTTATTGTCTGGAGCTTTATTGTGTTTTTTAATGTATAGAGTTAGTTTGCTGTAGTTCTAAGTCTAGTCTAATGGTGCGTTCCACTTCTGTCGGAAGTCGGAAAATCCGACCAGGATAAAGCGTTATCTCCGAGTTGTTGCGTTCCAGTTGTCCAGGTCGGAAACATCGGAGGTAGACACGTCCGTAAAAGTTACAACTTTGTTTCTCATGTTCGAGCATCATAATCAGTTTACAGAGAAACTTCATTGTAATATTTATTATAATTGTTGTAAATACAGTGATAATTTAGCACTAGTAGTTTCTTTCTTTCTTTTTTTTTTACCATTAATAAGACGCTAGCAAGAGAGCAGTAAAGCTTATCCGTTTTGCGTTGACATCCCCAAGTTTATTTGGGAAACATCTGCCAAATAACGTTGTTTAATGAAGGTTACATGTCACGTCGGGCGCAGCCATCTTTAAGGAGCACTTAAACTTACTGCTCCTTCTCGGGTGAGCTGATTCTCTCCCGAGTTTCCGAGTCGGAATTACAGAGTTGATGCGCGTTCCAGTTGTAATTTCCAACTCGGAGCTCACCATGTTTCTGTTTGCATGTCTGATTAAACTATTGGATACTTGCACTAGAAGATGATAAAATGTGATTTCGACACTCGTGGTAAATGATTTACCTTCCTGAAAAAAACCTGTTCCTTCCTGAGTAGTAATTGTTGTGTTTACGTGTAATTCCTGTGACTTATGTGAAGTCCCTGGTACTTACTGTATAATTACTGGTGTTGCAACTGGTACTTGCAACAAAGTCCTTTTTTCATAATATGGGCCAGTTCGTGTGGTAAGTACCTGGTACTTAATGTATAATTAATGGTGTTGTTACTGGTACTTATGGTGAAGTCTTTGACATATTATGACAAAGTCCTTTGTCTGGGGCCTGTGGCAAGTAGCAGGTACTGACTGTATCATTACTGGTGTGTTAATGTGTAATTCTTGTTACATGTGTTAGGTACCTGGTACTTGCAGTGTTTTCCTTGTGCTTGAAACTTGTTTTGAAATATGCATTGAATGATAAGCTCTGTATTGCTACTGTCCTTTCTGTGCTACTTATTCCATATTAATAAAGACGCTTGCTTCCCATAATGTTGTTTTATAGTCAAACAATCCTAGAAATGACCTCTGTATATATGTAGAAGTACCATATTTACTACATAGAAATTGATGTTGTTGTATCCTTGAATTAATAAGAAGTACCACCTTTTATTACGAAGAGTTAAAACTGTATCTAGAAGCATCACAGTACATACCTTGCAATTCTCACTATAGTATTCCATCAGTACCACTATTAGTACCTAGAAGTACCACTGTAATTACCACTAGATGTACCACTGTAATTAATAGTAATTACCACTGTAAGTACCATGGACTTACCGGCCCGTAATGTAAAGTGTTACCCACTATTGCACTGCTATTACACTATTACTCCCTTATTACACTAGTACATACCATTACACCCTTATTACACTATTACACCCCTATTACACTATTGCACTGCTATTACACCCGTATTACACCCCTATTACAGCCTTATTATACTATTGCACCGCTATTACACCCTTATTAACCTATTACACCCCTATTACACTATTGCACCGCTATTACACTGCTATTACACCCGTATTACGCCCCTATTACACTATTACACCCCTATTAAACCCTTATTACACTATTGCACCGCTATTACACTATTGCACTGCTATTACACCCTTATTACACTATTGCACCGCTATTACACTATTGCACTGCTATTACACCCCTATTACACTATTGCACACTTATTACATTGCACCCATATTACACCCTTATTACATTATTACACACTTATTACACTATTGTACCGCTATTACACCCTTATTACACTATTACACCCCTATTACACTATTGCACCACTATTACACTATTGCACTGCTATTACACCCGTATTACACTATTACACCCCTATTACACCCTTATTACACTATTGCACCGCTATTACACTATTGCACTGCTATGACACCCTTATTACACTATTGCACCGCTATTACACCCTTATTACACATTTTACACCCTTATTACACATTTTACACCCCTATTACACCCTTATTACACTATTGCACCGCTATTACAGCTTTATTACACTATTACACCCTATTACACCCTTATTACACTATTACACCCTTATTACACTTTTACACCCTTATTACACTATTGCACCAATATTACACCCTTATTACACTATTGCACCGCTATTACACCCTTATTACAATATTGCACCCCTATAATAGTATAATAAGGGTGTAATATTGCATCGCTATTACACTATTGCACTGCTATTACACCCGTATTACTCTATTACACCCCTATTACACTATTGCACCGCTATTACACTATTGTACCGCTATTACACCCTTATTACACTATTGCACCCGCTATTACACTATTGCACTGCTATTACACCCGTATTACACTATTACACCCCTACTACACTATTGCACACCTATTACACTATTACACACTTATACCGTTACTCCCCTTTTACACCCTTATTACATTATTACACACTTATTACACTATTGTACCGCTATTACACCCTTATTACACTATTACACCCCTATTACACTATTGCACCGCTATTACACTATTGCACTGCTATTACACCCGTATTACTCTATTACACCCATTACACTGTTAAACCCCTATTACACCCTTATTACACTATTGCTACGCTATTACACTATTGCACCGCTATTACACTATTGTACCGCTATTACACCCTTATTACACTATTGCACCCGCTATTACACTATTGCACTGCTATTACACCCGTATTACACTATTACACCCCTACTACACTATTGCACACCTATTACACTATTACACACTTATACCGTTACTCCCCTTTTACACCCTTATTACATTATTACACACTTATTACACTATTGTACCGCTATTACACCCTTATTACACTATTACACCCCTATTACACTATTGCACCGCTATTACACTATTGCACTGCTATTACACCCGTATTACTCTATTACACCCATTACACTGTTAAACCCCTATTACACCCTTATTACACTATTGCTACGCTATTACACTATTGCACTGCTATTACACCCGTATTACTCTATTACACCCCATTACACTATTACACCCCAATACACCCCATTACACTATTACACCCCATTACACCCTTATTACACTATTACACCCATATTACACCCTTATTACACTATTACACCGCTATTACACCCTTATTACACTATTACACCCTTATTACACTATTACACAAATATTACACCCTTATTACACTATTACACCCTTATTACAATATTACACCCCTATTACACTATTGCACGGCTATTACACTATTGCACTGCTATTACACCCGTATTACTATATTACACCCCTATTACACTATTGCACCGCTATTATACTATTGTACCGCTATTACAACGTTATTACACCCCTATTACACTATTGCACCGCTATTACACTATTGCACTGCTATTACACCCGTATTACACTATTACACCCCTATTACACTATTACACCCCTATTACACCCTTATTACACTATTGCACCCGCTATTACACTATTGCACTGCTATTACACCCGTATTACACTATTACACCCCTACTACACTATTGCACCCCTATTACACTATTCCACACTTATTACATTACACCCCTTTTACACCCTTATTACATTATTACACACTTATTACACTATTGTACCGCTATTACACCCTTATTACACTATTACACCCATTACACTATTGCACCGCTATTACACTATTTCACTGCTATTACACCCGTATTACTCTATTACACCCATTACACTGTTACACCCCTATTACACCCCATTACACTATTACACCCCTATTACACCCTTATTACACTATTGCACCCCTATTACACCCTTATTACACTATTACACCCCTATTACACCCTTATTACACCCCTATTATACCCTTACTACACTATTGCACCGCTATTACACCCTTATTACACAATTACACCCTTATTACACTTTTAAACCCTTATTACACTATTAGACCAATATTACACCCTTATTACACTATTACACCAATATTACACCGTTATTACACTATTGCACCGCTATTACACCCTTATTACACTATTACACCAATATTACACCGTTATTACACTATTGCACCGCTATTACACCCTTATTACACTATTACACCCTTTTTACACTTTTACACCCTTATTACACTATTACACCAATATTACACCCTTATTACACTATTACACCAATAGTACACCCTTATTACACTATTACACCAATATTACACCGTTATTACACTATTGCACCGCTATTACACCCTTATTACACTATTACACCCTTTTTACACTTTTACACCCTTATTACACTATTACACCAATATTACACCCTTATTACACTATTACACCAATATTACACCGTTATTACACTATTGCACCGCTATTATACTATTGTACCGCTATTACAACGTTATTACACCCCTATTACACTATTGCACCGCTATTACACTATTGCACTGCTATTACACCCGTATTACACTATTACACCCCTATTACACTATTACACCCCTATTACACCCTTATTACACTATTGCACCCGCTATTACACTATTGCACTGCTATTACACCCGTATTACACTATTACACCCCTACTACACTATTGCACCCCTATTACACTATTCCACACCTATTACACTATTCCACACTTATTACATTACACCCCTTTTACACCCTTATTACATTATTACACACTTATTACACTATTGTACCGCTATTACACCCTTATTACACTATTACACCCCATTACGCTATTGCACCGCTATTACACTATTTCACTGCTATTACACCCGTATTACTCTATTACACCCATTACACTGTTACACCCCTATTACACCCCATTACACTATTACACCCCTATTACACCCTTATTACACTATTGCACCCCTATTACACCCTTATTACACTATTACACCCCTATTACACCCTTATTACACCCCTATTATACCCTTACTACACTATTGCACCGCTATTACACCCTTATTACACAATTACACCCTTATTACACTTTTAAACCCTTATTACACTATTAGACCAATATTACACCCTTATTACACTATTACACCAATATTACACTGTTATTACACTATTGCACCGCTATTACACCCTTATTACACTATTACACCAATATTACACCGTTATTACACTATTGCACCGCTATTACACCCTTATTACACTATTACACCAATATTACACCGTTATTACACTATTGCACCGCTATTACACTATTGCACTGCTATTACACCCGTATTACACTATTACACCCCTACTACACTATTGCACCCCTATTACACTATTCCACACTTATTACATTACACCCCTTTTACACCCTTATTACATTATTACACCCCATTACACTATTGCACCGCTATTACACTATTTCACTGCTATTACACCCGTATTACTCTATTACACCCATTACACTGTTACACCCCTATTACACCCCATTACACTATTACACCCCTATTACACCCTTATTACACTATTGCACCCCTATTACACCCTTATTACACTATTACACCCCTATTACACCCTTATTACACCCCTATTATACCCTTACTACACTATTGCACCGCTATTACACCCTTATTACACAATTACACCCTTATTACACTTTTAAACCCTTATTACACTATTAGACCAATATTACACCCTTATTACACTATTACACCAATATTACACTGTTATTACACTATTGCACCGCTATTACACCCTTATTACACTATTACACCAATATTACACCGTTATTACACTATTGCACCGCTATTACACCCTTATTACACTATTACACCCTTTTTACACTTTTACACCCTTATTACACTATTACACCAATATTACACCCTTATTACACTATTACACCAATATTACACCCTTATTACACTATTACACCCTTTTTACACTTTTACACCCTTATTACACTATTACACCAATATTACACCCTTATTACACTATTACACCAATATTACACCGTTATTACACTATTGCACTGCTATTAAACCCTTATTACACTATTACACGGTCCGTGTATAAAGTATAATTCATTTTTCGTTTCCACGTTTCAGAATGAAAGTGTTCGTGCATATTTCCTTTTATCGATTTTCAAATTAAAATCCAAAACAAATTAACCAAAACACAACGTTTCTCATTTTTGGTAATGAAACGAAATCAGTCCAAATGGCTTCAATTTGGATTTTTGTATATGATGCATACAACGAACAATGGCATTTTAAATTACTAACGAAGCCTTATTTGATTTTGTTATATTGTTTTATTTGTTTGTGGTCAACCGGAAGCTGAGTTGACTGTACGTCGCATATTATGGTCCGCCTTGACACACCTGAAGGACTTGTCTTCATTAGCCTATTCTGAGCGAGACTTACTTGGCCCGCACACATTTGACTCACTTTTTCAGGAGTTGGCGCTCAGTGCTGCTTTTATGTTTAACTGGGATTTCACTTCCAGATACGCACGAGGCAGAGACGGCCCACCTGCATTAGCAGGTTGAGCCACAGCCCACTAGATGGCGCACTGGAATTTGCGGTCACGGTGACACGCTGTTGAACTAAATAACTCTACTCATTAAATACATAGTGGATTAACTTGAACTGAATTACAGGTATTCACTTCATATGTGCTTGTTTTTTCTTTAGCTGACATGCGTTTTTCATTCTGCGTTTTTCAGTCTGTGTTTTTCATTCTGCATTTTCAATTCTGTGAGGACTCCCTAAGCACCCCCTGGGACAATGTCTGGGCAGCCGCTGCAACTCAGCGGTGTAGTCTTCTACGTGATACGCAGGTATACGCCGTAACCACTAAAGCCTGGAGGATTACCGTTCACCACAACAAACTGGGCCAAGATACGCATCACTCTGCGCAGTGTTATTTTGCGCTTTAGAGGAACGTCACAATAGGTCTAGCTATTTCCTCCCCTGAAAACGAGAAAGGGGACATCTCATCCCTCTCTTTCTTTCCCTGTGTCTACCAACAGACAGACTGTACCGCTTGCGCACGGCTCCGGTGTTGCCCACGCACAGAACATAGCTGATAATTAACAGACAACACGCTGGAGGAGTCGAGTAATTTCACGGTCAGCTCGGCGTCTCCCGGCCGGCGTGCGAAGCGCTGCGTTGCTGGCGTCAGCTGAGTTTTTCATTGAAGCGGACTGGAAGTGGCCACACTGTCCGCGCGTACCCAGCGTGAGGCACAACGCACTAGTGGGCGCCACGCGTTCAGAAGATAGAATCAGTCCTATTTTGGGGGGGGGGGCTGCATCAAGCAACGCTTTGCTTCGCTCGCAGGCGGTGTGGCCCCCTTGTCATAGACACCCTGTTCATCCCCCGCTCCGAGAGAGTCCACGTCGGCTCCCTGTTGCCCATTTCAGCCCCTCTGCAGCAGAGCGGCTTTGGGCAAAGGCAGGTACAGGTGTGGGCTTAGCCTGGAAACAATCTGTAGGCTATTTTATTCCAAAGCGCTGAAGTCTGCAGGAAAGACGTGTTGGAAGTGTGCGTTTTACCCTCAGACACTGGAGTCTGGACCTGTCACTCGAAGGCTTGAAAGAGACTAAAAGTGGATGCGTCCACAGCGCTGACCACGGTACAAGCTCTGTTCATTCAGACATTTTCCAAAAACGAGTCCTTCTCCACGAAGCAGCATGTACGGTGGTGTGTATGCGGGGGTGTCCAGGCGCTTGCTCTAGCTCAAGACAGGGACATCAGCTGATTTGATCAAAGTGTGTGAGGAGTTGATGAGAGCAGACTGGGCTTCATTCATTTAACAGCGTTTTCCTTTTAGCTTATCTGTCCCACAGCCTCATTTTGCCTACTACCTACGAATTACAACAATCCTATCATTTAGGCCTATTGCTTGTTATTTAGGTAACAGTTTGGTTTATCATCTATTGAATTATGTGATACATGTTAATATCATTTATGTGACAGCCCGGGTAAATTGAAGGGTCTTTATCGATTTTTCAACGCATATAGCCTAATTGGCCACCCCGCAGCGCATGCTAAAAATACAGTATACCCACTAGAAAATTGAAGACTACGTATACCACTGAGTGGAAGTATTTGACAAGGATCTTCCACACTCATCCACATGTTTGTTCAAGCTGAAACTGCCAAAAGGGCATTACCAACTTTGACACGTTCCAAAACCAGCTCATGGCAAGCATTTCATTCTCCTTGGTTATTTTTAAGGAGCATGTGTGTGTGCTTATAGAATACAGGCATATTTTGTTATTGCATTTGAGCCTGTAAATTTACATTTATGATGGACTCCATGTTTTAAGTCCTAGAGTGACCTTTTATATGTTGCCTTGGATTAGGTTGATATACCTTTATTTTATTTTATTTTATTACTTTGTTTGCAAGTTCTCATGCTTTATCTTTATTATAAACAACGGGGCAACATCAGGGTCCATCCCCAAACCCACGGTTTCGTGAAGTTCAATAACACCATTACGTAACTGATCTAAACGGAAAATAATATAGTCCACACTACAGTTTCTCTTGTATGCCAGTCTTCTCAGCTCATTGGAAATTACACTCCAAAGCAAATCCATAATATTGTCGAGTGTCCGACTTGTTTGGCTAGCTACTAGTTGTTACTAAGGGGTAGCAAACATAGCACAGCAGTCCCCAGCTAGATATGCTTGTCCAAAATGCAAACGTTTACCACTCCAAAATGGAGGCTGTTCAGCGACTGAAGCAGAGCTCATGGCCATGCCTATGCTGGACAAGCTAACTGGGAACAAGGAAAACATTTAACCAATGATCTTACAGCAGTGGCATCCCATGATTTGCATATAGACGTACAGAAATACAGAAATAAATAAATACAGAAATAAATAAATAACTACATAGAAAAATAAATAAATAAATAAATAACTACATACATAAATATATATATATATATATATATATATATATATATATATATATATATATAAATATATAAATACATAAATAATTAAATAAATGCAGAAATAAATACAGAAATAGAGAAATACGGAAATACATAAATAAATATATAAATAAATACAACAATAAATAAATACATATATAAATAAATAAATACATAAATAAATATATAAATAAATAAATAAATGCAATTTTTCTAATAAATGCATGCATTTCTTTGCAAATTTAATCTTTTTTAAATGTATTTATTTATTTATATATATATGTAAAGACCAGCAGGGTAGTTAAGCACTATTTTGATTATATCTCCGGTACAAAGCTTTGGTAACCATAGAAACGGGAGGCATAGAAACGGAAATCAGCTTGAACGGAAGAAAAAAGACGAAAGATAAAGTCTACAAAGGTTCACGGTTAAAAGGAAAAGGCCACGGAAAAGAACAGTTAAAAACTACAAGGGTTAGCGTCGGTCAATTGGGGAACAAGGTTTGTAAAGTTAATGAATTTGATATTTGAGATACTTGAAATGTTTATTGTACTTTTGGTAACGCTAATGGAAGGTAACTGATGTAATGAGCGATAACGGTCAAAATGTAACGTATGGTTTTATTTGTTTTACATAGCTCTTACGTTGGTTGATGACGACACGGATGGCAATAAAAGTCATTTAACCATCAGTTCTGGACTTCTCAATATTGACTGGATGCTACAATATATATATTTATTGTTTTGGCAGCCAAATCACCCATGTTTGTCCTGTGCTTCCAAAATCTGGCTTAAAAATCAAACATGTTTGATTTCCTGCGACTGTAGTCCAGTTGCGTCTGACTGCTGCCCACTCTACACGATTCCAACGCCAGTCCAGTCGTGACCCCCCCCCCCACACACACACACACACACACACACACACACACACACACACACACACACACTATACGACACGACTCTCTGTGACTGCCTTTGACTATAAACACGACTCGGGAAGACTCGGCGCGACTGAGAATTGTATCAAAATCGGGCATACAAATCGTGTAGTGTGTGCGGACCTTAAGTATCGCCCCTTCTGTTCTTTTGGACAAATCGCACCCTGAGCGCAGCCATTGCAGAATCCATAGAATCACCTTGGTCCAGTAACGTGTGAAAAAGGCGTTGTCCCTCTGGTCCAAGGCAGTGTAGTAGCACGGCTCTTTTCCTAGCATCTGGCCATGCATCTCCTGTAGCATTGATGACTAGCATGTAATTCTCGAACATCCTCCGCCATGTAGCAAAAGGTATAGGCGGCTCACCAACGTGTGGAAGAAAAGACGGTGAGCACGGGACAGATGCACTCATCCTCGTGGCCAATAAGCCCAATGCCCATCTCGACTGTGCATGCGTGGGTCAGTCAGGCTCCTAATTTGGGCCCAAACAAACCATCACCGCCACTGAAATGTGTGAGTGAGTTCAGGAGGCGGAGCGTGAACACTGAAGTATATGGAGCCATAACCGTGAACTATAAGGTTACGGACACTGGTTTACAGACTATAAGTCACAAGTGACATTTCTTGCAAATATTTAAGTCGTCAATATCTTAAAAGCGAGGGGAAAGTCAGGGCGGCTCCGTAGGCAGGAGCGGACCATCGCGGATCAGCCCGACACAGACACCGTCACTTTTTAAATCATTTGAATTCGTCTTGTAATCACAGGGAAAAGTTCCAAAACGGTGTTTATGTTAAATATAGTGGGTAAATGTCCGTCTGTCAAATTAGCGACTGATTAGCCATGTTGTACACCATCAGATCACTCGTTAAAAAATTAAAATAAAGTACATTTAGATGGCATAGCCTGTGTGTGTATGTGGCTCTCTCTGGTCACAATTAAGAAAAAGATTGTGTCTACTGTCCACCTCCTTATTGACAAAAAAAAAGAGGGATTCCATGTTTTTATTTCTCATTTCAGTTTAAATGTTGTGAATATCGGCGACATGAGGCCACAGTTTCAGACCCTGGACTTTGTCTAACAGTCGCCTTCAAGGGTCAGAAATGTTTTTCTCACATAGTTATTCCAACTTTATGAACACGGACTGGTCGTCACTTTTGAAGCATCTCTTCGTATGAATGGCAGTTTCGTTTCTGTCTGTCTCCGTACGCAGCTCTGTTTGTAAAAATAGACTTTAAGCTAATATTGTAACAGGCTCCATGGCGACGACAAAAACGCTTTAAATCATCAACTTTCCAGCGGTTAAAACGCTCCAAATCAGAGCTTTCTTCGTTGCTTTACGCTAACTATCAATATTGTTTGGTAGCCAAAAGACATTCCATTACCCATAATGCAACGGGCGAGCCGAGATGGGCATTGGGCTTATTTGTTATGTTGGTGGTGTAGAAGAAATAAGGAACGATTTCCTGTGGAGATCTCAGGAGCGTGGTGAGAGCATACGTCATCCATTGCATTCTGTCTCACTCTACCCTTGTACCGCTATCTCATGGTACTAGCGCCCTCTGTAGGTCAGGCGTATGACTATGTTATTACAACGCTTGTATGTAAACACACCAATATTAGTCATTACAATTCAAGTAACTCGAGTTATAAGTGCATTTAAATGTGTTAGCGAAAAAAAAATACCAAACTCCTCCCAAATAAAATGCAGCACCAAATCAAGTTGGAAGTTTGTGTGTAAGATCTGCATTAGCGTCAAAACACAAGACAATGGGGAAAGCCAAGGAAAAGGAAATCTTTCACTGCACTTTTGCTCGGGGGCATTATCACTATTTTCAGTTTATATATTTGCCAAAAAATATTAAATTAAATTATTAAAATAATTTTGCAGTAACTTGCCCAACACTGATTTTAACGGACTCAGTTTGCTGCCAAATCTGGGGGACATTGGGGACCACATGTTTGTTTGTTTGAGTTTTTTTGTTTTCTAACTTTTAGTAAATAGGCTAAAATAATAATGAAAAAAAAAAAAACAGTTTGAAAAGATCCTTATACTTGTAGTGTGGCATGTTCGTATCAGATAGAATGAATCATGATTTTAATAATAGACCTTTTAAATACTTTTGGGAGATTTTACGATTGGCCTGTAAATGCTGCAGAGATTAAGATTATGACCTTTCACCACTAGATGGCCCTCTTTTCTGTCCAGCGTCTGTTGTTAATGCAGCCTAAGAACTTTCTTTATGCAGTAATCCATTAAAGACAGTATTTTCATCCAGTAGATTTTATTAAAAAGCCAAAGTGCACAGCAGTAGTTCTCACAGGGCATCTGCGCCTCATCAAAATAACATATTATTATTAATAGCATTATCTTCACAAAGTGTTTCTACAAGTTTCTACAAATCAGTGCTTCTCAATTGAACCCAGCTTCACCTCATCTTATAAACACAAGTAAATCACACGATAATAACGCAGAACAGAAAGTAGCCTTAAGCTTGAAAGTGCCATTGAAAAGAAAAGTGGGTAAATTAGTAAAGTTTTATTTTAGTGACGGAGAAATAGGTGGCGTTCACGATCTAGAATGTGGTGATGTCATAATGTCAGGTGGAGGGCAGGGGCCAATACAACTCTATGGGAGAAATACAGTTTTTGTAAGTCTCCAAAACGAAAACTGACACATGTTTTTCCTCTTCAGTATCTGACAGGGATTGGATTCACAAACCTGACGTATTATTTTTACGTCTGAAAGTTATTTCTACTGGACAACATCACGCTCATGTTTTCGAATCTCCTCACCACCTTTGGGCGCCTTTCAGAGAAAATAACTGGACATTAGTTCATATGTGCTGACAGAGGAGACAATGAACTTTGAGAGCGTTTTTGTTTCATGTGGATTCTCCCATAATGACTGAGATATTTGCCTAGAACTAAAACAAAGAAAACAATCTGCAGTTCGCCAGTTACCATAGTTACGCCATAGAATTTATAGGCTCTTTAAAATGTTGTGAAGTCTTGTGAACGCAACCTATTGGTGCACAGTGTGGCAAATCATTATGCAGAGGTGGGTAGCATAAACATTTACTCAAGTAAGAGAAACTTTATTTTACTCAATAAGAAATCAAAATAATAGTGACCAAAATAACTACTCAAGTAAGAGTAAAAAGTACCTGGGGAAAAAGTTATTTATGCTTTGAGTACGGAATAACTATTTGATTTATAATTCAGTTGTGACATGAATTATGAGAAACATTTCCAAATGCCAGAAAAATATACACAAAGAATGTTTCTGAAGAATAAAGTCTATTTTATGTCTCACATGAAGCTTAAGTATTACAAAGTATAACTTGACTTATCTTATAAAACTACTCTCAGAAGTGCTTCAAAAAGTTTCTCAGGGAGATGTACTCCCCTGTAGATGGAACTGAGTACTACCCACCTCTGGGCACACCATAGATTGCACTATAATAGATATGTTCAGATATTTTCCTCAAAAATGTAAAACCTGGCCTTTAACTTCCTGGTATTTGGTTTATTCATATTTCGGATGGACCAACACCACTGTTGTTGTTCAAAAGCAATAATTATAACAGGACGCTTGTCTAAGATTTATGGGACATTATTTGACGAAAGAAGTGGCCAAGCACCCTCCACAAATTGCCGGCCAGAGCCTCCACTATCATGTCAATGATTGTTACACTCATTTCAGCTTCTCCCCTAGCACTGCCAATAAATCGAAAAGTTAGTTGTTCCTCTTCTTCAGGACGCCTACGCTCCACCATCATGAGATCTCTCTCCAATGGTTTCATTCTCTTCATCCATTCTCTTTCTTCTTTTTTGGTATGTTGCTTCATCATTTGTCTGTTCTCATCTTCTAACTTTAGTTTTATTTTTTCTATTTCCTGTTTGTATTTTATTTCTATATTTTCCTTCTCTCTCCTGATCTCTTCTTCCTTCTCCTTCATAATCCTCTCTGTCTCTTTCTGAATGGCCGCCTCAGCCTCTTGGAACATCTCACTGGTGTAGTGGCCTCTGCTGTTTATCATCACCATGTTGTCGATCTTCTTCAACAGCTCTTCAACCTGAGTGCGGTCTTTCTTCCTGTTATTGAACACATGGTACCGGTTTCCACAGTCGGCGATCAGCTTCTTAAGAGGCTCATCAGATTGATCTATGTAATCTTCAATGGTCTTCTCAGCATACTCCAGATCATCTCCACGTGTGAAGAGAACCATGATGTACTTATCGGCATCCTTTCCAAAAGCCCTCTTGATATATTCCACTGCAGCCAGTTCTTCCTCTGTGAATCGGTTAATCTGTATTATCAACAGAAAGGCATGTGGTCCTGGAGCCAGAAGAATTATGGATTGAGCCGTTTCTCTAATGATTTCATCATTGGACAGTGAGGTGTCAAACAGACCAGGAGTGTCCACAACTGCGACACGGCGCCCGTCAACCTCAGACGTTTCTTTTTGACAGCGCTTGGTGATGGATGTCGGACTTAGATTGGCTGTAAACGCTTTTCTTCCCAAGATGGTGTTTCCAGAAGAGCTTTTTCCACAACCAGTTTTCCCAACCAGTGCAATCCTCAGAACATTACCTGCAATAAATTATAATATAGATTATAAAGGTTATGCATGTGATGCCATAAAAAGACAGCATATCAGTGAGCATTCCATCACGGCAACAGCAGCAGTTCAATCCTAACGTAACTTTTCAGAGTCCGTGTTGCTGATGTAACCCGCCTAAAAAAAGGGGTTAACCTGTTATTTGTATTCATTTTGCATCATTATGAAAACCTGTCTGTTTTTATTGACAGTTGAATATGATTTAGTCCGTTATGTAAACACATGTATATTTTGTTTTAGAAGTTGGAGAGCCATCACAAAACCATTTTTATCTGTCCTGGTTTCTCATATTGAAAATCCTCTCTTGGTAAGCTAATGTGTTCAACGATTGTGTGTGTGGGAAAACCACGAGGTGACCATGCTAGCTCCAATTAGAGAATATTCAAACATTTTCTGTTGTTTTAAAGAAATAACATGAGAAAATACATTTATTTCATAGAAATATAAACTGATTGGCATGTATTACAAAAATATGCTTTGTAACATTCTTACCTTGTGAGACTAAAGGTTCGAGTTACATACAATAGACATAAAATATAATTTTAAGTTATTTAAAGTGGATAAAAGCAGCTATGCTGCAATTCATGGAAATGTTTTTCAATTAAAAATTGTATTTCATTTATTTTGATTTGAAATCTAAAAATCCTAGGTAAAAATGGGTTAAAACAGATAGAAGAGAGTTCATTAGAAAAATGTGACAACATAATTAGATTTCATTGTAATAACAAAATTTAAAAAATAGTATATTCTGACTTCATTGTTAAATAGCTATTGTTCTTTATGTGAACTAAGCTATATTGTAAAAATTGAGAACAGAAGTATAATGTTGTACATCACTAGACCTAGTTGATATTGTATAGATCTTGGACTGAACCTGTATACCTATATATATATATATATATATATATATATATATATATATATATATATATATATATATATATATATATATATATATATATATATATATATATACAGGTCAGGTCTTTTTATGAGGCTAGAAGAAGACCCAGAAGCTCCAGTCCTTGAATCATACCAGGTGAACCATTGATCCATAGATGGCGAGCCTTCTCAGTGAACTGTGGGGGTGGGCACTCATAAGCTTTTGCTTCAGCCCACTCCTTTTGAGCACTATGTGTACTGCTCAAATAAACAAATAAACTAAACTGTGAACCTCCACCACGCCAATCCGGAATCGTGTGGTAGGATTGTGTCAGTCCAACAAACCGGCACCAACAAGACTTCCGGAACACTTACCCTTGACTTTGACTATTCCTCTTTTGACTAACTGACTTGAACTCTGGATTGAACTCTTTTGGATATTTTAAGAATCATTTCCATGAGGAACATTTTCCAAAAAAGGACATTTTATTTTATTTTATTCTAATTTTATTTTGGGCCCATAGGTAGTGTGTACACCATTGTTGTAAGCGGTTTCAATATTGTTGAACTAAAGAGTTTACACATTTCAAAACGTTACACCTGTGTTGCTTGGTTATTACTCTACTTCTCAGCTCCTACGAACCTAGGCGTGTACATACTCTGAAGTGGGTTACACTACTGTTCCTATAGTCGTTAGCTTTAGCCGTCAAACATCGCATTTTAGGAGCGATCCAGATGTTTTCAGCTGTTGTCAATCTCCTTTTGGAGATTTTACTTTAAACACAAATTAGAATATATAAGTGTCCTCTGAGCTAAATGCTAAATCATATTCAGTTAAGTTTCTGCTTTTTGTGCGTTGAATACACATCTAATGGCCACTAAACATAATCTTATAAAATGTTATAAGATGATAAAGAAACCACAGGAATTATAAAAAATGCTATGAGCAGTTGTGAGTAATCCTCAGGCAAAAATAAGTTACATTTATCTGTTTCTTCTTCTACGGGCCACACATATTGTAAAGGACTGTGGCCTAATAAATAACTTACACTTGCACTTTATCAGCCTGTGTCACACGTTTCTCAATGTACTACATAACGTCATTATTCATTCACTCCACACTCAATGGCAGTAAGTTACCATTGTAGCCACAGCCGCCTTGGGGAAAACTGACCATTTACCACATGGCTTTAAAGGGACTATACGGAGTTTAAAAATGTTCAAATTAAGTATTTTCCTCCCCCTACTTGTTCCAGCCATGTCCTAATGTGTAGAATGAGCCCAGACCTGTTCACCACAACTGCCTCTAAAATCCTGCACTCAAAAAGGTGATAATTCGGGTTTGAAGTGCCGTCATGCACAACATTACACTGGAAACACTAAAGTAACTACACTGGAAACACTAAAGTAACTACACTGAAAACACTAAAGTAACTACACTAGAAACACTAAAGTAACTACACTGGAAACACTAAAGTAACTACACTGAAAACACTAAAGTAACTACACTGGAAACACTAAAGTAACTACACTGGAAACACTAAAGTAACTACACTAGAAACACTAAAGTAACTACACTAGAAACGCTAAAGTAACTACACTGGAAACACTAAAGTAACTACACTGGAAACACTAAAGTAACTACACTGGAAACACTAAAGTAACTACACTGGAAACACTAAAGTAACTACACTAGAAACACTAAAGTAACTACACTGGAAACGCTAAAGTAACTACACTGGAAACACTAAAGTAACTACACTAGAAACACTAAAGTAACTACACTGGAAACACTAAAGTAACTACACTGGAAACACTAAAGTAACTACACTAGAAACACTAAAGTAACTACACTGAAAACACTAAAGTAACTACACTAGAAACGCTAAAGTAACGACACTAGAAACACTAAAGTAACTACACTAGAAACACTAAAGTAACTACACTAGAAACACTAAAGTAACTACACTAGAAACACTAAAGTAACTACACTAGAAACACTAAAGTAACTACACTAGAAACGCTAAAGTAACGACACTAGAAACACTAAAGTAACTACACTAGAAACGCTAAAGTAACTACACTAGAAACACTAAAGTAACTACACTAGAAACGCTAAAGTAACGACACTAGAAACGCTAAAGTAACTACACTAGAAACACTAAAGTAACGACACTAGAAACGCTAAAGTAACTACACTAGAAACACTAAAGTAACTACACTAGAAACGCTAAAGTAACTACACTAGAAACGCTAAAGTAACTACACTAGAAACACTAAAGTAACTACACCAGAAACGCTAAAGTAACTACACTAGAAACGCTAAAGTAACTACACTAGAAACGCTAAAGTAACTACACTAGAAACACTAAAGTAACTACACTAGAAACACTAAAGTAACTACACTAGAAACACTAAAGTAACTACACTAGAAACACTAAAGTAACTACACTGGAAACACTAAAGTAACTACACTAGAAACACTAAAGTAACTACACTGGAAACACTAAAGTAACTACACTAGTAACACCAAAGTAACTACACTAGAAACAGTAACTACACTAGAAACGCTACAGTAACTACACTAGAAACACTAAAGTAACTACACTGGAAACACTAAAGTAACTACACTAGAAACACTAAAGTAACTACACTGAAAACACTAAAGTAACTACACTGGAAACGCTAAAGTAACTACACTGGAAACACTAAAGTAACTACACTAGAAACACTAAAGTAACTACACCAGAAACGCTAAAGTAACTACACTAGAAACGCTAAAGTAACTACACTAGAAACGCTAAAGTAACGACACTAGAAACACTAAAGTAACTACACTAGAAACACTAAAGTAACTACACTAGAAACACTAAAGTAACTACACTAGAAACACTAAAGTAACTACACTAGAAACACTAAAGTAACTACACTAGAAACGCTAAAGTAACGACACTAGAAACACTAAAGTAACTACACTAGAAACGCTAAAGTAACTACACTAGAAACACTAAAGTAACTACACTAGAAACGCTAAAGTAACGACACTAGAAACGCTAAAGTAACTACACTAGAAACGCTAAAGTAACGACACTAGAAACGCTAAAGTAACTACACTAGAAACACTAAAGTAACTACACTAGAAACGCTAAAGTAACTACACTAGAAACGCTAAAGTAACTACACTAGAAACACTAAAGTAACTACACCAGAAACGCTAAAGTAACTACACTAGAAACGCTAAAGTAACTACACTAGAAACGCTAAAGTAACTACACTAGAAACACTAAAGTAACTACACTAGAAACACTAAAGTAACTACACTAGAAACACTAAAGTAACTACACTAGAAACACTAAAGTAACTACACTGGAAACACTAAAGTAACTACACTAGAAACACTAAAGTAACTACACTGGAAACACTAAAGTAACTACACTGGAAACACTAAAGTAACTACACTAGAAACACTAAAGTAACTACACTAGAAACACTAAAGTAACTACACTAGAAACACTAAAGTAACTACACTGGAAACACTAAAGTAACTACACTAGAAACACTAAAGTAACTACACTAGAAACACTAAAGTAACTACACTGGAAACACTAAAGTAACTACACTAGAAACACTAAAGTAACTACACTGGAAACACTAAAGTAACTACACTAGAAACACTAAAGTAACTACACTAGTAACACCAAAGTAACTACACTAGAAACAGTAACTACACTAGAAACGCTACAGTAACTACACTAGAAACACTAAAGTAACTACACTAGAAACGCTAAAGTAACTACACTAGAAACACTAAAGTAACTACACTAGAAACACTAAAGTAACTACACTAGAAACACTAAAGTAACTACACTAGAAACACTAAAGTAACGACACTAGAAACGCTAAAGTAACTACACTAGAAACGCTAAAGTAACTACACTAGAAACGCTAAAGTAACTACACTAGAAACACTAAAGTAACTACACTAGAAACACTAAAGTAACTACACTGGAAACACTAAAGTAACTACACTGGAAACACTAAAGTAACTACACTGGAAACACTAAAGTAACTACACTAAAAACGCTAAAGTAACTACACTAGAAACGCTAAAGTAACTACACTAGAAACACTAAAGTAACTACACTAGAAACGCTAAAGTAACTACACTGGAAACACTAAAGTAACTACACTGGAAACACTAAAGTAACTACACTAGAACACTAAAGTAACTACACTAGAAACGCTAAAATAACTACACTAGAAACGCTAAAGTAACTACACTAGAAACACTAAAGTAACTACACTAGAAACGTTAAAGTAACTACACTGGAAACACTAAAGTAACTACACTAGAAACACTAAAGTAACTACACTAGAAACACTAAAGTAACTACACTAGAAACACTAAAGTAACTACACTAGAAACACTAAAGTAACTACACTAGAAACGCTAAAGTACCTACACTAGAAACGCTAAAGTAACTACACTAGAAACACTAAAGTAACTACACTAGAAACGCTAAAGTAACTACACTGGAAACACTAAAGTAACTACACTGGAAACACTAAAGTAACTACACTAGAACACTAAAGTAACTACACTAGAAACGCTAAAATAACTACACTAGAAACGCTAAAGTAACTACACTAGAAACACTAAAGTAACTACACTAGAAACGCTAAAGTAACTACACTGGAAACACTAAAGTAACTACACTAGAAACACTAAAGTAACTACACTAGAAACACTAAAGTAACTACACTAGAAACACTAAAGTAACTACACTAGAAACACTAAAGTAACTACACTAGAAACGCTAAAGTACCTACACTAGAAACGCTAAAGTAACTACACTAGAAACGCTAAAGTAACTACACTAGAAACGCTAAAGTAACTACACTGGAAACGCTAAAGTAACTACACTAGAAACACTAAAGTAACTACACTAGAAACGCTAAAGTAACTACACTAGAAACACTAAAGTAACTACACTAGAAACGCTAAAGTAACTACACTAGAAACGCTAAAGTAACTACACTAGAAACGCTAAAGTAACTACACTAGAAACACTAAAGTAACTACACTAGAAACACTAAAGTAACTACACTAGAAACACTAAAGTAACTACACTAGAAACACTAAAGTAACTACACTAGAAACACTAAAGTAACTACACTACAAAAAGATGAGCACAATGCTAATAATGGTCAATGCAAATAAACTTAGTGAGGGTATCTATTGTTTTCACAGCTTTTTTTTATTTGTATCATTACTTGAAGAAATAATGTTCTCTACAAATCAAGAGTTTGTGGAGGTTTCTTTGCCCAGTCGCACTTATGGATGTAATATTTAACAATATGAATAGGATTACCACATATTTTATGTGACTGTCCACATCTTTCTGCAAGTAGCACAACTTTTCCCTAATCTTATTTTATGGTTTTGTGCATTTAGGTTAATATGGGCCTCCAACTCAACCCAAAACATCATCATAGAAAAGATGAAGTATAGACTCAGGCTGTGTTCTATAAAAAGTGCAGTTAACTTCAGTTTTGTTGGAGAATCTTTATAGGTGTGTATTAGGAGGATAAATGTTATGCATTATTTTAAACGACACATCTTTAGTTTTGTTAAGCACACAGTACTTATGGGTTTGATTTATAATATTTCTCCAATTACTATTTCGAAACATTGTGTTCTGTCTGTGCTGGCCTGTAGGGGACAGTGGGGTAAGATGAGCCACTTTTTGCTTTGGTGATGGTTGTATAAAAACATTATACAATAGATGCTAAATTGTAATATTTATTCACATTTTGGGGTGTTTTCTATTTTTTGCATCTTCAAAAATCATCTGAAGTATATGGTTTTTAAGATGTTTTGTCTTAAAACAAAACTTGTCTTGTGGCTCATTTTACCCCCAGAGTGGGGGAAGGGTAAACTGAACCACCAAATTTAAAGTCTCTTTTTTTTTTACGATTCACTGTTTCCCATGAGCAATTTTATTCCAAAAACATATAACAAATCTTTTTCTTTTCATATGCTCCTTCTGCAGATTATGACATTTTGTCTCTAAAAAAATCCCAGATAATTTAATGTAATATCTCATTTTAATTTGCTTGTCTCTACTAGACCCAGAACCACCAATAAACAATGGTGGTTCTGCAAAAACTATAGAATTGTCCATTCAAATGTTCTGTAATGTGTGATTCATTGTTTCTTATGGAGCAGAGCTCAATTTACCCCAATGTTTTTAGGTCCATTTACCTCATTATTTCTTCTTTGCCAACCATCTGAGGGCGCCTCTATTGAGGTTTTTAAAAGTAAACTAAAGACCCACCTATTTTGTACGGCATTCTCGTAATATGTGTTTTTTAGTGCTAATATATTTTATGTTTTCCTCTGTAGCGATTGTAGCACTTTGTGTAATGGAATCAGTTTGTTTTATTTGTGGCTCAATGAGGTCAGCTAGTGGTGAAAGTTAGTTCTACAGTTTAATTGAACAGTCAGTCTGAACATGCGCTCAGTCAGAAGCCATTTTGTGTTGTTTTTCTTTTGAGCTAAGCGCAGAACGGCATCGTCTGTAAGTAACAAGCTAATTTTGTGCATTTAAATACTATATTTTGGGGTCTAATGACATGGTATGCACTAAGCTTATAATTTGCTACCTACTCTGCAGTAATTTTGCTGTATTTTGTGTGTTTCAGTTTCACACCTACCTCATTAAAACCTGCTAAAGAAAATATGGAGTGCTTCTTTGTGGACGGATGAGGGAGTGTTTAGATACCTGTATAGCTGGGCTACTGTCAAAAACTACAGTGCTCAGCGAGGACAGGACACTTTAGATGTGTTTTCATGTGTAAAGTGCAATACAAATAAATGTATTATTATTATTATTATTATTTAAGAAATATTCCTAAATTTTTAATCAGCTTTTACACATAATTTAATGACCAACCAACATCAGAAAAAAAAGACCTGCATGTTTTTGTTTTAAATCTATAATCTTACATTTCAAGAAAAATGTTTTTTTTTTCAAAATATAAGGGTAGTTCATCTTACCCACTGGCTCATCTTACCCCCCTCCCCCCTACTGTAGGTTCTGGTCTGGCATGCATTTTCAAATGTTTGGTATTGTTCTTTTGTCCAGAATATTAATTAAATTGAACATTAAGCAAAGGTTAACATTTATATCATCATAAGTTCCTTGATACAGACTTAATATTTCTGTTGGAATCGAGTTTTTCACCTGAAGAAATTCTCCCTCAGTTATTGAAAGATTATATTTTTGCTTGAAATCTGGGTAGCTATAAAGGTTTCTATCAGCATTCAGGAGCTTCTGACCATATTTATTGTTCCATATAAAGAAATGAAAGTGTTACTTACGATGTGTGGGCTGTTTGGCTGAAACGGTAATAAAAACATTTTAAAATGTATCCAAATAAATGAATAAATTAAATGAAGTTTGTGTTACCTGTTCCACTCCAGAACATGACAAATACAACCACAGCGAGGATGGCAGCAGCGATCGGGGCAATCTGATTCCTCTCTGTTTCACAAAAAGCAGATACAGGAGGTTAGCACTGCATACACAGCCTCTACTGCTGGGGTGCCTAAAGTGTGAGCCCCGTGACCAGCCCATGGTGAGACTCCCCGTGTAGAAGCAGGCGGAGAGACCCACCCTGGAACAAAGGCGGGACGCCCTGTGCTGGAGACGGAGCATTGAGATAAGGACATGGAGACTCGGATGGACTCTGCCCTTTTAAATTTGATTTTACTTATTTGTTTTATTATTATTTCATGGGCCTAGTTATAATTTTGTTTAAATAAAAGCAGTTTATATTTTTCATCTCTTTATTATATTGGTTACATCGTTCCCAGCTCTCACTTCCCTTTTATTTGTCTATTTGTAGTTCTCGCTTTCTTTACTTCTGGCTCATTTACAATTGACACGCTTTGGTTTTTGTATAAAAACAACACAATGCCATCGTATCACGTTGTTGATTGCACAAATAGAATTACCAACAATCCAGGACTTAAATGTTATAACACAGGGGTTCCCAAACTGTGGTAAGCGTGCCCCTGATTTAAAAAAAATCACAATCTGATCAATATTGACCCGTTAAAACGCTCAGAGCTGCTTTGGACTCAAGTGCGTAAAACTCCGCGGAGGCTGGGAGCGCGGCTGAGCGTCGGCCCTCGCTACAACAGCAGCGCCAACGTTCGATCGAGTTGAAATTTCTGTCTGGAGCCTGTGCGCGTGTTATCAGACTGACGGTGACTTCCATTTGCAACTTCTTCTTAAACTGTCTACAGCGAGATATTCCTCCTGTGATCACGCTGCGTTAGTCACAATAAAGAGACCAGGCTGGTTTTCGTTAAAAAATAGTTGAAATCTCGTACTTAACGAGGGTCGGACTGTTAGCATTGGAGCTGCGCGAGCTACACGTCACACAAGGGCGGAGTCTACAGTGAAGATCCCGCCCTTATGCCCTTATTAGGAACATGCTTCATCAGAGCAGGGGAGGAGGAGTCTGTAAATCCGCCATGACTTCCCCCTCGAGCGTGGTCATTGTGGAAAAGGGGAGGACTGAGGAGTCGTCCAAACCAGAGTCTGATGTTCAGAATGAGGGACAAAAGCAGCAGAGACCTGGTCCACTGGGACAAAGCAAAACACTCAGCTTTACCCATTCACACTAACAGCCTCGTTTTCAAAAATATAAAAAAATAGCATTTTCATTTAATGTTTTTGTATTTACATATTCTTAATAGCCTGTCACCCAGACGAGCAAAACATGCTGAATATGGAAAACCTGCTTGAGTTCACTGTAATAATGGAGGAAATAAACATAATATTGTTTTCAATCTTGTCAAAGTAGGGGGTACGCGACTTGTCACCCAAAGCTTCAGGGGGAACACGGCTCCAAAAAGTTTGGGAACCACTGTTCTAACATACAGGTGCGCACCCTTTTCAGGAGAATAGACGACACTTATGGTTGTGTGTGTCAAACGAGAGACAAATGGTCCTGCATGTACCTGTTTACGTTCAAGCAATTAATGAATGACAAGTTTCATTTTCCGCACACAGCCCTGTGGGTGTGCCCATGTATGAATCACAATTATGTCCTTTCAACAATTACAATTGTCCGAATTAATCTTACATAAAGCCGCATTAATAAAGGAAAGCATTCATGTTTTAAGAAGAAAATCATATGAGAATTACAAAACTTCCAAGTAAGAAGACATAGCACCAAAATAGAAATGTATGTGTAGGGTACTGACCACTAGGACCCTTGTGCTTCATTATCGTTTAGAGACCACTGCTTTCTATTTTTGGCCTTTAGTCCAAGATCGCAGTACGCGATCAGTCATCTTGCTCTGTTCTTACTTCGTAAGGTACACACTGACTTGTTCTTAATGCTATCCATAGCAACAAGATGGCGCAGAGGAAGCCAGCCACTGTGCTTTCGTGCGCTCTGTTGTGTCTATTCTTGTGCGTTTACTGTGTGTCCGCGTGTTCTTACACCCGTGAAGAGCTTCTGAACATCAGGTCGATCACCTCTACGGACCTACTGCCAGTTTTTTTGGCAGCAGCCGCGGATTTGGTCCACTTTTTGACCAAACGAGTGAGACGCCGCCGGAGGGGAAAGCGTGTGGGGGCCCTAGTTCGCCTTCGCAGGCGCGGTGCACGCACGCCTTTACCTGGCGTATTCCTCACGAACGCTCGCTCACTTCCCAACAAGATGGACGAACTAGCGCTGCTGATGAGAAGGAACAAGGACCTCTCCTCGTCCTGCGTTCTCTGTTTCACGGAGACATGGCTGAGCGCGAAGGTCCCGGACAGCGAGGTTCACCTGGAGGGCTTTCAGCTTCTCCCAACACTGCTCTCCTGCTCTGGAATATCTCATCATTAACTGTAAGCCCTTCTATTCTCTTCTGTTCTCGAAGCTCAGCGCGCGCTCGCGAAGCAGATACTACACACGGAGCGGACCTTCCCGGACTCTCTTGTTATCGTGCTTGGTGACTTTAACAAGGGGAACCTGAGCCAGGAACTACCCAAGTACAGACAGTTTATTAAATGCCCCACCAGAGAGGAGAACACGCTGGATCACTGTTACACCACAATACGCAACGCATACCACGCTGTCCCCCGCGCTGCACTCGGACTCTCAGATCACGTGATGGTCCACTTAATCCCCTCATACAGACAAAGACTGAAACTCGCTAAACCTGTAGTGACCAGATCAATGAGGTCCACTCCTGAAGCTGTAGAGGAACTGCGCTCATGTTTGGAGACAACAGACTGGGAAGCGTTAAAGGCTGGTAACAACCTGGATGAATACACGGACACTGTGACCTCATACATCCAGTTCAATGAGGAGCATCATACCAACGCGCACTAGGGTTTGTTTCAACAACTGCAATACATCCGGAACTCTGCTGCCCGCCTACTCACCCACACCCGGTCCAGAGAACACATCACCCCCGTCCTCCAACAGCTCCACTGGCTCCCTGTTCAATATCACATTCAATACAAGCTCCTCCTCCTCACCTACAAGTCCCTCCATAACCTGGCCCCGCCCTACCTCACCGAGTTCCTGCAACACCACCAGCCCACCCGCCACCTCTGCTCAGCCGGCACCAACCGCCTCACCCCCATCATCCGCACTAACCGCCAGACATTGGGTGACCAAGCCTTTGCCATTGCCGCCCCCACCCTTTGGAACTCACTCCCACTGCCCATTAGAAACTCTGACTCACTTCCAACCTTCAAATCAGTACTCAAAACCCCCCTGTTCAAACTAGCTTTTCTTTAAACCCCGTTTTTGTTTGTTTGTTATTCCCCATGTAAAGCGTCTTTGAGTGTCCAGAAAAGCGCTATACAAGTTCGATGTATTATTAGGCCCGAGCCAGGACTTAGTCCTGGTGAGGGACTATTGTTCTCCCCCGGTTTCTTGTTATTATTATTATTATTATAGTTACGCCTCTAAGATCCTGTTTTTCAGTGCCTTCCCGTGCAAAAGTACACGCACAAATTGGCACAGTGATCAGAGTCGGCAAAAATTGCGTGTCAGTGGGCGACATGCACACGCCCAAAACAAAATGGCTCCACAGCGCCCCCTCAAAGTTGACCCCCATTCTTTTGGGGACATGCATTTTTGGCGTAGGCCAATCCCCTTTGGCACAGTGATAGAGCACATGGAGAGAGTCACAAAACATAATTATAGCTCCGCCCTCTGACCAACAGGAAGTCGGCCATCTTGGATTGAAATCCTGGAGAAGAAATCTCTCACCAGATGTTTAAATGTACTACTCCTTGGTTTCTCTGCAGAATAAGCTCAAACATGGCTCAATTGAATCTAGAGAAATGGAGCTACAAATGCAAGCCAGCTTTTTTTGATAACGTTTACAGTTTTCACATAGCGCCCCCACAAAAAACATGCTTTTTTCCCGTACCTTGGACAACCCCTCGCAGGCATGCGCTCTATCCAATCTGGATCATATTTGGCTAACATGAGGCCTCTTATGGTATGGATCCATAGAGCTCAATAACTTCATGGTGCTTACCACTATAGCGCCACCTATCTATACCTTGAAACATTTAGTTTGTACAATTTATATGAAACTTTGCAGGTATATTCTACACATTAAATCGAACACAAAAATATATTACATGTGTTTGATATTTTCGAAGGTGTGGGCGTGGCAATGACGCACAGGAAGTCGGCCATTTTAACTTTTAACCTCTTAACTCCCACCTGAACCAAGTACACTTCTTTGTGTGCTGTGTTTTCACCTGCACTTACGTCTCATTTCTGTAACTGTGTTTTTGACGTTTTTTTTCAAGAAGCTTTAAGATATGGGTCAAGACGAACTGGAGAAAATGTGCTCGGTTAAAGTGGGGGTTAAGAGATTAAAATGGCACCCCCACAAAAAAAATGCCTTTTTGCAGTACATTTCACAACCCCTCGCAGGCATGCGCTCTATCCAATCTGGATCATATTTGGCTGACATAAGGAAACTCACGGTCTGAACAGATAGAGCTCAATAACTGCACAGTGCTCAACACTATAGCGCCCCCTATCTATACCTTTAATATTGCAGTTTGGATTATTTATCTCCCACTTTGCAGGTATATTCTACACAATAAACTAAACAAAAAATTATATTACATATACATCATATTGTGTAAGATGTGGGCGTGGCCAGTGTAAACGTGTTCCTGAGAGCATCATTATTATGCATTCTTTGTCCCTTTGAGTTTTAAATGTAATCACTTATACACCAGATGGCCCTGAATCTTTTTACATGAACACAAAAATGATCCATGCTATAGCGCCCCCTGCTGCAAAGAGCAAGAGTTAGTAGACAGAGAGCACACAGGTTGTGTGTGAGGCCGAGGGGAGAGCAGGTTTGGGCGAGAGCGGGGGCGGTTGCAAAGGAGGCGGTCGCAAGGGGGGGCTGCGCCAGGGGCGAGGGCCTACATCGCCGCTTGCGGCTTTAATTATTATTATTATTATTAACAATGATAAGCCCTGGTTCACCCCCAAACTCCGACAGCTGCGTTAGGAGAAAGAGGCGGCGCACAAAAATGGAGACAGAATCCATTACAGGGAGGCAAGGTACAGCTTTAGCAGGGAGGTGGAGAAAGCTAAAGCTGCATACTCAGCCCGTCTCCAACATCAATTCTCCTCCAATGACTCTGGAGCAGTGTGGCGGGGTCTTAGGGCGATCACCAATTACAAGCCCAAGGCCCCCCGGGCTCTGAACCACCTGTGCCTCGCCCAGAGTCTGAATACACATTACTGCCACCACGAACGCCTATCAGCCTTTGACACCTCTCTAGACACTCCAGCTGCCCCTGCTCCCCCCACCATCAACGACCCCAACACTTTATCAAAGGCCTCCACAAACCCTCCCTCCCCCCCTGCTCTCTCCATCAGTGAGAAGGAAGTGCGTCGGCAAATTCTGAAGCTGAACCCGCGGAAGGCCCCTGGGCCGGATGGTGTCTCCCCCTCCACCCTGAGACACTGCGCGGATCAGCTGGCTCCCGTCTTCACAGACATTTTCAACACCTCCCTGGAGTCATGCCGCGTGCCGTCCTGCTTTAAATCGTCCACCATCGTCCCTGTCCCTAAAAAACCACGGATCACAGGACTTAATGACTACAGGCCGGTGGCGCTGACGTCTGTGGTCATGAAGTCTTTTGACCGTTTGGTCCTGTCCCACCTCAAGGACATCACCGCCCCCCTCCTGGACCCGCTGCAGTTTGCCTTCAGAGCCAACAGGTCTGTAGACGACGCAGTCAATCTGGCCCTCCGCTTCACCCTGGAGCATCTGGACTGCATTGTGCTGCTGCAGAGAAGGTGATTGGCTGTGAGCTCCCATCTCTCCAGGACCTGTTCACCTCCAGGACCCGGAGGCGTGTGGGTCGGATCACAGCTGACCCTTCTCACCCTGGACACGGACCATTCACCCCTCTCCCCTCAGGCAGGAGGCTACGGTCTATCGAGACCCATAAATCCCGTCACTTGAACAGTTTTTTCCCTCCGCCATCAGACTCATGAACAAAAACAAGTCTCTGTAGCTCAGTCACAGACTCATGGATGTATCTGCTCTGTTGCTGTTGTAGTGTCCACACTTAGACCCGCTGATATCACTTTACTTTTTACTCACACTCATCTGTTAATATAATCCCACTGTTGTTCGAAGTCTATTGTTGTCGTCTTACCATATTTTACTTTTTACTTTTTATTTTGTATCTTATTTATTAATATTCCTTATGCATGCCCCCTAAAGCCTTATAGTTTAAAGTTTTATAGCTTAATTTTATCTAAATTCTGTGTTATATATATAAAAATTCCTAGCTTGTGAACCTGTTCTCAAACAATGGAAAATAAAATCTATTCTGATTCTGATAAATATCTATACTTGTATTAGCCATCTACAGGTTATTTGTACAAAATATTTCGCCTGAAACATCCTAATCGGTTATTGTCCTGTTTCCTGGCAATTAACAAGTTGGATATGTTACTTTTATTTGTGTTCAATACTACGCTAATTGCGAAGGAGGTCCAGTTGACATCGTTGAGTGTGAACAACAAATTAAATTCGCCTCCTGCTGCACGTTCCACAAGCACCACACCTGGCCACTTCTACATCACTCAATCACAACGCAGGGTCCTGAGGCTGGGTGAACGGAGCTAAGTGGGGCCCTACATAGACAGACTAAGTCGACGAGGGTTACATATGCAATTTTAAAAGGTAAAAAAGATCAGCACAACTGAACAATGCTCACCAGCCCACACCAGCAGACCTCGGGTCTAGCCCCTCATCAGACTGATGATGATTAGTCTGACCCAGCACACTTGTTTAGAACGTCGGATGTGCGTGTCTTTCCTCCTCAATTACATATGCAATTTACCAGTATATATAAACTCCCATTCGGATTATAACCATATGCAATCATTACTTATAAACACTAGTAACCATTGTATTTTAACCGTTGATTTAGTTATTATTTGAGTATTACATTTGTCCGTCCATCTCTCGTCTGCCCTCGTTCTATTATGTTTAATAGTGACCAGTGGAAACGGCTGTTACAGCATTGTTGTTATGTTTTGCTTGTTCATTTCTCAGTTCCTATAATTCATAACAACTTAAACTTAGAGGTTGTGACATTGGTTCTATCAGCAATGATGTGGTTAAACAGATTCACAGTAATACTAAATTACTTGTAAATCATAAGAACAAAGTCACATGTCTTTAGCATTATTTCTCAAACACACTTCTCTTATACTGTTTTTTGAATTGCTGTAGACCAGGGGTCACCAACCTTTTTCAGCCGAGGGCTACTTCAAGAGCATTGAGTTGTTCGAGAGCTACCAGTTAAAAACTAATCCTAAAGACTTAAAACGTACATTGTTTACTTATAGTATATTGACCCAATATTATATCAATTTCTTTATTTTCCAGTTGTACTGAGTTACAAGAACAGAAACAATTGTATTTTAAAGAATCAGATAAAAAAAAAGAAGTGTGTTACACCTTAGAAAAGTCTCAAGGGCTACTGGGCATGCCCCAAATGGCACCACGTTGGTGACCCCTGCTGTAGACTATCAGCACCTTTTAAGGGTTCCTCTAGATTATTCCACAGATTTAGTAATTGGCCCCTAAAGAAGATTTTGCGTCACGCTCGTTGTGGGCAAGCTAATAACTTTCTCTGTGTTATTATTGTTAATCCACGTATTAAACGTAGCTGTAGAGTCCACTCTAGTTAATTGTAGATCTAATTTGGCCCTTTATCTCCGTGGAGACTATTATTTTCTCCGCTTGAACAAACACTTCTGCGTGGATTAAATTCCTTCTCTCTCTCTCCTCCGTAGCGCAGTAGCTCGCTTGCTGGTTTAGCCCGCTAGCCTAGCCATGGCTACCCCGTCTACTTCCTCCTCTTTCGCGCTGTCCTGCTCAGTTTGCCGTATGTCGAGTCAGAACCCTGCCTCCTTCACAGATGATAGTAGTTGCGTTAAGTGTAGTGTAGTGGTAGCTTTGGAGGCCAGGGTGTCCGAGTCAGAGGCGCGGCTGTCCGGAGTTTTAGTGAAGGCTAGTGTTAGCTACAGTCAGACAGTGGCAGGGACCGCAGTCCGCTCCAACAGTGCTAGAGAGGCTAGTCAGGCTGAGACTAGCCCCGCAGCGGGTCCCGTGCAGCCGGGACAAGACCAGGGCGGATTTGTGACTGTCCGGGGAGGGGGAAGTGCTAAGCGCACACCCGTAGCGCACCAAACGCTTCACGTCCAGAACAGGTTTTCTCCCCTCAGCGCCACACCGGCTGAACCTGATACTCTGGTGATTGGAAGCTCCATAGTTAGGGACGTGAAGATCCCAGCAGCTTTGGTTAGGTGTTATCCGGGGGCCAGAGTTGGTGACATCGAAGGTAACCTTAGGCGCTTAAAGCAGGGAGGGAGGCGGTTCCGTCAGATCGTGATCCACGCGGGTGGTAACGATATTCGGCGGAGACAGTCAGAGATTCTCAAATTGCAAGTAGGCGCGGTGTGTGAATTGGCTAAATCGATGTCAGATACCGTAATATACTCTGGCCCTCTGCCCAATTTGGTCAATGATGAAATGTATAGCAGACATTTATCATTTAACTGCTGGTTGTCTAGATGGTGCGAGCAAAATGATGTTGGATATGTCAATAATTGGAGCGCCTTTTGGGGAAAGCCCAAGCTCATGCGCAGGGATGGCATACATCCACATTTGGATGGTGCATCCCTTTTATCTACGAATGTGGCCGACAGCCTTAGTCGCGGCCCAAATTGACGGTCCAGATATGAGCCCCGGGTGCAGAGCAGTAGTGTAGAACACTCCTCTGTAACCACCGACCCTGCTCCCGGATTGTCACAAATCAAGTGTGTAGATTCTCAAATAAAGACCGTGTCTGTCCCCCGTAAACCAAAGACTAAAACATCAAATGCTAAGAAAACAAACGCTGGCGTCCGACCAAATAACTTAATTCAAATACCAGAACAAATATAGACCGTGTCAGTCCCCCGTATACCAAGCACTACAACATCAAAAGCTCACAAACCAAATGCTGAGTAAATGCTGAAACACAGATACCCAAGAGTAAACTTAACATTAAACGAAACAATAAACAAAGTGCTAAGCACATAACGTGTGGGTTGTTGAATATTAGATCAATCTCATCAAAGTCCATTTTAGTAAATGATTTAATTTGCGATAACAACATTGACTTTCTCGCCCTAACTGAACCATGGCTTCAGCAGGATGACTATGTTAGGCTTAATGAATCTACCCCTCCTAGTTACGTTCATTTTCAGGCTGCCAGAACCACAGGCCGAGGTGGTGGGGTTGCAGTGATATCACACTCTAATCTTGTTCTAAATCCCAAAAATAACCTAAAGTTTAATTCGTTTGAAAGTCTAACACTGTCTCTTACCTGTCCCAAATGGAAAAATCAAAAAGCTTTACTACTTGCTATTATTTATCGGCCTCCTGGCCCCTACTCAGACTTCTTAGCAGAGTTCTCTGAGTTTTTAGCCAGTATAGTGTTGAATTGGAATAAAATTATAATAGTAGGTTGTAGCACAGGCAACATATAATTTATGTTTTACATTATTTCTATTGTAATTGAATCCTGTGTGTATTTGTTGTTGTTATTTACCTGCCCAGCTGACGGCCCTCCAGCTGAGGCAGGCGCGCTAATTGTATTTCTTTACGCATGTGTGTGCGCGCGCCCTCGCTCCCAGTCACACGACAGTGAATGGTGCTCACATCACGGACTATTGAGGGAATCAGGCCTCCTCACAGGGACTAAAGCCCGGGTTGAAGCGGGTACACGGCTCCGAAGGACTCGGAGTGTCTGGACGCTGCTCAACAGGACCGGTGAGCGCATTCCATTACGTTCGTTTTCGGGTTGCGTATTGGGCCTGCACGGGCGCGCGCTACAGCTGCGACCTTGCGCTAATAGTTGACGTGCCTTTTACAGGGCTTTCTGGTTTGGGACCAAGAGGCGGGATAGGTGGGGATCAACCCTGGATTAAAAGGAATTTCCCTCCTACCGCTGGATCCAAAAAAGACTCAAGTGCGCGCAACACGGATCAAAGAACTTTCGAACATTAAAGGGACGGTACCTGTTTTTTAGAGGGCCGTGTTTTTTGTTTAAATTAAACCTATATGATTTTGTGCAAACTAATTAAGTCTGTCCATGGTGTATTTTGTTTCTATTTACTGGAGTAAGTCCTGATTTAAGCCCCGCTTTGACGAGAACATTGTAAAACGCCACAACCTCCCTGATTTTGATTGGTAACCACTTGCACTGAGTGTGAGTGTTACATATGGTGGCCCGTACGGGGAATGTGATTTCATTGTTATTGTCAAATCTGTATTGTGTGTTGTGACGACTCACTACCTGTGGTTATGGAGGGCACTGATGCTCAGGCTCTTGTTGTAATAGAGCCGGTTCCACAGGCTTTAGAGGTTAGTACAGAGCCAGTTGGGGGGGATCCAGATTTTACTGCTGGGCCTTTTGTTACTAGACGTAACCCTACAGAGGATCTGTCCTCTATGTTAGGGTCTATGTATTTGACTGAGGACGATGCTTCGTCTGGGGAGGAGCATGGTTCTCAGGAGGAGCTATTGAACCCTGTTCCGGATGTAAATGCTGATAACGCTAACCCTGAGGTCGAAGGAGGCTTGCCCCAAGGCGCTGTAGAAGAAGTGCAAGTTGAGGGGGAGCAAGATATAGGGGGCGATAACGAGCAGTATACACAAGGGCAGGTTAATGACCTATCAAATCAAGTACAAGCGATGCAGGAGAGGCTAATCAGTCTGGGGCAACAATTCAAAGACTCCGCAACCAGCACCCTGAACAGAGAGGCTGCTTTTAGACATTATGTCGACGCAAGCTTAGCTAAGATGGAAAGAAACCTGATAGGAGAGCTAACAAAGCTGGAGAGGAGTGTAGTCAACTGCCTACTACGGCGGGATGAGAAATGGAAAAAAGACGTTAGCAGGTTGATACCTACCAGCACACCTATTGGTAGTCGTGCGGGGGGAAGGTCTGCTGATGCCAGTCAGGTAGAGCCTCTTCCTCTTTCCTTAAGTTCAGGTGGGGCTTCTCCTTACTGCTCCAAACCTCCAGTGCGGCTGGAGTTCCCCATGTTCGGCCCAAGTAGTGAGACCTCAGAAGTTTTAAACTTTGTGGAACAATGTGAGAACTTTTTAGAGATCAGACCCCTCTCCAATCCTGAACTAATTGGGACATTGTCGTCAGTGTTAAAGGGGCCTGCTCTGAGCTGGTGGAAGGCCGCAAAGGCACAAGTAAAGGACTGGATTTCGTTCAAAAATGCTTTCATGGCTGCCTTTCTGCCCACAGATTATATGAGCGAAGTGGAAGAGAAACTGAGGGCTATGGTGCAGAAACCTGACCAGTGCCTAAGGGACTTTTCTTATGACTATCGTGCTTTGTGTCTGAAGTGGAAACCGGACATGCAGGAGGAGGAAATGGTTCGGCGAATTCTCAATAATAGTAACCCCAAAATCGCCGGCTGTCTTCGAGGAACCGTAACAACAGTTGCAGAGCTGGTGAAGGTGGGAACAATGGTGGAGAAGGACTGTGCTGGAGCCAAGGAATACTGGCAGAAGGTCCATGCCTCAGCAGAAAAGGCTGCACGCAAACCGACGGAGAAGAAGCCACAGCTGAAGTCGGCGGGTGTCTCCATCGTCCAGCACCACGGACACAAAAACAGCAAACCAGAGTTACTGTTAGTGCCTATTGCCATACGGAGTATCCAGGGTACCGCAGTAGTGGACACCGGAAGCACCTTTACCCTGATGCGTGAGAGTCTGTGGAAGCAAATCCAATACAAACGAGATACTCTCTTTCCTGCGGAGGAACAACGGTTTGTCATGGCCGATGGGACAGCACATCCAGCATTAGGGAAGCACAAGCTCTCGGTCGACTGGCAGGGTCAGAAACGGGACGCAGACATCCATATAATGGAGGATCGTCATTTGGCCTTTCCAGTCATCATTGGGCTGGACTTTCTGACGGAAGCAGGGGCCATTCTGAACCTGTCAAAGAGAAGCTATGGCCTGAAGGCAGGGTCACGTTACACCTTTTACCCATTCCTTCAGCAGTCGGTTCAGGCGGGACAGTGGTGCAAAGACCAGTCCTCCGTGAACCTCTACTATGCCATGCCTCAAGGTTCCGTTTTGCCATGTTGGACGACAACAGCTCCCGGTAACGTTTCATCCACGAACCCCCTTTCCCATGACACCGATGGGCTTGAGGAGCTACAGCGGCTGATGGAGCGGTGGCCCACCGTCACATCAGGTCGTTTGGGGAAGACCACAGTCGAGAAACATGCCATCTTCACTCATGATGAGGTTCCTGTGAGGACTAAGGCATATCGGGTTTCACCTCATAAGAAGAGGGTTATCGAAGAACATGTGGAGACAATGCTGAAGGATGACATCATTGAACCATCACAGTCCTCCTGGGCTTCGCCTGTCGTCCTCGTTGACCGTCCTGATGGGCGTGACCGATTTTGTGTGGACTACAGAAAGGTCAACTCCAAAACCCTTCCAGATGCCTATCCAATGCCGATCATTCATGACATCCTGGAGTCGTTGGAGAACGCATCGTGGTTTAGTGCTCTAGATTTACAATCAGGTTACTGGCAGATCGTTATGGATGAGGACAGCAAGCCAAAAACGGCCTTTATTACATCTCAGGGCCTATACCAGTTCAAGCGAATGCCTTTTGGGCTGCGGAATGCGGCTGCCACCTTCCAACGGTTAATGGAGAGGGTGTTGGGAGAGCTCAGAGGAAAAAACTGTTTCGTCTATATTGATGACATCATAGTCTACTCCCAAACACGTGAGCAACACCTACAGGATTTGAACGCCGTGTTCAAGAAGTTGCATGCTGCAACCCTCAGTCTGAATATGAAAAAGTGTAATTTCTTCAAGCGTCAGCTCAAGTTCCTGGGACACATCGTCACCGCAAAAGGGGTGGAAGTTGATCCAACAAAGACTCAGGCTGTTGCTGTGTATCCTCCGCCCAAAGATGTGAAGGAGTTACAACAGGACCGGGCTTTCTGGTTTGGGACCAAGAGGCGGGATAGGTGGGGATCAACCCTGGATTAAAAGGAATTTCCCTCCTACCGCTGGATCCAAAAAAGACTCAAGTGCGCGCAACACGGATCAAAGAACTTTCGAACATTAAAGGGACGGTACCTGTTTTTTAGAGGGCCGTGTTTTTTGTTTAAATTAAACCTATATGATTTTGTGCAAACTAATTAAGTCTGTCCATGGTGTATTTTGTTTCTATTTACTGGAGTAAGTCCTGATTTAAGCCCCGCTTTGACGAGAACATTGTAAAACGCCACAACCTCCCTGATTTTGATTGGTAACCACTTGCACTGAGTGTGAGTGTTACATATGGTGGCCCGTACGGGGAATGTGATTTCATTGTTATTGTCAAATCTGTATTGTGTGTTGTGACGACTCACTACCTGTGGTTATGGAGGGCACTGATGCTCAGGCTCTTGTTGTAATAGAGCCGGTTCCACAGGCTTTAGAGGTTAGTACAGAGCCAGTTGGGGGGGATCCAGATTTTACTGCTGGGCCTTTTGTTACTAGACGTAACCCTACAGAGGATCTGTCCTCTATGTTAGGGTCTATGTATTTGACTGAGGACGATGCTTCGTCTGGGGAGGAGCATGGTTCTCAGGAGGAGCTATTGAACCCTGTTCCGGATGTAAATGCTGATAACGCTAACCCTGAGGTCGAAGGAGGCTTGCCCCAAGGCGCTGTAGAAGAAGTGCAAGTTGAGGGGGAGCAAGATATAGGGGGCGATAACGAGCAGTATACACAAGGGCAGGTTAATGACCTATCAAATCAAGTACAAGCGATGCAGGAGAGGCTAATCAGTCTGGGGCAACAATTCAAAGACTCCGCAACCAGCACCCTGAACAGAGAGGCTGCTTTTAGACATTATGTCGACGCAAGCTTAGCTAAGATGGAAAGAAACCTGATAGGAGAGCTAACAAAGCTGGAGAGGAGTGTAGTCAACTGCCTACTACGGCGGGATGAGAAATGGAAAAAAGACGTTAGCAGGTTGATACCTACCAGCACACCTATTGGTAGTCGTGCGGGGGGAAGGTCTGCTGATGCCAGTCAGGTAGAGCCTCTTCCTCTTTCCTTAAGTTCAGGTGGGGCTTCTCCTTACTGCTCCAAACCTCCAGTGCGGCTGGAGTTCCCCATGTTCGGCCCAAGTAGTGAGACCTCAGAAGTTTTAAACTTTGTGGAACAATGTGAGAACTTTTTAGAGATCAGACCCCTCTCCAATCCTGAACTAATTGGGACATTGTCGTCAGTGTTAAAGGGGCCTGCTCTGAGCTGGTGGAAGGCCGCAAAGGCACAAGTAAAGGACTGGATTTCGTTCAAAAATGCTTTCATGGCTGCCTTTCTGCCCACAGATTATATGAGCGAAGTGGAAGAGAAACTGAGGGCTATGGTGCAGAAACCTGACCAGTGCCTAAGGGACTTTTCTTATGACTATCGTGCTTTGTGTCTGAAGTGGAAACCGGACATGCAGGAGGAGGAAATGGTTCGGCGAATTCTCAATAATAGTAACCCCAAAATCGCCGGCTGTCTTCGAGGAACCGTAACAACAGTTGCAGAGCTGGTGAAGGTGGGAACAATGGTGGAGAAGGACTGTGCTGGAGCCAAGGAATACTGGCAGAAGGTCCATGCCTCAGCAGAAAAGGCTGCACGCAAACCGACGGAGAAGAAGCCACAGCTGAAGTCGGCGGGTGTCTCCATCGTCCAGCACCACGGACACAAAAACAGCAAACCAGAGTTACTGTTAGTGCCTATTGCCATACGGAGTATCCAGGGTACCGCAGTAGTGGACACCGGAAGCACCTTTACCCTGATGCGTGAGAGTCTGTGGAAGCAAATCCAATACAAACGAGATACTCTCTTTCCTGCGGAGGAACAACGGTTTGTCATGGCCGATGGGACAGCACATCCAGCATTAGGGAAGCACAAGCTCTCGGTCGACTGGCAGGGTCAGAAACGGGACGCAGACATCCATATAATGGAGGATCGTCATTTGGCCTTTCCAGTCATCATTGGGCTGGACTTTCTGACGGAAGCAGGGGCCATTCTGAACCTGTCAAAGAGAAGCTATGGCCTGAAGGCAGGGTCACGTTACACCTTTTACCCATTCCTTCAGCAGTCGGTTCAGGCGGGACAGTGGTGCAAAGACCAGTCCTCCGTGAACCTCTACTATGCCATGCCTCAAGGTTCCGTTTTGCCATGTTGGACGACAACAGCTCCCGGTAACGTTTCATCCACGAACCCCCTTTCCCATGACACCGATGGGCTTGAGGAGCTACAGCGGCTGATGGAGCGGTGGCCCACCGTCACATCAGGTCGTTTGGGGAAGACCACAGTCGAGAAACATGCCATCTTCACTCATGATGAGGTTCCTGTGAGGACTAAGGCATATCGGGTTTCACCTCATAAGAAGAGGGTTATCGAAGAACATGTGGAGACAATGCTGAAGGATGACATCATTGAACCATCACAGTCCTCCTGGGCTTCGCCTGTCGTCCTCGTTGACCGTCCTGATGGGCGTGACCGATTTTGTGTGGACTACAGAAAGGTCAACTCCAAAACCCTTCCAGATGCCTATCCAATGCCGATCATTCATGACATCCTGGAGTCGTTGGAGAACGCATCGTGGTTTAGTGCTCTAGATTTACAATCAGGTTACTGGCAGATCGTTATGGATGAGGACAGCAAGCCAAAAACGGCCTTTATTACATCTCAGGGCCTATACCAGTTCAAGCGAATGCCTTTTGGGCTGCGGAATGCGGCTGCCACCTTCCAACGGTTAATGGAGAGGGTGTTGGGAGAGCTCAGAGGAAAAAACTGTTTCGTCTATATTGATGACATCATAGTCTACTCCCAAACACGTGAGCAACACCTACAGGATTTGAACGCCGTGTTCAAGAAGTTGCATGCTGCAACCCTCAGTCTGAATATGAAAAAGTGTAATTTCTTCAAGCGTCAGCTCAAGTTCCTGGGACACATCGTCACCGCAAAAGGGGTGGAAGTTGATCCAACAAAGACTCAGGCTGTTGCTGTGTATCCTCCGCCCAAAGATGTGAAGGAGTTACAACAGGACCGGGCTTTCTGGTTTGGGACCAAGAGGCGGGATAGGTGGGGATCAACCCTGGATTAAAAGGAATTTCCCTCCTACCGCTGGATCCAAAAAAGACTCAAGTGCGCGCAACACGGATCAAAGAACTTTCGAACATTAAAGGGACGGTACCTGTTTTTTAGAGGGCCGTGTTTTTTGTTTAAATTAAACCTATATGATTTTGTGCAAACTAATTAAGTCTGTCCATGGTGTATTTTGTTTCTATTTACTGGAGTAAGTCCTGATTTAAGCCCCGCTTTGACGAGAACATTGTAAAACGCCACAACCTCCCTGATTTTGATTGGTAACCACTTGCACTGAGTGTGAGTGTTACAAGGTGATTTTAACATTCATGTCGATAATAATAGTGATTGTCTGAGCAAGGCATTTAGTGCCTACTGGATGGGGTTGGCTTTACACAAAATGTGAATAAACCTACTCACTGCCATAAACACACTCTTGATCTGGTTTTAAAGGTCCTATATCATGCAAAATCGACTTTTTAGAGCCTTTAACCATGTTGTTGTACTATTTCCTTATCAAAAACACCCCCAGAGTGTTTTTTGGCTTCATTCACGCAGTTCTCAGTAATCCTCCTGAATCCTGCTCTCTGAGCAGCTGCTCCGCCCTCTCCTGGTAAACGACTGACATGTTCAGTTGTGTCGTCACAGCGGAACGGAAGTGCTCGACGTCTGTAATGTGATGCCTTACGGCATGATTTTATTATTTCTGTCGTAAGAAAAAAAATAATAATAAAAAAAATATAAGGAAGTGCCTGACGCGTCCGTGCTGCCCCTGCAGTGAAAACAAACGCTCCCCCTGAGCGTCTGAGCAGATGTCGCGTTTGCACCGAAAGCTGTGAAGAAGGAGCTCTTTCTAACCTACTCTGGAGTCTGGACACCTGTTCTTTTTTCTAACGATAATGTCACGGAGAAAAGCGCGTTTGGCTACGAGGACAGGACTTTATTCAACCTAAAGAAGGCAACCACTCGCCAGAAGTTGGAATTTCTCTCCAGGATTCAGCGACCATCAGCCAAAATAGTGTTTGTCTGTGACCGTCACTGATGGATGTTTGGTGAACCTTGGCCAGAATCAAAGTGGATTAACTTTTATAACCAACATAATGGAAACATCAGAGCGGTGAGTCAATCAAAATGCATGTTAGCGTGTGTGTTAGCCATTATATATATTTCTACTACTGCTAAAGTTGTATGAGCGGAGAGAGGGGGCGGAGTTAACTGAATCCAAGCGTTTTGTCTTCCGGGTTGGAAAAATACCTCCAGAAAATACTTATATTTATCACAAAAATTAGTGCTCCGTAGTGGTAGAGGTACAATATATCATATAAATGCCTATACTTTACTTTGGAATGGCTAAAATAGCATGATACAGGTCCTTTAACATATGGGATTGAAATTAGCGACCTAAATGTTCTCCCTCAGAATCCCGTGCTTTCTGACCATTTTTTAATTACATTCAGGTTCCTAATCGAAGATTATACTAATCCACAGGATAAAATTCAATTAAAACGGCCACTATCTGAAAAAGCTGAGGTAAAGTTTAAAGAAATGATCCAGCCAGTCTTTAATACTACAGAGAATAGCTCGCTTATTGATTTAAATGAAAGTGATCAGTTTGTCGACAGCGTTATGCTCACACTAAAAACAGCCCTTGATGTTGCGGCTCCACTGAAACAGAAAGTTGTTCGGCCTCGGTGGTTCAACGCGGAAACACGAGCGCTTAAACGAAAGACTCGCAAATTAGAACGGTTATGGCGCAATTCTGGGGCGACAGTGGCGCAGATGGTAGAGCGGGTCGTCTCATGATCGGAAGGTCGGGGGTTTGAATCCCGCCTCCTGAAGGTGCACATTGTCGTTGTGTCCTTGGGCAAGACACTTCACCCTCCTTGCCTCCAGTGTCTGTGTACACTGGTGTATGAATGAGAGAGTGAATGGGCCCCCTATGAGAGACCAACAGGCCCGTTTGGAACTATGAGGCTGTCCTTCCGTGGACCCACCACCTGCAGGAGGAGCCATAGGGGACTGGTGCTATGTGACTTGGGCAGCTCCAACAGCTGCCCCCACGACCCGGCAACGGACAAGTGGGAGAAAATGGATGGATGGATGGATGGATGGAATGGCGCAATTCTAGCACTGAGCAATCTCTTAGATCTTGGAAAAATGTCCTACTCGCCTATAAGCAAGCCATGAGGAAAGCAAAAACAGATTACTACTCTTCATTAATTGAAGCAAATAAAAATAACCCTAGGTTTCTTTTTAATACGGTGGCCCGGCTAACAAACAGTCACAGCGCAGTAGAGCCTTCCATTCCTGAGACCCTTAGCTGCGATGACTTCCTTCAATTCTTTAATGACAAAATCACAACCATTAGAGATAAAATGAATGATAAGCTTCCCTTGTCTTGTTCTGATCTAAATCCAGCTGTAGAATCATTGCCTCCTTTCAAAGTCTTAGACAGGTTCATAACTGTAGATGAGGCTGAGGTATTATCAATCATTATGTCTTCAAAACCATCAACTTGTCTTCTAGATCCAATTCCAATTAAACTCCTCAAAGAAATCACCCCAGAAATCTCAGATACCATATTGAAAATAATTAACTCGTCTTTAGAAAATGGGTATGTACCAAAGTCCTTTAAATATGCTGTTATCAAACCACTTTTGAAAAAACCCAATCTCGATCCTGATATTCTAGCAAACTATAGGCCCATATCTAATCTGCCTTTCATTTCAAAAGTCCATGAAAAAGTAGTGGCTAAGCAGCTTTGCCGCCACCTACAGGACAATAGTTTATTTGGAACATTTCAGTCAGGGTACAGAACTTATCATAGCACAGAGACCGCCTTAGTCAAAGTTACCAACGACCTGTTATTAGCAGCTGACGCCGGACTAGCTTCAGTCCTGGTTCTGTTAGACCTCAGTGCAGCCTTTGACACAATCGACCACAATATTCTCCTGCAGAGGTTAGAAACTGACGTAGGCATCAGGGGAACAGCCCTCTCTTGGTTTAAATCTTACTTATCCGATAGGCACCAATTTGTTAATGTAAACCTAAAGTCTTCACCGTGTTCTAAAGTGTGTTATGGGGTGCCACAGGGTTCAGTGCTCGGGCCAATTTTATTTATATTGTACATGCTTCCATTAGGTAACATAATCCGAAATCATAATATAAATTTTCACTGTTACGCGGATGAAACACAGCTGTACTTATCAATGAAACCAGGTCAGACAGATAAATTAGATGTGCTTAGTTCCTGCGTAAAAGCCATCAAGACCTGGATGACTGTAAATTACCTTCTCCTTAACCCTGATAAAACCGAGGTTATTATTTTAGGTCCTCAAAAACTGAGAGTCTTTATCTCAGCAGATCATCTCCCTGGATAATGTTGGCGTAGCAATGAGCTCTAAAGTAAAAAACCTTGGAGTTCTGTTTGACCAAGACCTCTCTTTTAAAACGCATATAAACCAGGCTTGTAAAATTGCGTTCTTTCACCTGCGCAACATTGCTAAAATACGAAACATTCTACCTAAGAGTGATGCAGAAAAACTTATTCATGCATTTGTTTCCTCAAGGCTGGACTACTGTAACTGCCTGCTAGCAGCAGGTCCTAAAAGTTCCCTAAAAAAGTTTTCAATTAGTTCAAAATGCAGCTGCAAGATTATTAACGCGTACAAAGAGAAGTAAACACATGACACCTGTGCTAAAGTCTCTCCACTGGCTTCCTGTTGAGTTTAGAATCAAATTTAAAATCCTGCTCCTCACATTTAAAGCCATAAAGGGTTTGGCTCCGCTTTATCTCCAAGACGTTATCGTTCCATATCGGCCAACCAGAGCACTCCGCTCTCAAAACTCAGGGCTACTAGTGATTCCTCGGGTCTCCAAAATCACTGTAGGAGGAAGAGCCTTTAGCTCCAACATCACTGTAGGAGGAAGAGCCTTTAGCTCCAAAATCACTGTAGGAGGAAGAGCCTTTAGCTCCAACATCACTGTAGGAGGAAGAGCCTTTAGCTCCAACATCACTGTAGGAGGAAGAGCCTTTAGCTCCAACATCACTGTAGGAGGAAGAGCCTTTAGCTCCAACATCACTGTAGGAGGAAGAGCCTTTAGCTCCAACATCACTGTAGGAGGAAGAGCCTTTAGCTCCAACATCACTGTAGGAGGAAGAGCCTTTAGCTCCAACATCACTGTAGGAGGAAGAGCCTTTAGCTCTAAGCTCCGGTTTTATGGAATAAACTCCCAGCTCACGTTAAAGAAGCAGAAACAGTCCCTACATTTAAGACTAGGCTCAAAACGTACCTCTTCGAATTAGCTTATGATCAGGTCAGTTAGGTAAAGCTCTAACCCTCAGCCTGAAGTAAAGCTCTAACCCACAGCCTGAAGTAAAGCTCCAACCCTCAGCCTGAAGTAAAGCTCTAACCCACAGCCTGAAGTAAAGCTCTAACCCACAGCCTGAAGTAAAGCTCTAACCCACAGCCTGAAGTAAAGCTCTAACCCACAGCCTGAAGTAAAGCTCTAACCCACAGCCTGAAGTAAAGCTCTAACCCTCAGCCTGAAGTAAAGCTCTAACCCTCAGCCTGAAGTAAAGCTCTAACCCTCAGCCTGAAGTAAAGCTCTAACCCTCAGCCTGAAGTAAGGCTCTAACCCACAGCCTGAAGTAAAGCTCTAACCCACAGCCTGAAGTAAAGCTCTAACCCTCGGCCTGAAGTAAAGCTCTAACCCACAGCCTGAAGTAAAGCTCTAACCCACAGCCTGAAGTAAAGCTCTAACCCACAGCCTGAAGTAAAGCTCTAACCCACAGCCTGAAGTAAAGCTCTAACCCTCGGCCTGAAGTAAAGCTCTAACCCACAGCCTGAAGTAAAGCTCTAACCCTCAGCCTGAAGTAAAGCTCTAACCCTCAGCCTGAAGTAAAGCTCTAACCCACAGCCTGAAGTAAAGCTCTAACCCTCAGCCTGAAGTAAAGCTCTAACCCTCAGCCTGAAGTAAAGCTCTAACCCACAGCCTGAAGTAAAGCTCTAACCCACAGCCTGAAGTAAAGCTCTAACCCTCGGCCTGAAGTAAAGCTCTAACCCTCAGCCTGAAGTAAAGCTCTAACCCACAGCCTGAAGTAAAGCTCTAACCCTCAGCCTGAAGTAAAGCTCTAACCCTCAGCCTGAAGTAAAGCTCTAACCCACAGCCTGAAGTAAAGCTCTAACCCTCAGCCTGAAGTAAAGCTCTAACCCACAGCCTGAAGTAAAGCTCTAACCCTCAGCCTGAAGTAAAGCTCTAACCCACAGCCTGAAGTAAAGCTCTAACCCTCGGCCTGAAGTAAAGCTCTAACCCTCAGCCTGAAGTAAAGCTCTAACCCACAGCCTGAAGTAAAGCTCTAACCCACAGCCTGAAGTAAAGCTCTAACCCACAGCCTGAAGTAAAGCTCTAACCCACAGCCTGAAGTAAAGCTCTAACCCACAACCTGAAGTAAAGCTCTAACCCACAGCCTGAAGTAAAGCTCTAACCCTCAGCCTGAAGTAAAGCTCTAACCCTCAGCCTGAAGTAAAGCTCTAACCCTCAGCCTGAAGTAAAGCTCTAACCCTCAGCCTGAAGTAAAGCTCTAACCCTCAGCCTGAAGTAAAGCTCTAACCCTCAGCCTGAAGTAAAGCTCTAACCCACAGCCTGAAGTAAAGCTCTAACCCACAGCCTGAAGTAAAGCTCTAACCCACAGCCTGAAGTAAAGCTCTAACCCTCAGCCTGAAGTAAAGCTCTAACCCACAGCCTGAAGTAAAGCTCTAACCCTCAGCCTGAAGTAAAGCTCTAACCCTCAGCCTGAAGTAAAGCTCTAACCCACAGCCTGAAGTAAAGCTCTAACCCTCAGCCTGAAGTAAAGCTCTAACCCACAGCCTGAAGTAAAGCTCTAACCCTCAGCCTGAAGTAAAGCTCTAACCCTCAGCCTGAAGTAAAGCTCTAACCCTCAGCCTGAAGTAAAGCTCTAACCCACAGCCTGAAGTAAAGCTCTAACCCTCAGCCTGAAGTAAAGCTCTAACCCCTGATCTTTGACATACCCAAGGGTGTTTTAACATGTAAATCCAAACTCACTTTTTATATGGAAAATTAACAATTATGTGTGTTCATTTTATATTTTATATTTGTTTTTTAAATTGGCTATAAAATAAGATATTTTGATATTTTTCAAACTTTGTAGTTTTGTGCAGAATGGAAGTGGATTAACATAATTACGTGAAAAAAGTTAGAACATTTTTTCATCTACAATATTTTTTACAGCCATCAAAAAAGTGGCATGAAAAGCCACTGACATGGGATCAGTGTGGTGTTTCTTAACATGACTCAAGGGTTAAGGGAACATGATTCATTTTAAACCTGTCATTCTTCATTTTATTTAATAATAGTGAATCGAGTCCACCTTGAAATGCTTTAAACATATTGGATTTTTAAATGTATTGTCCAAGTTTCACCTTGTTTCTTGTTTTTTTATTTATTTTTTGTCAAATCCCAGTAACCATGTTCAAACACAATTCTGGATAGGCAACAATCCGGCGTGGTGTGTTTACATGCATGTATCCATGTATGTTGTTCGTTAACATGCACTGTCCCAAACTAGTAAATACATCAAATATAAGATGCAAGATTAAAATACTGCGTCTGGTACATCCCAGGTTTGATTCTTTAATGCGTGGGTGACAGTTTCCCCTCTGGGCCCTGGATTTGGCTTCATTCCTTTTACATTACAGGCAGCTGCAGGTCAGGGGTAGTAGAACCTTTTATCTGCTGTCTGCAAGTTGTAAAATGTGAAATATTTAAAACATTTGATGCACTTTATCAGGATGCATCTTAGAGTTTATGAAAGTGATGTTTTGAATCTACAATCAACGCTTTAAATTAAACTCTTTTTGCAGTTTGAAAACGAGCTAAATGTTGTAGAGAAATGTTGAATCAAACAGCCTCGGGCACACGGAGTAAAGGTGCATTTCCTCGTTTGACTTGTCAGACTGCATAGCTTTGGAAATACCTGTGCTCATCCACAGTAGAGTTTCAGTTGGCTGGATTGACAGACTGGTTAACCATTTCCTGACACGTCTTTGTGAAGTTTGTGAACTGATTACAATCAGGCCAGAAACAAACTCCTGCATACTTTAAGTCAATGCAAACCAGCATTAGTACATTTCAACACTCGTGTGCATAGAAGGTTAGCTCAGCCCGGGCACATCAGAAATCCATCCAAAAGTGACAGATTTCAGAGAACAGGCTGAATCACAATTTTAGTACAAGAGAATGTTTGTTTTCCCTCAAACAATGTCATTTATCAGCACTTTGTGCAGGACTAAACGTACATAATCTAATGTGTATGCTGTGTGTAGATTTCTGCAGTAATACATTAGTGTCAGTTGAAACCACCAGGTTTCATAACTGCCTTTCATAAACTTACCCTTTGCTGTTGTCGCCATAGTGTTTTGTGAATAGAGCTGTAGACGGACAGAAAAGCACAACAGCTTTAGGACAGTTATTTGGAAAACAACAGCAATGATAATATGACTAATGAATATTACAACAAGAAATAGAAAAATACATTTACAGAAAATATGCACAGAATCCACCTCAACTGAATGATCACATGTGCTGCATGTGCTGTTTGATTCTATTATAAATAAGAACGTTTACTTAGGTTATAGTCCTGTTTCAGTCATTGACACAAAACCGCTTATTTGGGCATTGATCCATAATTACACTTAGTGGAACAAAGAAAAGGGGACATGACTGTTTAGTTTAGTTTTAGTTTATTTTCTTATTTGGTGTCTTGGACCTTAAAGGTGCCCAGCCCGCATGGGCTTATAAGAAACAAAAATGCAGAAAACAGAAACACATTAAACAAAGAGTGTCCTCTCACGTTGAAGCCAAGCGCTTCACAAAAACGCAGACAAATAAAATTACTTATACTTGAACAAATACTTGAACAAATACTTGTTCAAGTATTTGTTCAAGTGACAGATTTGTTATTAGTAACAAATCTGTCACTTATTCATTATTCGTCCTTTCCACAGACGTCAATCACATGATTTTTACTCAATTTCTTTCCTTTTTACTACAAACTGTCAGGCCAACTCTTGTCTGAATTTGAGCTTTTATAACAACAGAACAGTATCGTCCCCTTTTTTCAAAAACAGTTGAATAAAAATGTCATTAATTGATGAAATACAGACTTACATGAGCTGCGACAGCGTCTCCTCCAGTGATCAGGTTTAAAGTGAAACTATTTGAAAAGGTGTGTCCCTGAACATGACGCTGATTATGTTTGAATGCTCTAAAATGAAGTCAAAATAAATCTGCATCTGCTGATTTTCTGATTTTGCCCTGAAGTTCAAAACAAAACATAGAACACACATATTAAATACTTTGACACAAATTAAAACAGTATAATATTACTGAGCAGACTGAGCAGATGGTGTGAGCGATTTAACACAGCCAGGTGGAGTGAGTGACAGAGGCGCTGGACCAGGGGGACAGGCAGCGGCGTCGGAAGCGTCTGGAAAGTGGGGGGGACACATTTCAAAAATGGGGGGGTCGACTTCTTAACATTAAGAACTACAGTGGGACAAGGTCAGGACAATAACAGAGCAATGTTATTGCTTTAGCAGGACTACTTCCAAATCGGGCGTTACTTCAAGAATACGTGAGAGACTCGATCAGCTCAGCAGCGCACCTCCCCTATATGTCCACCCAGCTGGGTGGACATATAGGGCGGATAACCAAACACCTGTGGAGGCGCTGTTCTCCTGTTCAGTCCTGGCTTTATGGCGTGTTGTTAAAAAAACTCAGTGAATTAAGCTCTTATGAGACGGCGCGCGCGCTCGTGTTTGCTTCCACATTAATATTATATTCAGCTTCAGCCACACCCGTTAACTCCTGCCATCGCAAACAAACATCTCAACGCAGTATCTTCACATTTCCCACAAACGCAGATAACATTGAGTCAAGGGGTAAAGGAAGCAAACATTTATCCGTCCGATGAATAATTCAGATATTATCTGGTTAAGTTAGAGTCCAGACAGCGAGGTTTAACGGGCGTATTGACCGGTTGAACACTCGTGCTAGCCCGGTGCAGTTTCCCCAAACTCACTACATCGGTTTCATCACTCGGTTTACAAACACGTCCAAACCTGATGTTCCTCACCTTAAAGTTACTGGTCAGGCCCTTTGTACCGATGAAGACACGCTGTCCACCTGCAGAGGACCGCCAAAAGTCCTGCTCCTCCATGTGATAATCCGTGAGAAACTCCGAAGACACGATGCACGAGTCCTTGTGCTTCTGTTTGGTCAAATCTGTCCAACGATAATCCTCCAGTATTCTCACTTTAGCCGTTTTTCCGTGGTTTACAGAGACATGTTTACATTTCAGCCGCTCTGAGGTGAGGAGCCGCATGAACACAGCTACGCAAAGCGGAGCGTATGCGCCGCGGAGCGACGCGATACTGGCGCGGATAATGGGATAATGCCAATACATATTTTTTTAAATGTATGGAAAATAAGCCGCGGGTCATATTTAATTGTTTAGCCTCGGGGAGCCTATTGAAAAGGTCCAGTCTAAACTAGTAAATGTAAAGTCAATGAAAATTCACGTTGTGAAAGTGGAGGGGACCAAACAACCACTTTTCAAAAGTGGGGGGGACACGTCCCCCTCACAATGAATGGTTCCGACGCCCATGGGGACAGGACAGAAAGTGGTTTGCGATAGCTTGAAATCTGATCAAAAATAATGAGAATGGACATGCGTATATATCTGAGTCCTGATCGGGAGGTAATGTCCGATCTCGATGGAGTCTGTAACCACGTGATCAGGCCCGATTTCCGATCACGTGATCGGATCGGGACATCCCTAGTTAATACTGTGTGTTAATACTTTTGTCATGTTGTAGTTACTGGTGAAATAAGGATTTTACCAACCCTCATGAATTCATACTGTGGATGTTCCTCTTGTGGATGTTTCTCCTGAGGATGTTCCTCCTGAGGATGTTCCTCCTGAGGATGTTCCTCTTGTGGATGTTCCTCCTGAGGATGTTCCTCCTGAGGATGTTCCTCCTGAGGATGTTCCTCCTGTAAATGTTCCTCCTGAGGATGTTCCTCCTGTGGATGTTCCTCCTGAGGATGTTCCTCCTGTGAATGGTCCTCCTGTGGATGTTCCTCCTGAGGATGTTCCTCCTGTGAATGGTCCTCCTGTGGATGTTCCTCTTGAGGATGTTCCTCCTGTGGATGTTCCTCCTGAAGATGTTCCTCCTGTGAATGGTCCTCCTGAGGATGTTCCTCCTGTGGATGTTCCTCCTGTGAATGGTCCTCCTGAGGATGTTCCTCCTGTGGATGTTCCTCCTGTGGATGTTCCTCTCTACTTGTGTCTTCCCTTATTACAGCACACATGTCTGCATTTCCTAAGTGTGGCTAGCAGTGGGTAGTTTAGGCCAAGGGTTCCCAAACTTTTTTGTCTGAAACCCCAAAAATTGACACAAAAACAACTCGAGACTCACATCAAGTTATTCTCTCTTATGCTACTTTAGTGCAAAAAAAAACAAAGTTTATATGGATTCAATCTTTGAAAGGACTTGAAAAAATTATATGTTGTTTTACACTCAAAAATATACTAAAAACAATAGCATTTTTCTTTTTATTTCATCTTGAAATCATCTGGTGACCCCCATCCAAGGCCTCACGACCCCCCCCAAGGAGTCCCTACCCCCACTTTGGGAACCACTGGCTTAGGCCACTTGTGTAGTCTGTAACCATTCATTCATTTGTATATTCAAGGCTCAGCTAACGGCAGTAGCTCCAGCGCTGTCCATCACTGTCTCGTCTTTCTCCTAAACTGGTGTCTGTGACTTAAGTCTGTCCAACAGTCAGAGGGACCTCTTGGACGACCCTCTGCCCAGATGTTAAACCTGTATCTCATGGACTGAATATTCATACACTCAACAAAAATATAAACGCAACACCTTTGTTTCTGCTCCATTTTTCATGAGATGGACTTAAAGATCTAAAATTCATTCCAGATACACAATATTACCATTTCTCTCAAACATTGTTCACAAATCAGTCCAAATGTGTGATAGTGAGCACTTCTGCTCTGCCGAGACAATCCATCCCACCTCACAGGTGTGCCACATCAAGATGCTGATCTGACATCATGATTAGTGCACCGTACCTTATACTGCCCACAATAAAAGGCCACCCTGAAATGTGCAGTTTTTTGCTTTATTGGGGGTCTGGGGACTCAGAACCCGTCAGTATCTGGTGTGACCACCATTTGCCTCATGCAGTGCAACACATCTTCTTCCATAGAGTTTATCAGATTGTCAATTGTGTCCTGTGGAATGTTGGTCCACTCCTCTTCAATGGCTGTGCGAAGTTGCTGGATATTAGTGGGAACTGGTACACGCTGTCGTATTCACCGGTCAAGCACATCCCAAACATGCTCAATGGGTGACATGTCCGGTGAGTATGCTGGCCATGCAAGAGCTGGGACATTTTCAGCTTCCAAGAATAGTGTACAGATCCTTGCAACATGGGGCCGTGCATTATCTTGCTGAAACATGAGATGTTCATGGATGTATGGCTGTCAGCATGCCAAGTGCACGCTCCCTCAATGCTTGTGGCATCTGTGGCATTTTGCTGTGAGACAAAACTGCACATTTCAGGGTGGCCTTTTGGGAGCAGAAACAAAGGTGTTGCGTTTATATTTTTGTTGAGTGTAATTTGAACTTAAATGTTAAACTTTAAATGTTAAACAAAAAAAGGCCAATCACGTGTCGGATCCTGCCCATTTCTGTCCAAATCATAGCCTATTCACATCGGATTAGTTTTATCACAGGACCTCGGAGTTCAGTCAAATATAGTCGGTCATTCACGGGGAATTTTGACTTTACAAATCACTGACGCACGGGATTCACATCACAGACATTCTCTGATTATTACAAATCACATGTGGTCCCGGGGTAAAACTAATCCCGTGTGTTTAACGTATTCACCGTCAGAGCTTCCACAGAGAATAAAAAAGAATTAAAAGACCTGAAGGCAATGGTGCCAAAATTAAGTTTAAACTTAAAGGCCCTATCCCTGATTTTTCATTATTACAGACAATGAAAGATGAAGCCACTAAATGAAAATGTTAGTTGTGTCCAAACTCATTCCTGACTTTCCTAAGATATTTGTAGCATCCCAATTCTTCACAGGGATGAGTTTATTGGCACATTTCACTTTTCAGGGTTATTGTCACAGAAATGCAAGAACACTAGCCATGAACGTTCATGAAATAGATCCAAATGCTTATTAATTAGACGTACAGTGTTTTTCCCTCAAACGTCAGAGTTAACCATATACTAGAGTGCCCAGGTTAGGTTTTACTGTACAAGTGTTTCAAATATGGACTAGAACAGTGTTCATGTCGTCGTCTAAAGGATTTTCTCCTCATTTTAGTCAAAGTGATGATTTTTGTAGCTGGCTAAAATTAGACTAAAACTAGATGTTGTTTATGAGACTAAAACTAAAATGTCCAGATATTTTCATTGACTGAAATATGATGAAATGAAAATGAAACAAAGAGACTAAAACCTTCCAAACCTTCAGTGACAGTTTGACAGAGTCCTCACATCATTTAAAGGAGACGTATTATGGCATTTTGAGATCATCTATTCCACACATTCAACATGATTCAACATGATCCCTGACTATGAGAGAACAACAGGCCGGTTAGAACCATGAGGCCGTCCTTCTGTGGACCCCCCACCTGCAGGGGGCGCTATAGGGGCTGGAGCAGCTCCAACACCTGCAGGACCCGGCAACGGACAAGTGGAAGAAGATGGATGGATGGGCTGAGGAACAACCAGAGGAATGTCCTCATTTAGTTTATTCCACATCGCCTTAAAAAAACACTAAGCCTTCATCATTGAACTAGTGCTGCCCTCTTGTGGCCACCCTCGCATGTATTTCTTCTGTACATTTGTGTTGCATATTGACATATTGTATGTTTTAGTCTTTTATTGTGTTCTTACTGGTTGATACTGACTTCGCTGCTGCTGTCTCTGTCATCGATGGTTCTATTTGCTCGTCTGCTTCACTGTTGGACTCTCCTGCAGCTGCTGTGGAATATGATGATTTATTTTCTCTCCTTTCATCTGTCGGCCTTTGCCAGATTATACAGTTGTGCGGTCAATAAATACTCTTAAATATCTTAGTTTAGTTGCTGACTTTGTAATAATATTGGCAAGATCCTCGAAGCTTTTAGATTTGGGTAAAGCTGAACTGGAGAAAATGTGCTTGGTTAAGGTGGGGGGTAAGAGGTTAAACAGGGCCATTAACCTTATGTACGACTTCAAACCTGATGCAGGAGTGAAGTGAACAGAAAGATGAGAGTTGAAACCATGAGAATAAGGAGGTCACTTCAGGACATGGCCGACAGACACTTTTACTAAATCAATAAAGCTCCAAAATGAGCATATATTTAGCTCTTTGACTCGTAATATCATTAGCTTCACTTTATTCACGCCTTCACATTCACCTCTTTATCTTTAGCGTGTTTACCTTTATACGTTCACTTTCGCCGCTCCACAAACCTGTTCTGCCTAGCAACAGGTGATATTCCGCCTGGTGCATGAACATGGTGTCACTCTGAGCTCCGCCAGTTCGTATAAAAACCCCGGACATGTTTCTGCAGAGACTTTTCAGTCACGGATAGAGACAGAGCAGAGTGTTGGGAAACTTTTGGAAACTTTCCGCTCTAATGACGATGAAGCCGTGTGTTCATCTGCTGCTGCTGCTGGGAGCTCTGATCCACGGAGGCAACACCAGTGAGTAACTCTGGCTTTATCCACACACCTGGTCTTTCAAAGGAGACAGAAACAGTCTGTAGAAATGCATTTGTTTACCGTGTTGGTAATGCAGACTCTGTACAGTATTTGGCTCATAAAAGTTACATAATGCACCTTTTTGCTATAATACTTTCTCTTTCCATTTAGTGATGCCAGATTAGAACAATGAACTTGAAATTAATTCAGGCACAAAACAACAAACATTTCTTTATTACATTTAAAATAAAATAAAATGTGAATATTGCATATTATTCATTATATCATTCAGACAGTATTTTACACGTTTAAAATAGTTCAACCAATGGCTGACTCTTTGATCATTAGCCTCCGCCTGTTCTGAGCTTATGAGTTATTACTCAAAAATGTCCTCCCTAGTCCCTAACCCGCCCTTCACTATAGGGCCTGCCTCCACAGGCACAGCTCACATGGTCCACCCGGTTTGGCGAGCTTTTCCCCTGCGGAGGCCAGGGTCAAACCGGTCTGAGCAGGTATACGCAGGGCTGTCAACTTTTCACCCAACTTTGGAGTGAGACATCGCTCGGTCCTGAGCTGGGTGGCCCTTTTCTTGGCTATAATGTCTCATAATTGTACAAAATTAAAAGCTAAAGACAAGTTTATGCTTTGGGTGGCTGTGCACAGCAAGTGTTGCATAGACAAAAGCAACCTCAAAGTATGTGAGTGGATCTGATGGAGGGTTAATAGCCATGAGAAGCTGTTTAAAATGTGAGAGAGCACTTTAGCACTTTGTTTGGGGTCCTCCCCCAAAAAACAAAATATATAATTCAGATGTGATTTCCTGCATTTTAGATCATAAATAATACTTTTAACTGGTCTATTTACTGGTGTTAAATAATTAATTTTCCTGGGCCCTCTTCAAATTGGGGCCTCTCAGCAAATGCCCAGTTAGCCCCGTTCATCGTTACGGCCCTGCCAAAAGATACAATTACACAAAGCATTGTGCATAGTTGAGGGCAGTCAGTCACATGCAGCTCAGGAACATGTTTAAAACATCCTCTGCACTGAAGTCAGGTGCAATTGACCTTTCCAAAAGCCCCGCCCACTTAGTTACTGTTGCTACGTCCGTCATACTTCTGATGTCGCTGCTAAAGTGACTCGTGTTAGTGACTCTAATTGGAAAAACAAGATCAAGGCAAAAGGGGTTGCAATATGCAGCAGGGGAATATATTCAAGATATTACACAATCCAACGAAGGATAAAGGACAACTATTGACACTAAGGCATACAGACACGTCTCAAGCAAAAGCAAAGAAACCTTATTATCTATTGTGCAACAGCAAAGCCTGGTGGACCAGTCGTGCTCTTGCACTCTGCTCAGTGCTCATTGCTGGTATGTCCCATTGTTTTGCATTGGAGGTCTGCGGTATGTCGGGTCAGTGTGAATCTAACCTCAGCTCTTTGGGGTCAGTGTGAATCTAACTTCAGCACTTTAGGGTCAGTGTGAATCTAACCTCAACACTTTAGGGTCAGTGTGAATCTAACCTCAACACTTTAGGGTCAGTGTGAATCTAACCTCAGCACTTTAGGGTCAGTGTGAATCTAACTTCAGCACTTTAGGGTCAGTGTGAATCTAACCTCAGCACTTTAGGGTCAGTGTGAATCTAACCTCAACACTTTAGGGTCCGTGTGAAATCTAACCTCAGCACTTTAGGGTCAGTGTGAATCTAACCTCAGCTCTTTAGGGTCAGTGTGAATCTAACCTCAGCTCTTTAGGGTCAGTGTGAATCTAACCTCAGCACTTTAGGGTCAGTGTGAATCTAACCTCAGCTCTTTAGGGTCAGTGTGAATCTAACCTCAGCTCTTTAGGGTCAGTGTGAATCTAACCTCAACACTTTAGGGTCAGTGTGAATCTAACCTCAGCACTTTAGGGTCAGTGTGAATCTAACCTCAACACTTTAGGGTCAGTGTGAATCTAACCTCAGCACTTTAGGGTCAGTGTGAATCTAACCTCAGCACTTTAGGGTCCGTGTGAAATCTAACCTCAGCACTTTAGGGTCAGTGTGAATCTAACCTCATCACTTTAGGGTCAGTGTGAATCTAACCTCAGCACTTTAGGGTCAGTGTGAATCTAACCTCAGCACTTTAGGGTCAGTGTGAATCTAACCTCAGCACTTTAGGGTCAGTGTGAATCTAACCTCAGCACTTTAGGGTCAGTGTGAATCTAACCTCGGCACTTTAGGGTCAGTGTGAATCTAAACTCGGCACTTTAGGGTCAGTGTGAATCTAGTGAATCTAACCTCAGCACTTTAGGGTCAGTGTGAAACTAACCTCGGCACTTTAGGGTCAGTGTAAATCTAACCTCGGCACTTTAGGGTCAGTGTGAATCTAACCTCAGCACTTTAGGGTCAGTGTGAATCTAACCTCAGCACTTTAGGGTCAGTGTGAATCTAACCTCAGCACTTTAGGGTCAGTGTGAATCTAACCTCGGCACTTTAGGGTCAGTGTGAATCTAACCTCAGCACTTTAGGGTCAGTGTGAATCTAACCTCAGCACTTTAGGGTCAGTGTGAATCTAACCTCAGCACTTTAGTGTCAGTGTGAATCTAACCTCAGCACTTTAGGGTCAGTGTGAATCTAACCTCGGCACTTTAGGGTCAGTGTGAATCTAACCTCAGCACTTTAGTGTCAGTGTGAATCTAACCTCGGCACTTTAGGGTCAGTGTAAATCTAACCTCGGCACTTTAGGGTCAGTGTGTGAATCTAACCTCAGCACTTTAGGGTCAGTGTGGATCTAACCTCAGCACTTTAGGGTCAGTGTGAATCTAACCTCAGCTCTTTAGGGTCAGTGTAAATCTAACCTCGGCACTTTAGGGTCAGTGTGAATCTAACCTCAGCACTTTAGGGTCAGTGTGTGAATCTAACCTCAGCACTTTAGGGTCAGTGTGAATCTGACCTCAGCACTTTAGGGTCAGTGTGAATCTAACCTCAGCACTTTAGGGTCAGTGTAAATCTAACCTCGGCACTTTAGGGTCAGTGTGAATCTAACCTCAGCACTTTAGGGTCAGTGTGAATCTAACCTCAGCACTTTAGGGTCAGTGTGAATCTAACCTCAGCACTTTAGGGTCAGTGTGAATCTAACCTCAACACTTTAGGGTCCGTGTGAAATCTAACCTCAGCACTTTAGGGTCAGTGTGAATCTAACCTCAGCTCTTTAGGGTCAGTGTGAATCTAACCTCAGCTCTTTAGGGTCAGTGTGAATCTAACCTCAACACTTTAGGGTCCGTGTGAAATCTAACCTCAGCACTTTAGGGTCAGTGTGTGAATCTAACCTCAGCACTTTAGGGTCAGTGTGTGAATCTAACCTCAGCACTTTAGGGTCAGTGTGGATCTAACCTCAGCACTTTAGGGTCAGTGTGAATCTAACCTCAGCTCTTTAGGGTCAGTGTAAATCTAACCTCGGCACTTTAGGGTCAGTGTGAATCTAACCTCAGCACTTTAGGGTCAGTGTGTGAATCTAACCTCAGCACTTTAGGGTCAGTGTGAATCTGACCTCAGCACTTTAGGGTCAGTGTGAATCTAACCTCAGCACTTTAGGGTCAGTGTAAATCTAACCTCGGCACTTTAGGGTCAGTGTGAATCTAACCTCAGCACTTTAGGGTCAGTGTGAATCTAACCTCAGCACTTTAGGGTCAGTGTGAATCTAACCTCAGCACTTTAGGGTCAGTGTGAATCTAACCTCAACACTTTAGGGTCCGTGTGAAATCTAACCTCAGCACTTTAGGGTCAGTGTGAATCTAACCTCAGCACTTTAGGGTCAGTGTGAATCTAACCTCAACACTTTAGGGTCAGTGTGAATCTAACCTCAGCTCTTTAGGGTCAGTGTGAATCTAACCTCAGCTCTTTAGGGTCAGTGTGAATCTAACCTCAACACTTTAGGGTCCGTGTGAAATCTAACCTCAGCACTTTAGGGTCAGTGTGAATCTAACCTCAGCACTTTAGGGTCAGTGTGAATCTAACCTCAACACTTTAGGGTCAGTGTGAATCTAACCTCAGCACTTTAGGGTCAGTGTGAATCTAACCTCAGCACTTTAGGGTCCGTGTGAAATCTAACCTCAGCACTTTCGGGTCAGTGTGAATCTAACCTCATCACTTTAGGGTCAGTGTGAATCTAACCTCAGCACTTTAGGGTCAGTGTGAATCTAACCTCAGCACTTTAGGGTCAGTGTGAATCTAACCTCAGCACTTTAGGGTCAGTGTGAATCTAACCTCAGCACTTTAGGGTCAGTGTGAATCTAGTGAATCTAACCTCAGCACTTTAGGGTCAGTGTGAAACTAACCTCGGCACTTTAGGGTCAGTGTAAATCTAACCTCGGCACTTTAGGGTCAGTGTGAATCTAACCTCAGCACTTTAGGGTCAGTGTGAATCTAACCTCAGCACTTTAGGGTCAGTGTGAATCTAACCTCAGCACTTTAGGGTCAGTGTGAATCTAACCTCAGCACTTTAGGGTCAGTGTGAATCTAACCTCGGCACTTTAGGGTCAGTGCGAATCTAACCTCAGCACTTTAGGGTCAGTGTGAATCTAACCTCAGCACTTTAGGGTCAGTGTGAATCTAACCTCAGCACTTTAGTGTCAGTGTAAATCTAACCTCGGCACTTTAGGGTCAGTGTGAATCTAACCTCAGCACTTTAGTGTCAGTGTGAATCTAACCTCGGCACTTTAGGGTCAGTGTAAATCTAACCTCGGCACTTTAGGGTCAGTGTGAATCTAACCTCAGCACTTTAGGGTCAGTGTGTGAATCTAACCTCAGCACTTTAGGGTCAGTGTGAATCTAACCTCAGCACTTTAGGGTCAGTGTGAATCTAACCTCAGCTCTTTAGGGTCAGTGTAAATCTAACCTCGGCACTTTAGGGTCAGTGTGAATCTAACCTCAGCACTTTAGGGTCAGTATGTGAATCTAACCTCAGCACTTTAGGGTCAGTGTGAATCTGACCTCAGCACTTTAGGGTCAGTGTGAATCTAACCTCAGCACTTTAGGGTCAGTGTAAATCTAACCTCGGCACTTTAGGGTCAGTGTGAATCTAACCTCAGCACTTTAGGGTCAGTGTGAATCTAACCTCAGCACTTTAGGGTCAGTGTGAATCTAACCTCAGCACTTTAGGGTCAGTGTGAATCTAACCTCGGCACTTTAGGGTCAGTGTGAATCTAACCTCAGCACTTTAGGGTCAGTGTGAATCTAACCTCAACACTTTAGGGTCAGTGTGAATCTAACCGCGGCACTTTAGGGTCAGTGTGAATGTAACCTCAGCACTTTAGGGTCAGTGTGAATCTAACCTCGGCACTTTAGGGTCAGTGTGAATCTAACCGCGGCACTTTAGGGTCAGTGTGAATGTAACCTCAGCACTTTAGGGTCAGTGTGAATCTAACCGCGGCACTTTAGGGTCAGTGTGAATGTAACCTCAGCACTTTAGGGTCAGTGTAAATCTAACCTCGGCACTTTAGGGTCAGTGTGAATCTAACCTCAGCACTTTAGGGTCAGTGTGAATATAACCTCGGCACTTTAGGGTCAGTGTGAATCTAACCTTAGCACTTTAGGGTCAGTGTGAATCTAACCTCAGCACTTTAAGGTCAGAGTGAATCTAACCTCAGCACTTTAGGGTCAGAGTGAATCTAACCTCAGCACTTTAGGGTCAGTGTGAATCTAACCTCAACACTTTAGGGTCAGTGTGAATCTAACCTCAGCACTTTAGGGTCAGTTAAATTACATTTCAAATAAAATAAAATGTGAATATTGCATATTATTCATTATATCATTCAGACAGTATTTTACACGTTTAAAATAGTTCAACCAATGGCTGACTCTTTGATCATTAGCCTCCGCCTGTTCTGAGCTTATGAGTTATTACTCAAAAATGTCCTCCCTAGTCCCTAACCCGCCCTTCACTATAGGGCCTGCCTCCACAGGCACAGCTCACATGGTCCACCCGGTTTGGCGAGCTTTCCCCTGCGGAGGCCAGGGTCAAACCGGTCTGAGCAGGTATACGCAGGGCTGTCAACTTTTCACCCAACTTTGGAGTGAGACATCGCTCGGTCCTGAGCTGGGTGGCCCTTTTCTTGGCTATAATGTCTCATAATTGTACAAAATTAAAAGCTAAAGACAAGTTTATGCTTTGGGTGGCTGTGCACAGCAAGTGTTGCATAGACAAAAGCAACCTCAAAGTATGTGAGTGGATCTGATGGAGGGTTAATAGCCATGAGAAGCTGTTTAAAATGTGAGAGAGCACTTTAGCACTTTGTTTGGGGTCCTCCCCCAAAAAAACAAAATATATAATTCAGATGTGATTTCCTGCATTTTAGATCATAAATAATACTTTTAACTGGTCTATTTACTGGTGTTAAATAATTAATTTTCCTGGGCCCTCTTCAAATTGGGGCCTCTCAGCAAATGCCCAGTTACCCCCGTTCATCGTTACGGCCCTGCCAAAAGATACAATTACACAAAGCATTGTGCATAGTTGAGGGCAGTCAGTCACATGCAGCTCAGAAACATGTTTAAAACATCCTCTGCACTGAAGTCAGGTGCAATTGACCTTTCCAAAAGCCCCGCCCACTTAGTTACTGTTGCTACGTCCGTCATACTTCTGATGTCGCTGCTAAAGTGACTCGTGTTAGTGACTCTAATTGGAGCAACAAGATCAAGGCAAAAGGGGTTGCAATATGCAGCAGGGGAATATGTTCAAGATATTACACAATCCAACGAAGGATAAAGGACAACTATTGACACTAAGGCATACAGACACGTCTCAAGCAAAAGCAAAGAAACCTTATTATCTATTGTGCAACAGCACAGCCTGGTGGACCAGTCGTGCTCTTGCACTCTGCTCAGTGCTCATTGCTGGTATGTCCCATTGTTTTGCATTGGAGGTCTGCGGTATGTCGGGTCAGTGTGAATCTAACCTCAGCTCTTTAGGGTCAGTGTGAATCTAACCTCAGCACTTTAGGGTCAGTGTGAATCTAACTTCAGCACTTTAGGGTCAGTGTGAATCTAACCTCAGCACTTTAGGGTCAGTGTGAATCTAACTTCAGCACTTTAGGGTCAGTGTGAATCTAACCTCAGCACTTTAGGGTCCGTGTGAAATCTAACCTCAGCACTTTAGGGTCAATGTGAATCTAACCTCAGCTCTTTAGGGTCAGTGTGAATCTAACCTCAGCTCTTTAGGGTCAGTGTGAATCTAACCTCAACACTTTAGGGTCCGTGTGAAATCTAACATCAGCACTTTAGGGTCAGTGTGAATCTAACCTCAGCACTTTAGGGTCAGTGTGAATCTAACCTCAACACTTTAGGGTCAGTGTGAATCTAACCTCAGCACTTTAGGGTCAGTTAAATTACATTTCAAATAAAACTAGAAACTTGCAATGGCTGAAGCCAATGCGATTGACTGCGGAACAGATCTAATGTGGAATTTAGCTGAAAAATTCTTGAAATCCTTGAAAAGGCCTTGAAACTGTTAAAATACTTGATAGATATTTGAAACTCCTGAAGTCCTTGAAATTGTTGAAACCTTGAAACTCCTGAAATCCTTGAAACTGTTGAAACATTGAAACTCCTGAAATCCTTTAAACTTTTGAAACCTGGAAACTGTTGAAAGTCTTGAAACTCCTGAATTTATTGACAGTGTCCTTGAAACTGTGAACATTCCCCTCACCGCTGAAACAATTTGGTTCCTGTAACTATGTAAACCTGGTCTGTGGTCAATATCTGGTTGTGGTCTGAGTCTTCGTTTGGGTCTTGGTCTGATTTTGGTCTGGTCTTTGTTCATGTCTGGATCTGCTCTTGGTTCGGGTCTTGGCCTGGTCTTTGTTCGAGTCTTGTTTTGGGTCTTGGTTCGGGTATTTGTCTGGTCTTGGTTCAGGTCTTTGTCTTGTCTTGTTTTGGGTCTTGTTTCGGGTCCTAGTTCGGGTCTCTGTCTGGTCTTGGTTTGAGTCTTGGTCTGGTCTTTGTTCGGGTCTTAGTCTTGTTCGGGTATGGTCTTGGTTCGGGTCTTGGTCGGGTTTTGGTCTTAAAAAATTCTAAAATCTAATCTAAATCTAAAAAAATACCTATTACGTTGCATTATACTGGTTTACATGTAAAAATCCCTATTAAGTTGCATTATACTGGTTTACATGTAAAAATCCCTATTAAGTTGCATTATACTGGTTTACATGTAAAAATCCCTATTAAGTTGCATTATACTGGTTTACATGTAAAAATCCCTATTAAGTTGCATTATACTGGTTTACATGTAAAAATCCCTATTAAGTTGCATTATACTGGTTTACATGTAAAAAATCCCTATTAAGTTGCATTATACTGGTTTACATGTAAAAATCCCTATTAGGTTGCATTATACTGGTTTATACTGGTGTACATGTAAAAATCCCTATTAAGTTGCATTATACTGGTTTACATGTAAAAAATCCCTATTAAGTCGCATTATACTGGTTTACATGGAAAAATCCCTATAATGTTGCTTTATACTGGTTTACATGGAAAAATCCCTATTAAGTTGCATTATACTGGTTTACATGTAAAAAATCCCTATTAGGTTGCATTATACTGGTTTACATGTACAAATCCCTATTAAGTTGCATTATACTGGTTTACATGTAAAAATCCCTATTAGGTTGCATTATACTGGTTTACATGTAAAAATCCCTGTTAGGTTGCATTATACTGGTTTATACTGGTTTACATGTAAAAATCCCTATTAAGTTGCATTATACTGGTTTACATGTAAAAATACCTATTAGATTGCATTATACTGGTTTATACTGGTTTTAGTGGTGGGCCGTTATCGGCGTTAACGTGCTGCGTTAACGTGATAGTCTTGTCGGGCGATAAAAAAAAATATCGGCATTAATCTATTCTCAAAATTGAGTTGGGAGTGGGATCTATACGCAAGCTATGATGACTCACTTTGAGCTCCTCGTGGAGCAGCGGGGGAGATGACCGGGGCGGGCTGAGGAGGAGACTGTGTGCGGTGATGTCGCTGCCGTTCGGAGGCGGCCAAGAGCGGAGCTGAGCGAACAGGTGGAAGATGTGAGTGACGGGGCTCCTGTAGCCGCCTCGTCACTCACGGACCCCGCGCGCCTTTTACTCTGCTATGGCCCGGGACAGCGCTGGCGCTGGGAGTGTTTCCCCAGAGCCGCGCTCTGAAACCGTTTGCCCGCAGGCCGCGCGGTCGTGCGTTTACAAACCGTCCCTCTGTCAATCCTACACTCCTCTCTCCGCACCCCTCCAGCAGTGACTTTTGTTACGCAAAATAAGCACGTTGACGCTATGGGGCGCCGCTGTCCCTTTCGCGCCGAGTCCGACTATATTTAAATATTTTTTTCTCTCACTCCTTCGCTTTAGGTAGGCTACGTCTTATTGAACATGATTTATTTTCATCACCAATTATCATAGTTTAACAGCTTTCTTAAGCAGCTTGTGATGCATTTTGTAAACAACTGGTCTCAATTTTAGTTATTATTTTTGGGTAGCACATATTCCGGCAGAAATAAAATAAACCATTTTAATCTATAGATTAATCTAGATTAATTTCAAAATTAATCTAGATTAATCTAGATTAAAAAAATTAATATATGCCCACCCCTAACTGGTTTACATGTAAAAATCCCTATTAAGTTGCATTATACTGGTTTACATGTAAAAAATCCCTATTAAGTTGCATTATACTGGTTTACATGTAAAAATCCCTATTAGGTTGCATTATACTGGTTTACATGTAAAAATCCCTGTTAGGTTGCATTATACTGGTTTATACTGGTTTACATGTAAAAATCCCTATTAAGTTGCATTATACTGGTTTACATGGAAAAATCCCTATTAGATTGCATTATACTGGTTTACATGTAAAAATCCCTGTTAGGTTGCATTATACTGGTTTACATGGAAAAATCCCTATTAGGTTGCATTATACTGGTTTACATGTAAAAATCCCTATTAAGTTGCATTATACTGGTTTATACTGGTTTACATGTAAAAATCCCTATTAAGTTGCATTATACTGGTTTACATGTAAAAATCCCTATTAGGTTGCATTATACTGGTTTATACTGGTTTACATGTAAAAATCCCTATTAAGTTGCATTATACTGGTTTACATGGAAAAATCCCTATGAAGTTGCATTATACTGGTTTACATGGAAAAATCCCCATTAACCCCTTAACCCCCGGGAAAACCGATTTCCGTTTAACCCCTTAACCCCCGGGAAAACCGATTTCGGTTTAACCCCTTAACCCCCGGGAAAACCGATTTCCGTTTAACCCCTTAACCCCCGGGAAAACCGATTTCGGTTTAACCCCTTAACCCCCGGGAAAACCGATTTCCGTTTAACCCCTTAACCCCCGGGAAAACCGATTTCGGTTTAACCCCTTAACCCCCGGGAAAACCGATTTCCGTTTAACCCCTTAACCCCGGGAAAACCGATTTCGGTTTAACCCCTTAACCCCCGGGAAAACCGATTTCCGTTTAACCCCTTAACCCCCGGTCGAACCGATTTCCGTTTAACCCCTTAACCCCCGGGAAAACCGATTTCGGTTTAACCCCTTAACCCCCGGGAAAACCGATTTCCGTTTAACCCCTTAACCCCCGGTCGAACCGATTTCCGTTTAACCCCTTAACCCCCGGGAAAACCGATTTCGGTTTAACCCCTTAACCCCCGGGAAAACCGATTTCCGTTTAACCCCTTAACCCCCGGGAAAACCGATTTCCGTTTAACCCCTTAACCCCCGGTCAAACCGATTTCCGTTTAACCCCTTAACCCCCAGGAAAACCGATTTCGGTTTAACCCCTTAACCCCCGGGAAAACCGATTTCCGTTTAACCCCTTAACCCCCGGGAAAACCGATTTCGGTTTAACCCCTTAACCCCCAGGAAAACCGATTTCCGTTTAACCCCTTAACCCCGGGAAAACCGATTTCGGTTTAACCCCTTAACCCCCAGGAAAACCGATTTCCGTTTAACCCCTTAACCCCCGGTCGAACCGATTTCCGTTTAACCCCCGGGAAAACCGATTTCCGTTTAACCCCTTAACCCCCAGGAAAACTGATTTCCGTTTAACCCCTTAACCCCCGGTCGAACCGATTTCCGTTTAACCCCTTAACCCCCGGGAAAACCGATTTCCGTTTAACCCCTTAACCCCCGGGAAAACCGATTTCCGTTTAACCCCTTAACCCCCGGGAAAACCGATTTCCGTTTAACCCCTTAACCCCCAGGAAAACCGATTTCCGTTTAACCCCTTAACCCCCGGTCGAACCGATTTCCGTTTAACCCCTTAACCCCCGGGAAAACCGATTTCGGTTTAACCCCCGGGAAAACCGATTTCCGTTTAACCCCTTAACCCCCGGTCGAACCGATTTCCGTTTAACCCCTTAACCCCCGGGAAACCCGATTTCGGTTTAACCCCCGGGAAAACCGATTTCCGTTTAACCCCTTAACCCCCGGGAAAACCGATTTCGGTTTAACCCCTTAACCCCCAGGAAAACCGATTTCCGTTTAACCCCTTAACCCCGGGAAAACCGATTTCGGTTTAACCCCTTAACCCCCAGGAAAACCGATTTCCGTTTAACCCCTTAACCCCCAGGAAAAACGATTTCCGTTTAACCCCTTAACCCCCGGTCGAACCGATTTCCGTTTAACCCCTTAACCCCCGGGAAAACCGATTTCCGTTTAACCCCTTAACCCCCAGGAAAACCGATTTCCGTTTAACCCCTTAACCCCCGGTCGAACCGATTTCCGTTTAACCCCTTAACCCCCGGGAAAACCGATTTCCGTTTAACCCCTTAACCCCCGGGAAAACCGATTTCCGTTTAACCCCTTAACCCCCAGGAAAACCGATTTCGGTTTAACCCCTTAACCCCCGGGAAAACCGATTTCCGTTTAACCCCTTAACCCCCGGGAAAACCGATTTCGGTTTAACCCCTTAACCCCCAGGAAAACCGATTTCCGTTTAACCCCTTAACCCCGGGAAAACCGATTTCGGTTTAACCCCTTAACCCCCAGGAAAACCGATTTCCGTTTAACCCCTTAACCCCCGGTCGAACCGATTTCCGTTTAACCCCTTAACCCCCGGGAAAACCGATTTCCGTTTAACCCCTTAACCCCCAGGAAAACTGATTTCCGTTTAACCCCTTAACCCCCGGTCGAACCGATTTCCGTTTAACCCCTTAACCCCCGGGAAAACCGATTTCCGTTTAACCCCTTAACCCCCGGGAAAACCGATTTCCGTTTAACCCCTTAACCCCCGGGAAAACCGATTTCCGTTTAACCCCTTAACCCCCAGGAAAACCGATTTCCGTTTAACCCCTTAACCCCCGGTCGAACCGATTTCCGTTTAACCCCTTAACCCCCGGGAAAACCGATTTCGGTTTAACCCCCGGGAAAACCGATTTCCGTTTAACCCCTTAACCCCGGGAAAACCGATTTCGGTTTAACCCCTTAACCCCCAGGAAAACCGATTTCCGTTTAACCCCTTAACCCCCAGGAAAAACGATTTCCGTTTAACCCCTTAACCCCCGGTCGAACCGATTTCCGTTTAACCCCTTAACCCCCGGGAAAACCGATTTCCGTTTAACCCCTTAACCCCCAGGAAAACCGATTTCCGTTTAACCCCTTAACCCCCGGTCGAACCGATTTCCGTTTAACCCCTTAACCCCCGGGAAAACCGATTTCCGTTTAACCCCTTAACCCCCGGGAAAACCGATTTCCGTTTAACCCCTTAACCCCCAGGAAAACCGATTTCCGTTTAACCCCTTAACCCCCGGGAAAACCGATTTCCGTTTAACCCCTTAACCCGCGGGAAAACCGATTTCCGTTTAACCCCTTAACCCCCGGGAAAACCGATTTCGGTTTAACCCCTTAACCCCCAGGAAAACCGATTTCCGTTTAACCCCTTAACCCCGGGAAAACCGATTTCGGTTTAACCCCTTAACCCCCAGGAAAACCGATTTCCGTTTAACCCCTTAACCCCCGGTCGAACCGATTTCCGTTTAACCCCTTAACCCCCGGGAAAACCGATTTCCGTTTAACCCCTTAACCCCCGGGAAAACCGATTTCCGTTTAACCCCTTAACCCCCGGGAAAACCGATTTCCGTTTAACCCCTTAACCCCCAGGAAAACCGATTTCCGTTTAACCCCTTAACCCCCGGTCGAACCGATTTCCGTTTAACCCCTTAACCCCCGGGAAAACCAATTTCGGTTTAACCCCCGGGAAAACCGATTTCCGTTTAACCCCTTAACCCCCGGTCGAACCGATTTCCGTTTAACCCCTTAACCCCCGGGAAACCCGATTTCGGTTTAACCCCCGGGAAAACCGATTTCCGTTTAACCCCTTAACCCCCGGGAAAACCGATTTCGGTTTAACCCCTTAACCCCCAGGAAAACCGATTTCCGTTTAACCCCTTAACCCCGGGAAAACCGATTTCGGTTTAACCCCTTAACCCCCAGGAAAACCGATTTCCGTTTAACCCCTTAACCCCCAGGAAAAACGATTTCCGTTTAACCCCTTAACCCCCGGTCGAACCGATTTCCGTTTAACCCCTTAACCCCCGGGAAAACCGATTTCCGTTTAACCCCTTAACCCCCAGGAAAACCGATTTCCGTTTAACCCCTTAACCCCCGGTCGAACCGATTTCCGTTTAACCCCTTAACCCCCGGGAAAACCGATTTCCGTTTAACCCCTTAACCCCCAGGAAAACCGATTTCCGTTTAACCCCTTAACCCCCGGGAAAACCGATTTCCGTTTAACCCCTTAACCCGCGGGAAAACCGATTTCCGTTTAACCCCTTAACCCCCGGGAAAACCGATTTCCGTTTAACCCCTTAACCCCCAGGAAAACCGATTTCCGTTTAACCCCTTAACCCCCAGGAAAACCGATTTCGGTTTAACCCCTTAACCCCCGGGAAAACCGATTTCCGTTTAACCCCTTAACCCCCGGGAAAACCGATTTCGGTTTAACCCCTTAACCCCCAGGAAAACCGATTTCCGTTTAACCCCTTAACCCCGGGAAAACCGATTTCGGTTTAACCCCTTAACCCCCAGGAAAACCGATTTCCGTTTAACCCCTTAACCCCCAGGAAAACTGATTTCCGTTTAACCCCTTAACCCCCAGGAAAACCGATTTCCGTTTAACCCCTTAACCCCCGGTCGAACCGATTTCCGTTTAACCCCTTAACCCCCAGGAAAACCGATTTCCGTTTAACCCCTTAACCCCCAGGAAAACCGATTTCGGTTTAACCCCTTAATCCCCAGGAAAACCGATTTCCGTTTAACCCCTTAACCCCCGGAAAAAACGATTTCGGTTTAACCCCTTAATCCCCGGTCGAACCGATTTCCGTTTAACCCCTTAACCCCCCGGAAAACCGATTTCCGTTTAAGTTGCATTATACTGGTTTACATGGAAAAATCCCCATTAAGTTGCATTATACTGGTTTACATGGAAAAAACCCTATTAAATTGCATGATTACACTGAAGTCCTTGAAACTGTTGAAACCTTGAAATTGTTTAATCCTTGAAACTCCTGAAAACCTTGAAACTGCTGAAGTCCTTGAAACTGCTGAAGTCCTTGGTTTCAAACTGCTGAAGTCCTTAAAACTGTTGAATCCTTGAAACCGCTCAAGTCCTTGAAACTGCTGAAGTCCCTGAAACTGTTGAAGTCCTTGAAACTGTTGAATCCTTGAAACTGCTGAAGTCCTTCAAACTGCTGAAGTCCTTGAAACTGTTGAATCCTTGAAACCGCTGAAGTCCTTGAAACTGTTGAATCCTTGAAACTGTTGAATCCTTGAAACTGCTGAAGTCCTTGAAACCGCTGAAGTCCTTGAAACTGCTGAAGTCCCTGAAACCGCTGAAGTCCTTGAAACTGTTGAATCCTTGAAACCGCTGAAGTCCTTGAAACCACTGAAGTCCTTGAAACTGTTGAAGTCCTTGAAACTGTTGAATCCTTGAAACTGCTGAATCCTTGAAACTGCTGAAGTCCTTGAAACTGCTGAAGTCCTTGAAACTGTTGAATCCTTGAAACTGTTGAAGTCCTTGAAACTGCTGAAGTCCTTGAAACTGTTGAATCCTTGAAACTGCTGAAGTCCTTGAAACTGTTGAATCCTTGAAACTGTTGAATCCTTGAAACTGCTGAAATTACATAAACTGTAGAAATGTCTGAAAGACCTAAAGTCCTATTAAATTGCATGGGCCTATTAACACTAGGCCTACCAGAATTCTGTAACTACTAGAACTCCCAGAGCCGTCAATTTGACGGTTTGCCCACAGGTGATGACGTCATCGTCTAAAATGATTCTTACCCGTTTTTGTTTGTTTATGAAATGTAATAAATTCATTTGTTTCATTAAACTTCAGTTGTGGATTTATTATAATGATGATTAGCTATACCATACTCAAATAAGAATGTTGTAAAACAACAAGGACACGATAGATAGGCCAAATAAAAATTGTTTACTGGATTGTTATTTCATTTTAAATACAATACAAGACATTAGAAAATAATTATGTACAAATAATTGCAATATAAATTGGTGGCGAAATAAACAAGGCAACGAAATATGTACATGCGATTGGAAAGACGAAATATCAATTGTAAATAGGTCAATAAAACATGAAAAATAAGTAAAACATTAACAAATTCAATCAGTATATAATTAGAAATAATTAACAATCATTACAGAATCGATAAAAGAAGATATTTACAGAAATTAAAATATGTTATTTACAATTCAAACACACCACCATAACTGCTCCAGCGCATTGCCCACACACCACCTTTTGGCACCTCATGCAAGCGGTTTTGGACCGGTTTTTGGAGCAGTTCTTCCGAACTTGGCACTGCCTTCTGTCCGCCGTCTGTACCAAGGCAGGAGCAGGTGCAGAAAGGGGCGCGGACACGGGCTCCACGAGAGGCTGCCGTACGCGCAAGTGGTCTGCGCGCAGTTCGTTCGCCAACATCAGGATGAAGTTACGGCGGGATGTTTTCTGGCCCAGACACTTTTTATAAAGCACCCAGGCGTTTACAGCTGCCATGTCCAGCATGTTGTAAAATACTGCGACAGGCCATCTTCTTGTTGCCGCTTTCACGGAGTACTTTCTTACCATTTGGTCCAGCACATCAACGCCCACTTTGGTCTGGTTGTAGTAAACCACTGGCTCAGGTTTGGCTTTACAGCCGCTGAGGGTGCCAGCTGACGTATGCACCGTACTCAAAATGCAAACATTTTTTTTCCGTTTGCATTGGTAGATGGTCAGCGTGGTTTGGCCGTTTTTCAGCACTTTGGTGGTAAACAGCGGCATTTGTTGTTGGACACAGGGAGGAAGCTCTCGTCTGCTTTTATTCATTGTCCCAACAAGGCTAGTTTTCTTTGCCTGCAAAGCCTTCGCCAGTTGGACAGAGGTGAAAAAATTGTCCGTTGTGACATTTCTTCCCTTTCCAGTGAAAGGCTCCGTCAGTTTGAGCACCACGCTCTCCCCGAGTCGCTGACCTGGAGAGCGCGTCTCATCCTTCCCTAAGTATGGTGTGCTGTTGAGCATGTATTTTGTTGCAACGTCAGCAGCGACCCAAAACTTGATGCCAAATTTATCTGGCTTGTTTGCCATATATTGAGTGAACGGACAACGAGCTTTTGTTGGTAAAAGCTGCTCATCGATGGTGATGTCGGGGCCAGGTTTATAGCTGAGGATACAGTTATTTACAAAACCGTCCCACATTTCATTTGCAAGGGCAAATTTGTTTTGTTCAAGGCGTGCCAGCCGTGTGTCCTTTTGGTCAAAACGCAGGAAACGCAATATGCTTTGAAAGCGATTCTTGGACATGGTCTCCTTGAAGTAAGGGACACCCCATTCAGCGGACCAAAAGTTGGATAGCTCCTGGGTTCTCCCACCAATTGCTCCGCGCACGTAGACCAGCGCAATAAAAGCCTTCAGTTCGTCCAAATGTAGATCCCACGAATGATCCTCAAGAACTCTGCGGGCCTCGGACACAGTGCAGTCCCGTATGTGCTCCAGTATTTCGGCATCCTCAAGGCACGTGAACGCAGTCAAGGCGTCTTGGACTCTCAGCTTTGCGCGCGCTGTGGGTCCCTCAGCCTCTGTCAGGACGTTTTGGCTCTGTCGCCGCCCTCGCTCCTCTTCCTGGACCACAGTCCACACTGTACCGTCCTTTCCCTGCTCTTGCCCTTCTGAGAGCGGTGGGTTTGGGACAGGTGACTCCAGAGGCTGCGCTGCCGCCGGTTCTGCCGCAGCTGGTGCTGACAGCGGGGGAGCAGCTATAAGATATTACCTTATTTAGTTTATTGATTTCAACTCCCTGCCTAAAACTCATAACTATATCAAGCTATAATAGCTTATATTTTATTATAGGCCAATACCTTGAACTGTGTCGCCACGTCTAGTGGAGCGGACGACACGACTCCTCTTAGCGGGGGGCGGCTGCTCGTCCTCGGTGTCTGAATTATCTGATCCATTGAGTGACCAGTCAGCATCAAACTCTCCTTCTCCTCCCGAATCAGCCTCTCTCACATTCTCTAAGATATTTAGTACCTCTTGTACAGAGTATCTAATCCTAGTATTTCTGACAGCCATTTGTACCGGTAACCAGAATTATCAATGGCGCCGTGGAATGATGGTTGCTATGGGCAACCCGCGAACGCCGGGTCAGCGGCGGGAATAAAATACATTGCAATTAATAGAGCCGTCAAATTGACGGATGTGGGAGTTAAAGGAATAATGACTCAGATCTCTTTTATGTTTTATTATTACATCGACATAGCAACATGGGAATGAAGTACATGCATATACACGAAAAGTCAAAAGGCTAGGAACGCCATTGATCTACGTAAACAAAGTAATTTCACATCAAAGATTGAGAACCGTCAAAATGACGGCCTTGAGAGTTCTAGTGTTAAAATGCACTCAAAATGAACTCAAATGTTTTCTGAAAACTGACAAGTTGTGGAAGCTGAACATGTACAAACTGCAGAATTTGCAGAAAATGTTGAAAAAAATGCTGAAAACTATGAATTTGTTGAAGCCCCATTATAAGTCAATGGTAAAAATCGACCGATTTTTGTCAGATTGCGGAAAAACCGGAAATCGCTGAAGTCCCAAAAGTAATAGCAGGATTCTCTTGAACATGCTGAACATTTTGATGTATAACTTGTTGAAATTGTTGAAACTGTGAAAGCTGTGAAAGCTGCCGAAAATCCAGAAAAAGACGGAAGTTTAATAATAAAGAACACTAGAAACCGTTGCAATGGCTGCGCCATTGCGATTGACTGCGGAATAGATCTAATGCAGAAGTTACCTGAAAAATCCTTGAAATCCTTGAAACTGTAAAAATACTTGAAACATCTTATAAACTCCTGAAGTATTTGAAGCTCCTGATATCCTTGAAACTGTTGAAACCTTGAAACTCTTAACATTGTAGAAACTCTTAACATTGTAGAAACTCTTAACATTGTGGAAACTCTTAACATTGTGGAAACTCTTAACATTGTGGAAACTCTGAACATTGTGGAAACTCTGAACATTGTGGAAACTCTGAACATTGTGGAAACTCTTAACATTGTGGAAACTCTTAACATTGTAGAAACTGTAGAAATGTCTGAAAGACCTGAAGTCCTATTAAATTGCATTATACTGGTTTACATGGAAAAATCCCTATTAAGTTGCATTATACTGGTTTACATGTAAAAACCCCTATTAAGTTGCATTATACTGGTTTACATGTAAAAAACCCTATTAAGTTGCATTATACTGGTTTACATGTAAAAACCCCTATTAAGTTGCATTATACTGGTTTACATGTAAAAAAAACCCTATTAAGTTGCATTATACTGGTTTACATGTAAAAAACCCTATTAAGTTGCATTATACTGGTGTCCATGTAAAAACCCCTATTAAGTTGCATTATACTGGTTTACATGTAAAAACCCCTATTAGGTTCCATTATACTGGTTTATACTGGTTTACATGTAAAAAACCCTATTAAGTTGCATTATACTGGTTTACATGTAAAAAACCCTATTAGGTTGCATTATACTGGTTTATACTGGTTTACATGTAAAAAACCCTATTAGGTTCCATTATACTGGTTTATACTGGTTTACATGTAAAAAACCCTATTAGGTTCCATTATACTGGTTTATACTGGTTTACATGTAAAAAACCCTATTAGGTTCCATTATACTGGTTTATACTGGTTTACATGTAAAAAACCCTATTAGGTTGCATTGTACTGGTTTATACTGGTTTACATGTAAAAAACCCTATTAAGTTGCATTATACTGGTTTACATGTAAAAAACCCTATTAGGTTGCATTATACTGGTTTATACTGGTTTACATGTAAAAATCCGTATTAAGTTGCATTATACTGGTTTACATGGAAAAATCCGTATTAAGTTGCATTATACTGGTTTACATGTAAAAACCCCTATTGAGTTGCATTATACTGGTTTACATGTAAAAAACCCTATTGAGTTGCATTATACTGGTTTACATGTAAAAAACCCTATTGAGTTGCATTATACTGGTTTACATGTAAAAAACCCTATTGAGTTGCATTATACTGGTTTACATGTAAAAACCCCTATTGAGTTGCATTATACTGATTTACATGTAAAAAAACCCTATTGAGTTGCATTATACTGATTTACATGTAAAAACCCCTATTGAGTTGCATTATACTGGTTTACATGTAAAAACCCCTATTGAGTTGCATTATACTGATTTACATGTAAAAAACCCTATTGAGTTGCATTATACTGGTTTACATGTAAAAAAAAAACTATTGAGTTGCATTATACTGGTTTACATGTAAAAAACCCTATTAAGTTGCATTATACTGGTTTACATGGAAAAACCCCTATTAAGTTGCATTATACTGGTTTACATGGAAAAACCCCTATTAAGTTGCATTATACTGGTTTACATGTAAAAAACCCTATTGAGTTGCATTATACTGGTTTACATGTAAAAACCCCTATTAAGTTGCATTATACTGGTTTACATGTAAAAACCCCTATTGAGTTGCATTATACTGGTTTACATGTAAAAAACCCTATTGAGTTGCATTATACTGGTTTACATGTAAAAAACCCTATTGAGTTGCATTATACTGGTTTACATGTAAAAATCCCTATTAAGTTGCATTTTACTGGTTTACATGTAAAAACCCCTATTGAGTTGCATTATACTGATTTACATGTAAAAAACCCCTATTGAGTTGCATTATACTGATTTACATGTAAAAACCCCTATTGAGTTGCATTATACTGGTTTACATGTAAAAACCCCTATTGAGTTGCATTATACTGGTTTACATGGAAAAATCCCTATTGAGTTGCATTATACTGGTTTACATGGAAAAACCCCTATTGAGTTGCATTATACTGGTTTACATGTAAAAACCCCTATTGAGTTGCATTATACTGATTTACATGTAAAAAACCCTATTGAGTTGCATTATACTGGTTTACATGTAAAAAAAAACCTATTGAGTTGCATTATACTGGTTTACATGTAAAAAACCCTATTGAGTTGCATTATACTGGTTTACATGTAAAAAACCCTATTGAGTTGCATTATACTGGTTTACATGTAAAAATCCCTATTGAGTTGCATTATACTGGTTTACATGTAAAAACCCTATTGAGTTGCATTATACTGGTTTACATGTAAAAACCCCTATTGAGTTGCATTATACTGGTTTACATGTAAAAAACCCTATTAAGTTACATTATTGCACTGAAGTCCTTGAAACTCCTGGAAACCTTGAAACTCCTGGAAAACTTGAAACTGTTGAAACCTTGAAACTGCTGAAGGTCAATCTCCATGGCTGACGCCATGGAGATTGACTGTCCTTGAAACTGTTGAATCCTTGAAACTGCTGAAGTCCTTGAAACTGTTGAATCCTTGAAACTGCTGAAGTCCTTGAAACTGCTGAAGTCCTTGAAACTGCTGAATCCTTGAAACTGCTGAAGTCCTTGAAACTGTTGAATCCTTGAAACTGCTGAATCCTTCAAACTGCTGAAGTCCTTGAAACTGTTGAATCCTTGAAACGGCTGAATCCTTGAAACTGCTGAAGTCCTTGAAACTGTTGAATCCTTGAAACTGTTGAAGTCCTTGAAACTGTTGAAGTCCTTGAAACTGTTGAAGTCCTTGAAACTGTTGAATCCTTGAAACTGTTGAAGTCCTTGAAACTGATGAATCCTTGAAACTGTTGAAGTCCTTGAAACTGATGAATCCTTGAAACTGTTGAAATATCTGAAAGACCTGAAGTCCTATTAAAATGCATGGGCCTATTAAAATGAATGGCAGAATTCTCAATGCAAATTAATGGCAGAATTCCCAAGCCCGTATAAAAAAAATGGAAAACTGCAGAACTCGGATTTTTTCTGAAAACTGGCAAGTTGTGGAAGCTGAACATGCACAAACTGCAGAAATTGCAGAAAATGTGGAAAAAAATGCTGAAAACTATGAATTTGTGGAAGCCCCATTATAAGTCAATGGGAAAAATCGACCGATTTTTGGCCGATTGTGGAAAAACCGTGAATTGTAGAATTCTCAAAAGTAATAGCAGAATTCTCTCAAACATGTGGAACGTTTTGATGTATAACTTGTGGAAATATCTGAAACTGTGAAAGAGTTGAAAGATGCCAAAAAACTGGAAAAAGATGGAAGTTTTATAATAATAACTAGAAACTTGCAATGGCTGAAGCCATTGCGATTGACTGCGGAACAGATCTAATGTGGAATTTAGCTGAAAAATCCTTGAAATCCTTGAAAAGGCCTTGAAACTGTTAAAATACTTGAAACTGTTGAAGTCCTTGAAACTGTTAAATCCTTGAAACTGTTGAAGTCCTTGAAACTGTTGAATCCTTGAAACTGTTGAAGTCCATGAAACTTTTAAATCCTTGAAACTGTTGAAGTCCTTGAAACTTTTAAATCCTTGAAACTGTTGAAGTCCTTGAAACTGTTGAAGTCCTTGAAACTGTTGAAACCTTGAAACTGTTGAAGTCTTTGAAACTGTTGAAACCTTGAAAATGTTGAAGTCCTTGAAACTGTTGTATTATACTGGTTTACATGTAAAAATCCCTATTAAGTTGCATTATACTGGTTTACATGTACAAATCCCTATTAAGTTGCATTATACTGGTTTACATGTACAAATCCCTATTAAGTTGCATTATACTGGTGTACATGTAAAAATCCCTATTAAGTTGCATTATACTGGTTTACATGTAAAAATCCCTATTATGTTGCATTATTCTGGTTTACGTGTAAAAATCCCTATTATGCTGCGTTTACACATAAGCACGTTGCGTTACGAATGTCATTTTTCCGTCATTCGTGACGTTCGTGACGTGCCTTAACGCATCTCAATGGAATTCGTAACAGAACGCATCAGTTCGTGACATTCGTGACGTTCGTGGAGAAAGTTTTTGTCTGTCAAAAAATCTTCCACGAATGTCACGAATCACCCTCTGTTCGTGGAGTTCGTAACGGAGCGTGTCCTTTCGTGATGCGTAGTGGCGCTTCGTAATTCAGCGTGAGAGCGTTCGTGGAGCATTCGTAGAGCATTCGTGGAGCAGAATCACTGTTTTCGCGCTCAACATTGACAGAAACACACGCTACGCCCAAAGTAAATGTTGGTACCTGCAGTAGCTAGCAATGCCAAGGAGAAGTGTCACAAAGTCGGCCAATCCGCGCTCCAAGCCACGGACAACACCTGTCGCTGCCGCTGCCGCTCCGCGGGGTGCTGAAAGTGTTCCTCCGACCTTTCTTCCTCCTGCGGTCGTACCTGATGTTCGGGAGTTGGAGCCAGAAGAGCCCAATGACTCAGGGGAGAGCACGGCGGAGCAGGACGCCTCTGCTCCGCCTCCAACCCGGCGGAAGAAGATCACTCCTCGTGTTGTAACCGGTCTCACAGAGGAGCAAAAAGAGGAGGTGATCGAATTTCTGAAGGCCAACCCCTGCATTTATGCTAAACGTCTGACCGACTATAAAGATGTGCAAAAAAAAAATTTCCTGTGGGAGCAGCAAGCCAAGTTGATGGGAGTGACCGCTCAGGAAATCAAGGTGTGGTATGACTCCATGCGTACTCGGATGGGAAAAATGAAGAAGGTGGTGGTCGTGTCTGGCCAGAGTGCCGACTCTTTTACCCCCACAGAGGCGTGGATATGGACACAGTTCCAGTTTATCAACGAGCATATTTCCACCGTGACTCGCCGGAATGTGGTCAGTTTTAGTTCTGCTGTGGAGTCAAGGGAGCGGCAGCAGCTGCAACCCAGTGCTGCCCCTGACGATCCTCCATCCGATCATGAGCCCCCCAACCCAACCCCAGGGACATCCACAGCACCTTGTGTGTCCCAGGTATCAGGCCAATCGAGCATGGTGTTTGATCTGCTGAAGAGGTTTCTCCAGGAACAGACCTCCAGAGGTGCCAGCTTTGGTATGCTGGTGGACCGGATTCTGGATGACCTCCCAACTAACCTCCGGCGTGTCACCGAGAGTCGAATCCTGTCCATGTTGCATGAGGCCCAGGCTGACGGAGAGAGACATCGACTGTTTCTGGTGTCTCCTGCTCCGCAACAGCAGCAGCCTCAAGCATTGCAGCACCTGCAGCGGTCTCAAGCGATGCAGCAGCACTTCCCCGGCTTCGACTCTACCAGAACCCAGTCCTCTCCATCACACCTGCAGGACATCTCGTTCAACATTGGAACTAATTCATCTACTGAGTCCTTCGATCATTGGTCTGCTGGGCCCTTAGGATAGGCTAATCAGTTGTGCCAGAAGCAGAATGATGCTTAGAGAATGCAAACATTTGTGAAAGCAGTTGCCAAGTGCTATTTGAAATCGTTATTTTGTTGTTGTTTTTCTTCCATTTCAAATAAGATTATTACAGTTAAAATAAATATTGTTTGGAAAAAAATGTTTTTGTTTATGTCAAATACAGCAATAACCTTTAATTATTTTTGTTGTAAAATAATTTGGGGCCTACACATATTACACAAATTTGTAACTAGTGGTCTAGATTCACAAAAAACATAACCCAAATTGTTCCTTTATTTCTGCTTTATTTAAAATATATTAACATTTTATATACATTTCTGTCAGTGCATAGGCGGGTATAATCACATTAAAATAATTTAACTAATTAATTACTTACATTACACACTTTCCACAAAATTTTGCTGCCGTTTTCAAATGGAATTTCTGCAGCCATGCCGTTATGTTATGGCACACACATAACCACTATACTGCTCCAATCCTGCATTACGCACGAGCAGCTGAGGATAAATGCAGCGAAACCAGCGTCTTTTGGAAATCACTCATTCACATTAACACATTCCTTAAATTTCATTTGCTTAATAACAATAGCCTAAATTGGACTAATAAAAATCAAGTAAACCAGGGAAAAGACGCTGTGGTCAGTGGCTGGGACAAGATCTCATTGAACTGTGGAAAGATCTTAAAATAGCTGTTGGGAGAAGGCACCTCTCAAATATGACAGCCCTTTTTTTTTTTTTTTTTTTTTGTGCTAAAATATGTCAACACTTTTGTCCATCACTGTGCATATATCTTACACCATACGGTCTTGCCACTCAACTGCTCCAGCGGGGGAATTGAAATATTTGCATAGGTAATCCCTCTGGGTTTTAGCATTGACTGTGTCTCTGTTCCTGGGTTCAAGGGCAGGGGGCACCTCCCGCATTCCAGGTTCCTCTCTCCAAGACGCCTCGATGATATTGCGCTCATCATCCTCATCAACATCTGTGGGATGCAGCACAGGATTCCTGATCCTCATTAAGTTGTGTAGCACAACTGCAGCCTCAATGATGTCTCGGACAGTCTCAGGATCCTGCTCCAGGGCTCTCAGGAAGCAGCGAAAGCGTTTCACAAGAATGCCGAATGCATTTTCAACCACACGCCTTCCACGTGAAATCCTGTAATTGTAGATCAGGTTTTGCCTTGGCATTCCTCGTCTGCTATATGGCTTCATTAGGTAGGTGCGCATGGCAAAAGCATCATCCCCTAGGATGAAGTAGGGAATGTCAGGGCCCTCTGGAGCATTCGGCAAAGGGCACGGTGGTGGAAATCCGATGCTGTTGTCCTCCAGTACGTCTGCCAGCTCAGAATCGTTGTATATTTGGGCATCTGACATATGCCCCACTCCACTGATCTCTATCCACACGAAGCGATATTGAGCATCCACCAAGGCCAAGAGTGGAATGCTGAAGAAGCCCTTATAGTTTCTATACTCTGACCCAGAATTCACAGGTTTGACGATGGCAATGTGTTTGCCATCTATGGCGCCTACCGCATGGGGGACATTCCATCTGTCTTCAAACTCTTGGGCTTTGGCTTGCCACTCATCTGGAGTCACTGGAAGAGAAAAAACGTCATCCTTGTAGGCAGCTACGATGGCCTTGCAAACCTTTGGAACCAGTAAACTTATAGATGCCTTGCTGCACCTGAAGGCATAGGCAAGTGAAGTGTAGCTGTCTCCAGTTGCTAGGTGCCGCAAGGTTACGGACAGCTTCAGGCCAGCCTGCAGAGCCATTCTCCAGCGGGTGTCCTTTAGTTGAATGGAGGGGTATATCCTTCCCAATATTTCATCGAAGAGATCCGGAGGCATCCTTAAGTAGTTCTTAAAGGCCTCAGCATTGGTGAGACGGAGCTCCTGGGAGATGAAATTGGAGTGACCAAAATGCTGTCTCCTCCTCTGTTTGAGCCACTCTTGCACCCACATTTTTCTGGGCCTCCTGCGCCTAACAGCAAGAGTTTCCTCCAGTCTGGCTCTGTCAGTCTGCGCCTCCTCCTCTCTGCGCAACTCTATGGCATAAAGCCCAACAACACATGCAATCACAAAGTTCTTTTGCTGTGGATTCATTTCGATGTTGTGGAGCAATCAGGAGTAGGTATAGTGCGCGCACCTAAACACCATAGAAATACATTTTAGAATACTAACTAAAATTAGGCATATAACAGTAAAGAGTAAAATTTAAAGAGTAATAGAGAAATAACTTAAATTGAAATAAGTAAACATGTCCTTGATAGCTCATTTAAAGAAATCGATCCATGGGGTAAGTTATCACTGAAAATAATAATAATCATCATTTTGTGTGCAATGAGATCTTTTTTTTTTTTGCAGTTAAAAGACTTATCCCATGGACCGATTTCTTGACATTAGTTACTTACTGTAAATCAAGGACAAATGTGCTTATTTTATTATGTTATTATTTTTTACACTTTTATGAGTTTGTGGAATTTTAAATTGCACTACTCTGATTTTTCTGTAGGACGTTGAGATGTGTGTCCAATTGTAAAGTGTGTTACAAATAAAATGCATTATTATTATTTGTTCTATTACTTTTAACAGTGTTGCTAATTGTGAATGATTTAAAAGAAAAAGGAAACGGGGAGCATACCGCTTTAGCAGAGGCTTGGAAGGCCGATGGGGAGGACGCGAGCAAATTGGACACGGTGCGCGCAGAGCAGCACGTAATCGTGTGGCTGTAACCAAAAGGCTGGTCATTCACTTTTCAAACAATTTGGTTTGCGTTGAGGAAAAAGCCGTTCGTTACCTTTACGAGAAATGTCACACTGAGGAGCAGATAAGATAAGACGCTGAAGCTTTGGAGCAGTCGGTGCGTAGCTGACAGCCTGACAGCAGCAGAAAAAAGTATTGAAACGGTATTTGGGAACTTTCTTAATATTGACAACATGGACATACCTGAGGCTAGAGCAGAAAGCAGCGCCACACGGGACCAGAGGAGCGAGGAGGAGCAAACGAGAATGGGAGCGCTGGTCCACATTCGCAGCAATTCTTGACAGATTTCGGACAGAACGCGACAATTCCCAGTGACCCGTAACAGCGCGTGGCAGCGCGCAACACCACGCAGCAGCGCGCAACACCACGCAGCAGCACGGGACGCATATTCGTGACCGTGCGTAATAATTCGTGCCATTAATCGTAACGCGTAGTAACAGATCGCAACAGTTAGTGGCGGCGCGTGAAACCTCTACTCCAAATCTTCAAATTCCACCCACATTCGTGACCATTCGTGGTCCTTGGCCACGAATGTGGGTTCGTGGCATTCGTAACGCAACGTGCTTATGTGTAAACGCAGCATTAGGTTGCATTATACTGGTTTATACTGGTTTACATGTAAAAATCCCTATGAAGTTGCATTATACTGGTTTACATGTAAAAAAATCCCTATTAGGTTGCATTATACTGGTTTATACTGGTTTACATGTACAAATCCCTATTAAGTTGCATTATACTGGTTTATACTGGTTTACATGTAAACATCCCTATTAAGTTGCATTATACTGGTTTACATGTAAAAAACCCTATTAGGTTCCATTATACTGGTTTATACTGGTTTACATGTAAAAATCCCTATTAAGTTGCATTATACTGGTTTACGTGTAAAAAACCCTATTAGGTTGCATTATACTGGTTTATACTGGTTTACATGTAAACATCCCTATTAAGTTGCATTATACTGGTTTACATGTAAAAAACCCTATTAGGTTCCATTATACTGGTTTATACTGGTTTACATGTAAAAATCCCTATTAAGTTGCATTATACTGGTTTACGTGTAAAAACCCCTATTAGGTTGCATTATACTGGTTTATACTGGTTTACATGTAAACATCCCTATTAAGTTGCATTATACTGGTTTACATGTAAAAAACCCTATTAGGTTCCATTATACTGGTTTATACTGGTTTACATGTAAACATCCCTATTAAGTTGCATTATACTGGTTTACATGTAAAAAACCTTATTAGGTTCCATTATACTGGTTTACATGTAAAAATCCCTATTAAGTTGCATTATACTGGTTTACGTATAAAAAACCCTATTAGGTTCCATTATACTGGTTTATACTGGTTTACATGTAAACATCCCTATTAAGTTGCATTATACTGGTTTATACTGGTTTACATGTAAAAAACCCTATTAGGTTGTATTATACTGGTTTACATGTAAAAATCCCTATTAAGTTGCATTATACTGGTTTATACTGGTTTACATGTAAACATCCCTATTAAGTTGCATTATACTGGTTTATACTGGTTTACATGTAAAAATCCCTATTAAGTTGCATTATTGCGCTGAAGTCCTTGAAACTCCTGGAAACCTTGAAACTCCCGAAAACCTTGAAACTGTTGAATCCTTGAAACTGCTGAAGTCCTTGAAACTGTGGAATCCTTGAAACTGCTGAAGTCCTTGAAACTGTTGAATCCTTGAAACTGTTGAATCCTTGAAACTGCTGAAGTCCTTGAAACTGCTGAAGTCCTTGAAACTGCTGAAGTCCTTGAAACTGTTGAATCCTTGAAACTGTTGAATCCTTGAAACTGATGAAGTCCTTGAAAGTGATGAAGCCCTTGAAACTGTTGAATCCTTGAAACTGCTGAATCCTTGAAACTGCTGAAGTCCTTGAAACTGTTGAATCCTTGAAACTGCTGAATCCTTGAAACTGCTGAAGTCCTTGAAACTGTTGAATCCTTGAAACTGCTGAATCCTTGAAACTGCTGAAATCCTTGAAACTGTTGAATCCTTGAAACTGCTGAATCCTTGAAACTGCTGAAATCCTTGAAACTGCTGAAATCCTTGAAACTGTTGAATCCTTGAAACTGTTGAATCCTTGAAACTGTTGAAGTCCTTGAAACTGTTGAAGTCCTTGAAACTGTTGAAGTCCTTGAAACTGTTGAATCCTTGAAACTGTTGAAGTCCTTGAAACTGTTGAATCCTTGAAACTGTTGAATCCTTGAAACTGTTGAAATGTCTGAAAGACCTGAAGTCCTATTAAAATGCATGGGCCTATTAAAATGAATGGCAGAATTCTCAATGCAAATTAATGGCAGAATTCCCAAGCCCGTATAAAAAAAATGGAAAACTGCAGAACTCGAATTTTTTCTGAAAACTGACAAGTTGTGGAAGCTGAACATGCACAAACTGCAGAAATTGCAGAAAATGTGGAAAAAAATGCTGAAAACTATGAATTTGTGGAAGCCCCATTATAAGTCAATGGGAAAAATCGACCGATTTTTGGCCGATTGTGGAAAAACCGTGAATTGTAGAATTCCCAAAAGTAATAGCAGAATTCTCTCAAACATGTGGAACGTTTTGATGTATAACTTGTGGAAATTGCTGAAACTCTGAAAGCTGTGAAACGTGTCGAAAATCAGGAAAAAGATGGAAGAAGTTTAATAATAAAGAACATGAAAACCAATTATTGACTGCGGAAAGTTCCGCAGTCAATCAACTAGAAACTTGCAATGGCTGAAGCCATTGCGATTGACTGCGGAACAGATCTAATGTGGAAATTATCTGAAAAATCCTTGAAATCCTTGAAACTGTTAAAATACTTGAAACTGTTAAAATACTTGACACATCTTTGAAGCTCCTGAAATGCTTGAAACTGTTGAAACCTGGAAACGCCTGAAATTCTTGAAACTCCTTAAATCCTTGAAACTCTTGAAACCTTGAAACTCCTTAAATCCTTGAAACTGTTGAAACCTTAAAACTCCTTAAATCCTTGAAACTGTTGAAACCTTGAAACTCCTTAAATCCTTGAAACTCTTGAAACCTTGAAACTCCTTAAATCCTTGAAACTGTTGAAACCTTAAAACTCCTTAAATCCTTGAAACTGTTGAAACCTTGAAACTCCTTAAATTCTTGAAACTCTTGAAACCTTGAAACTCCTTAAATCCTTGAAACCTTGAAACTCCTAAATCCTTGAAACTCTTGAAACCTTGAAACTCCTTAAATCCTTGAAACCTTGAAACTCCTAAATCCTTGAAACTCTTGAAACCTTGAAACTCCTAAAATCCTTGAAACTCTTAAAACCTTGAAACTCCTAAAATCCTTGAAACTCTTGAAACCTTGAAACTCCTAAAATCCTTGAAACTCTTGAAACCTTGAAACTCCTAAAATCCTTGAAACTGTTGAAATTGCATCAACTCTTTACTTTGCATAAATCGCTGACAGACTTAACTGTACCAAAAGTCCTATTAAAATGAATATGGAAGCTTCCCCATACAAATGAATGTGTATCAATAGCATAGAAAAAAACTGTAGACAACAGACAAGTTGCACAAACTGCAGAAAATGTAGAAAAAGTATAACTTTATTAAACCATAAGATTGCAGAAGCCCCATTGTAACAATTCCAGCCGATTGTGGAAAATCCGTAAATTGAAGAATTCCCAAAAGTAATAGAAAGAATCTTCCAAACATGTGGAATGTTTTAAAGTATAACTTGCGGAAATCGCAGAAACTGTGAAACTTTACTAAGTAGTAAATGTGGAAGAATCATGTATTTGTATTTAAGACAAGCAATGAAACCAAAAAGGCATAATAGAGCACATAACAGTACATGTATACATATTTGTATCTAGTAGTATTTTTCCATTCATAACAAAACACTATTGTTTGAGGGTAGACCCTAACAAAAAAGAAAAAAAACACACAAAAAACAGAGAAACTGTATCAGATGATAGTCACATGATAAAGTAATAATAAACAATTGACGTGTAAAAATGTAAACAAAACACTACATTCGTACTAATATAATATAACAGAGCCATATGCATTTGCACAAATAATAATTTCATGAAAGTGTAGGTACAGAAAAACTAAAATAGATTAAATGTACACATGTCCTAAACTGAGCAATGCTATGAGCCCAAAGCATGAGATCGACTGAGTACCGGAACATCCTGAATGACCAGGTTATTCCATCATCAGGTTTCTTTTTCCCTGATGGCCCTGAGACATTATTTTCAAATGGATCAGCCACAGAGTCCAGATCCTTATTGAGAATCTTTGGGATGTTCTGGAGAAGCTCAATGGTCACTCTCCCATCCTCAAATACAAGATCTTTGTGAAAAATGAATGCAGCACTGGATCATTTAACACTCAAGAAGCTGATCAAACAATGCCACAAAGAATGGAGCTATAAAGGAGTTTAACCAAATGTTACTGTTTCACCTTTTTCTGTTCAGACAGTGTGAAATAAAGTTGGTACAAAATCCCATGGGGGGGGGGACTTTGTACCAACTGTCCACGACAATATTAAAGGCCCGATACCTGGCTCTTTTTATCCTCTCGTCTTGTTTTTGTTTTTACAAGTTCTTTTTGCCCTTTGAGAGTATGTTTTAAAAGTAGTAATTTGTGACAAAAATAGTTAATGTTCTGTAAAGTCAACCCAAAGAGTCAGTATGTGACACAAAGGAGTACTTTTACCATATTGACTCTGAAAGACAGCCGTGATGGTAAAAATACACATTTTGTCACATTTTGACTAAAAACGAAACAAATTAAGTATAGGGCCTTTAACAGTAGCGATTAACGGAACCAATCCAGAGTCAGCTACTGCAGTGGAACACTGTCTGCAAAGAAATATACAATACACAGATTATGGACTTTAATTAGTTATTAAATGCTAGAAATTTAATTTCAATTTACAATATTCATTAAAATATTCTGTTGAATTTTAATTTGTAAATAAATATCAGTATACTGTCATACTGCAGCTGGATGAGGCAGGACTAATATCCCATTCAAATGCACAAGGAGGCTAAGGGACTCGTGTATATGTGTGTGTATATATATATATATATATATATATATATATATATATATATATATATATATATATATATATATATACATATGAGACTACTGCCCCCAAGACCCCGCCGTGGAAGAGAATGGATGGTTGTAAAAAAAAACTATTAGCGACAGTGACATGTATTTGTGTCACTATAAAACATGAAATTGCTGTTGTGAATTGATGTTATTCAAAGAAATGGGTATAAAATATTTTGGGGACAGAAGTTGGCACCAGCTGACACCCACATTCTAAAAAGTGACAAACACCATCATCAATGTGTCATAAACAGATATATATAGTATATACAGTATATAATATACTCCTATAAGCAGCAACAGAAATAACATGCACATTTCTCTAAAAGTTCATAATTAATAGTTCGGTACAGATTGAGAATAGAGATCTAGTTGACCTCTGAACCCCGCCTTAACCGAGTGCATTTTCACTTCAGCGTTTTTGTAACTTTAATGTAGCTATTTAAAATTAAATACGACAAAGTGGATAACAATGTCAATGAATAAAGAAAAAGAATTTGATGGCACATCATATTTGTCTCACACACAAATGTACGCCCTTATTGCAAAGGTGAAGTCTCCACTTGGTAAAATAAGTTGTTTTGATATCTTGCGCTGTTAAAGTCCTGTTGTGACTGTGAAGTGGAGGCCATTAAACTTGAAGTCTCCTCTTTATGGTTCTCCACATTGATGACATCACAGTGTGAAATGTCAGTAAAGTTAACCTTGTCAGCGGCTCTGTGGCCGTTTTTGTGGCTACTGTCGACTCACAGACTTCTGACAGCAGTTTCACAAACCTTGGTTCCAGTATTTCAAGGCCCAGTTTCACCTGCGTGGCATAACCACATGTTCACGGTGTTCATGGGACGGCTCCAGAATCCACCTCTTGCTGACAGAAATGCAGCTTTAAGACCAAGTTACTGTGACTGGGCCAGCTCCGGGCCATAGAGGAGCTGATCGACTCTTGTCTCTGGTTGGTTTGGGAGACAGCAAGACTTCTGAGCTGAAAACAATCTTCCTGGAGTTTCTGCTGATGCAGTGACTCTGTAAAATAATGTACATTTGCATTGGCTCTATCAAAGCCCCACATGTAGCATAGAAAATAAATAAATATAATGATTATGAAATAAAGCTGTTTACCTTAATCACTGCTGTCAATCTGACCATCTGTGCTCAGCTTCATGGTGCATCACATATGAACTTCTTCTAAACAAATATATGAATGTATTTAGTGACTTCAGAGAAATGATAACTAATGTTAATGTTGATCTACCTTTTCCTGCTGTTAATAATGATCATGAACAGCTGTTTATGGCCGTTGTAGACACTCGAGACAGCATTCACTTCCACACAGCGACTCATTCACAGGGTTCACATGTGTTTCCTCTTTCAGTAAAGCAAGCCAAGAAAGAGCTACCAGCAGAAGGAGAACAGGTCAAATATATCAAGACAACAATACATCATTGAAAAAATAAATCAGTCAAGCTACCTTGCTCTCTGTGGATAGCATCACGTTTGATAGCAGTATTGCCTTTACCAGTGGCGGAGCAGAATTAGCTTCTTCAGCAGGTGAAGCATTGGAGCAGATGGAGCAGGTGGAAGGATGGAGCACGTACAGCATCTGGAACAGTCCAGGGTTCATCCTCTGGTTTCCCCTTTCAGTCATACAAGCAAACCAAGCAGCTGCCTACAGGAAAGATACAATATTAGCTATTTCATAAATACATAGTCACTGTAATTACAAAGCTACCTTCTCATGCTCTCTGTGAAGTTGTTGATGGTCACCATCAGGTTCGGTAGCAGTATATGGAGATGGTGTAGATGGCGCTGTGGAGCAGGTGGAGCTGGTAAACAGGTGGAGTTGTGGAAGTGGAGAGGGTAAACAGGTGGAGCTGGTAAACAGGTGGAGTTGTGGAGGAGATGGCTGTGGTTGGAGAGTCCATGATGTAGGAGATTCTTAGTGTTTTTTGAATGTCAATATTAATTTATATAGCGCCTTAACAACATCCAAAAGGTGCACAAGGTGCTTTACAGAGAATGAAAATCAAAACAACACAGACTAAGAGAAGACAGGTGGCAGGATTAGGTGTCAAATGCCTGTCTGAATGTTAATAACATAAATTAATTAATAACAATCCTCGTGAAAAACAAAACAGGAAAAACATAACATTTTCTGTGCCATGTCACACAAAGTGACATCAGTGGTGTGGGTGTCAGCTGGTGCACAACAAGTTAAAATAAATCAAAATGTGGGACACTTTGGCCTCTGCATGCATCAGCCCATAGGCCTGTTTCACACAGTACTGCGTTAGTCATAGACACTTAAATCTTGGCAAGGACACTCTTGAAAAAGAGATTTTTAATCTCATTGAGTTGTTATGCTGGATAAATGAAGGATAAAGAAAATTAAAAATTAAATAACTTGAAGCTTAAATCATATATTCATACAATTAGGTTTAAAGGCTGGATATTTACTCTTGTAAAAGTCTACAGTTTACTGCTGCAGTGGGACAGTGTATATTAATATAAAATACAATTGATTAGGCACTATAATTACAATAATTACTAAACATTATACATTATAACAGTAATTTCCATAATTGGTATGATTATAAATTGGAAAAATATAAACTTAGTTTGTTAATAAAAAAGACGCACACTGTCACACTGCAGATGGGTGAGGATGAGGCGTCCTGTGTGAAACAGGCCTAACCTCATCCCACCCAGATGCATGCAGAGGCCAAAGGACTTTCCCATATGTTTTTAAAAAGCCCCTACATGCATGCCCCTAATGCCTGCAGGGGCTTAAAAACATATGGGAAAATTATCACTAATAATTAAATAATTTTAATTATTAGTGATAATGATAGCTTCAGAAGGAAAAAATAAGTAAATGGGTGCAGATGAGGCATCCTGTGTAAACAGGTCAGACCTCATCCCACCCAGATACAGGGGCCAATGGACTTTCCCATATGTTTTTTTAAGCCCCTACATGCATGCCCCCAATGCATGCAGGGGCTTAAAAACATATGGGAAAATTACCATTACATATGATTCATACTGAGACTACATGTGTTAGTATGAACCATATGGACAAATGTCAATCAATAGAAATGATGTAAACCAGTGTCTCATTACAAACTATATGAACTTGTTTCTTCGTATTAACTATATGAACTTGTTTCTTCGTATTAACTATATGAACTTGTTTCTTCGTATTAACAATATGAACCTGTTTCTCAGTATCAACAATATGAACCTGTTTCTCAGAATTAACAATATGAACCTGTTTCTCAGAATTAACAATATGAACCTGTTTCTCAGTATCAACTATAACCAGAACCTGTGAGTCATTAAAAACAATCAAATCTATATACAAAGATATATTACTATAAACTGAAGATCAATAACACCTGGAAACCATTTCTTGCATGGAACACAAGCTGCCCTCTGCATACAATAACCCTTAGACCAGTTTCACACAGTTTTACATGATTACAATACTCAGTTTATGTCAAATACAATGTACAAAAGCACATGATTGGTAACAGTTAATATGAAGACATTTATTCCAGTACCAATATTCAAAAAGAAAGTTAAAGAACATGATTGTATTAGTATATTCAGAATATGAAACTATTTCTTACCTCTATTTAACCAGGATAACATTTGTTGAGATTAAAAATCCATGAATGATTATTTCATATGTAAATTAAAAGACACATGATGTCAAATTGCAGATGAGATATCTTGTGTGAAACTGGCCTAATCCCAATCCCGCCCAATTGAATGCAGAGGTCTACAGCTGCGGTGTGGACCCCTACAGACATGACCCTCCCACACACCACCTGCAGATGTCTGTAGGGGTCCACCAGCTGTGGACCTGTGTCCATGCATTGTCTATAAACCTGTAAAAAATATATATTCTTACTGCAGTGCTCCTTTAAATCTTTATAACCTGCATCACCTGAACCTTCTCCTGAAATACAGACTTTTTGTGAACAATATGATTAGGTAGCATTAAAAACATCATGATCATTTATGGAATGGAAATAACACAGAACACAGGGCTATGATAGCTATAGTAAGTGTGCAACACACCTGAATGGGTACACAGCTGTGGTCGTGAGATGTAAATGGCATCCAGGAGGGTATGTCTGTCCGTGGTAGCAGCAGTGATCAGTTGTCCATATCCTCTTGACTCAAACATCTCCATGATTGGCTTTGTTCCATAGAAAAGAAGATTCTCATTAAAATCACCACAGACTATGATTGGCTGAATGTCCAACATCTCGAGGCTCTCCAAAAGGGCTGTGAGGTTTTTCAGGAAAGCACTGACACTGTAGGTGGGCGGCCTGTAAACAGTCACAATCAATGCACAGAACGGAGCTTCAACCTGCACAACCACAAACTCCAGATCAGTAACATTATGCACATAACGAACTTCATGAGCAACAATGTGATTCTTTACATAAATCGCTACTCCACCACCCTCTTTGTTGGCCATGTCACTGGTTTGCGTATATGAAACATGTCTGCTGCGTTCATACATTGTATAGCCGTGTAGATGAAGAGCAGGGGCAACGAAGCACTGCAGTCTGGTCTCTGTGAAACATAAAACATCTGAAAGACACAGCTCATGATGACTCTGGATGTCTTGTATATGAGAGGGTAAGCCTTGAGTGTTGTGATGGATTACTGAGAATGTGGTGTCTCTGTCCAGTGTTTGTGACACATGGTAAAACGGCATGATGTGATCCAAGTTTGCTGTCTGCATGTTATTTAGAGCCTCTGTAACATGTGGATTAGCCCAAAGTTTGGACTCATCCAAGTGAATAATGCGTAAACCACTGAGAGAAGTGACTCTGCTCAGAGCGACATAGCCCATTCCAGATTGAAAGATTCGACTCAAAGATACCACAGCTGATGATGTTGTCAAACCTTGGACCTTGTGTATTGTACAAGCATAAGCCAACTTAATGGGGAACTGTCTGCGCACACAGCTATTCTTTTCAGTCTCTTCACACCTCTCCACATACACCAGACCAGATTTGCTGCTTGAGCTTTTCTTATCGAGATCAAGTCCTAACTTCTCAACATGTGTTGGATTCGTAGAGGAATAAACAAATGTGGCTAGTTTAGCAAAAGCTCCATTCACCAGACCCTCAGAGAGATTAATGTTTCTGGTCAGCATAACAGGGGCACCGACTGCAAGCTCCAGTTTGGCATCTAATCCACTAAAATCTCCTTTAAAAGGTTTGGACTGTAGCTCCATTCTGCCAGTTTGAGCCTCCTTCTTGTAATCGTCTGCTTTCACAGTGATGACATCATCGTGCAACTGAGCCAAAGTCTGAGAGTTGTGTGCCTTAACAAATCTTTTCGTAGCAAAAAGGTGCAACACATTATTAGGACAATCTTCAGGTTCAGTGACAGCCTGTGAGAGTAATGCTCTGTCAGCCTCTGATAACTCTTGTGCTTTTTCTTTCACTCTGATGCGATTCAACATCTCAGCAAACGCGACATCGTCTTTCTGTCTCATGATCTCAGTGAGAGTTACCATCTTAAAATTGTCGTTCCACAGCCTGAGATTTGCATAGATGCACAGAGGATGTCCTCTAACGGGTGGTATCTGATAAAAATCACCAACTGCAAGAACTGAGATTCCTCCAAAAGGTTTTCTACTGCCTTTGATCTGCTTGAGTCGATGATCCACACATTCAAAGATTTCCAAAGACACCATGGATATTTCATCAATGATTAGAATCTCAACATCCATCAGCTCAGCTCGCATTTCATCCAACTTGTTCCCAAGTCCTTCTTTTCCCTTTTTTTCGATGTCTCTGGGTAGTTTAAACAGTGTATGAAGAGTTGTGCCACAAATATTGAACGCTGCAGTTCCAGTGAATGATGCCAGCAGGACAGTTGGCCTTGATGGGTCTGACTCAAACGCATGTCTTTCAACCTTGCTCAGTATTTCTGAAGCCTCAGCATGGATGCTTTTGATAAGATGTGATTTTCCAGTTCCAGCTCCACCATTTATGTACAAAAAGAACGGTTCGGGATTTTGTTTCTCTACTCGTTCAATGCACCAGTCTCTTACAGAATAAAACACAGAAGCCTGCATCTGATTGAGACTCTGATACAACTGCTGTCTGTAAGCAGGATCCAGTTTTGGAGGTTCCATAATGAATGTGGCATGTTTGACGTTTGACTGACGCATAAGATCTGGGTCATTCTCTTGGACATCATCATCATCATCTCTGTCTTGCCTCTCCGCTAAACATTCAAGTCTCTCTCTTTCAGATTCAGGAGCGAGGTTGCACCATGCATCAACCATTTCACCATTCTTCTCCAGATCTGCTACAGCATCATCTACAGCTCGACCACATTTCTCATACTTTTGCAAGTTTTCATCCACGACCTCTTTCACAGCAACAGCTTCATCTGCGTAGGGTAACCTCACACAACCGCCTTCATAGAATGATTTGAAAGTTGGAAATCCTGGAGGTTTTAGCTGAAATTCTCCACGGTGGGGTAAATATGCGGTCAAGAGAGTGCGATAAAACTCTTCAGGGTTCTTTATTGGTGACCAGCGCTTGTATCTGAATATATGATTTTTCCTCAGCTTCTTCACATATCCCAAACCGTTGAGCAGTGGTTTCACATTTTTGCCGTTTATATCCCTGCCATAAACAAATCTGTACTCGGACATAAAGTCACCGAAGCTCATCTCTTCAAACTCTTGTGTTTCAGGTCGTGCTCTATATTTCTCCAAAGGATTTGTCATCCAGATGTCATCATCATCACACTCTTCCAGTTGTGACATGGGTCTGCTCATTTTAACACTTGTGTCTGTTGGCATGAAAACCACTTGTCGAGTGCACCCTTTTAAACGTAATCCACAAGCTCTGGCCACACATTCCTGAGCGCTCACTTCTCTGCTTTTGGAATAAGCCTGCATAACCTCCTTCATCTCATCACGTTCATTCAGTTTTTCTTTGCCTATATTCTTCACAACAGAATTCAAATGTTCACTGAGTCCAGCCTCTGACTTTGAAATATAGCCACAGATGTACTGTATACAGGGATACACTCCGGTAACTGGTTGTATGTCCATGTTTGCTCTCCATGCTTTCAATAGTTGGATATTGTGATTGTTTACCCAAGCATCTTTCGGCTCACGCTTGTACAAAACCTTCGGGGACTTGGTCATGCCATGCAAACATTGTTCATATTCCTCCATATTCATTTCACATTGGCTCAAAACCTCCTCTGTTTTCTGACAAGTGCTTTCTGGTTTATGGAGTAAGGTCTTGAATGACTTGAGCTTTTTCATGGATTTTTTTGACACTTTTTCACACTTTTCAGGTCTTGTGACCATGGTCTCTTCGACTGGACACTGTGGAAAACCAAACCTGCAGCCTTTATTTGTGGTGATATGACATGTTCTCGTGTGATTTTTACTGTGCATTTGAACTTCACACACCAGTTTGTACAGTTCAGGATCTTTGTCTGGATCGGGAAGTTTAGCTGAAATATATTTGTCAACAATCTCACAGAATTTCTGCTCATCCTCGATGTCAATTTCGTCAGACGTCCACACTAGTCCGTGCACATGAGGACTTCCACGGGCTTGAAACTCGATTCTGTAAAAGTAATCCTTAACTTTACCAAGTGGTTGGGCAGGGGAGTTGATCAAGTATTTGAATAAACCTTCTACACGCTTGTCAAACATTCTCATTGTCGTTACTACGTTACTCCTGAGAATTTCAGTCTTTGTTTCCCAGTCTAGGTCCTCAAATTTGACAGTTTCACCTTGTTGTGCTTTTATTGCTTCAACAAACTCAGGCCAGTGGCTTAGCTCAGCTGCTGAGAAGGACACAAAGTATGTGGGCTTATCGATTGTTCGAACGATTGCATACAAGTCCAGCTTAGTTTTATGATGGTAAGGCGGAGTTCCTCTGAGTGTTATCATGAATCTTAAAACATCCCTGTGGCTGATGAGTCTTTCCACCTCCTTCTGGTCTCTCAACATTGCGGCGGTTATTTTGTGTCCAGCTCTTGTGAATGGTTTGGCTTTGCGTAGCTGTATGCTCATATTTGACCGTGCCATATATATTTCTATCACATATTGAGCCATGAATAAGTACTCAGTTTCACTGGCAAATCTGTTATCAACATGAAACAGCCTGGATTTGAAATACCTGCTTGGAGTCAGTTTAATAGGTCTCTTTGCATCAAACGTGTTCACACCGGTTGGAAACTGTACTGGAAAGGCTTTGGACTCAAGATTTGGTATTTTGAAGAAACTAACTGGGCTGTTCTTCTCGGCAGGTGCAATGCAGTATGCAGAGTCATTGTGACACAAAACCTCGTCTGAAATGTCAAGCGGCTGAAGACATGATTCAAAAGCAACTCCACCACATGGCGTATCTGCTTCATCATCTCCCTGCTGTGTTTCATTTTCATTGTTATTTGACTCTCTGTCCATCTCCTGGTTATCGTGTTCACTGTCCATCTCATTCATGTGATCATGTGACTCTGTTTCCATCTCATTGTCATCCACTTCACTGTAACTCTCAACAGGATTGTTTGATTCATTGTCCACCTCATTATTTGGCTCAGCTTCCATCCCATCATCTAAATCACTGTTCATCTCAACGTGATTATCTGATTCAATCTCCATTTCATGGTCAACACCATCATTTGATGCAGTTTTCTCATCACACAGTGCATCTTTCTCAAAAGCATCAATCTCCATTAAATCAGCGTCATTAAAATCACCGTCTCTCATGTCATCACTGTCACTGTCACTGTCCGGTTGGAGTGTGGGGTCACATAATTGTTGATCATGGTTGATTTTAATATCCTGGTAACATGGACTCATCTCCTTCAGTACCTCCAAAGCTCTGACGACTCGTGGCCAGTTTACAGTCTGCATAATGTAATGTCCTTTATAAGACTGCTTTCTCTTTATTTTGATCCGTATGGTCTGAGACTGTCCTATAACTCGGGGCAAAGTCTGAACAACATCCTCAACATCAGAAGCCACTAACACCACGTTTCCTTTTATCGCTCTCTGTTTCCCTTTAGGGAGAATCACCACTCTTTGAAATGAAATTACTTTTTTCACCATGTGTCTTTCTACTGTGTTTAAAACAGACAACTCAGGGGGAATATCCACTAGTTCCAGGTTATTCACTACAGCGAGAGCAGGCATGGATCCTCTCTTTAGGTATAAATGACAAGTGTGACAAATCCACTCAGATTTCCTCTCCTCAGGTACATTACATGACTGTTTAAGGCACTCATTGTCACAAATGTGAACATATCGACCTGTTAAACACCTTTCAACCACGTGAGGATTTATTTTGTAAAGGGACCTCTTGCAGCGCTTGACTTGGTTTTCAAATGATGCTTTAAAACAGACCGTGCAAACATATGTGGGATAGCTTTTACAATGAGCTCTGAAAGCATTTAAAGACTTGGCCCAGAGGCGATCTTTCTTTGTTTCCTTTTTCTCACTCTGTGTTACGTTAGACGATTGAATACGTTGTCTGTTCATCTCTCTGTATTTCCTCTTTATGTTAGTTGCACACCTCATTTTCCCAAGTATGTTTGATTCATAATTGTCTTCATACTTCAAGCGCATCATTTCCCTCATAACAGACTTGTGCCTTTGTCTGAAAGCTTCATTCTCTGTATATCGATGTCTTATATGTGCTTTATGTTTCTGTTTAAAAATAGGACTCATTTTGTATTTATTACAGATGTAATTCCTTTGTCTAAGTTTGAAGTTTTCATCATCTCGATATTTATTCTGAAAGTACTTCCTTTTACTTATTTTGAAGTCAGTGTCATCTTTATATCTATCCTGAAAGTACTTCCTTTTTCTTATTTTGAAGTCAGTGTCATCTTTATATTTATCCTGAACGTACTGTTTTTTTCTCATTTTGAATTCTGCATCCTCCTTATATTTTTTTTTTATGTACTTCCTTTGTCTTTGTTTGATCCTACTTTGATCAGTTGCATACTTCAGTTTGCTGTAATTCCTCACTTTCTCTCTGAAAGCTGCGTCACTATGGTAACGTTTAAGAGTGTTTTCAACCTTTTGTCTGTACTTTTCTTTTGCTTCCTCACTTGCAGCTTCAGTTTTTTTTTGCTGTAATAATTTCTTCATATATTTCCGCCTTTCATGTTTTGATCTTTTACTCACATCTCTGTCACTAACAGTTAAAACACTTGCTCGTTCTGTTTTAGAAACACTTGGGCCAGTAGTTTCATCAGTATTTAAAGAACCAATGTGTGGTTTCTGTGGTTCAGTGGAGTCTTTGAAAACAGGCTGATCTTGGACAGTAACATTTGATTCAACATTTGTAACATGTGACTGGGTTTCATCAGCTGTAGAGGAGCTGGCCTCACACACAGTCAGGTCTACATGAGCAATGACTCTTTCATTATCTGCTGGTTTGCATGATGACATAGACTTACTGCAGCTGGCAGCCGGTTGTGATTCTGAAGTATCTTGTGAAGGATCTGGCACATGTTTGATCATGGAAACAGGTTGTGCTGGAGGAGCAGTTTTTATCAAAGGGGTCAAAGGTTCACTCGAGAAAATGACAGGAACAAGATCATATTGCTGTCCACCTTTTGTTTTTATTCTGTTGTGAAAGTCCATAATCCTGTCAATCATTTTGTTCAGTTGTCTAAACTTAATCATCACTGCCTTTTTACCGTGAGGAAATGCCTTGGAATCTCGGGAGTGGGGATCGAACAGACCGAAGTGATTACTGTTATCTCTGAACACAGCTATTGTTAAGCTGGACATGATCAATAATGCATACTGGTGTTCATTACGTAGACAGTTCAGTCTTTCTTTGAGCGCAGGGTAAGCAGGATTTCGAACATGTTTGAAATATCCACACAATGGTGTGTACATGTGGAGCTGATGCGTGTGTGTTTTTCCCTGCACAATTTCTTGATCTACATCTTCAGCTGCCAAGAAACCGTTACGCCTTTGATCAGGTAATCTGTTATTGATTTTGTGATACAGTTGATCTCCTCTGTCCAAAATTAAATCCAAATCTCCACTGGTCAGGTTTTCATTTTCATGAAGAAAAGCGAGAAACGCAGCAGAATTAGCAGTACACTGTCTGTTTGGTAATCTGTATCTCCGATTGTTCTGAGAATGAGACGCTTGGACATAAACCTCCTCTGGAAAATGTCTCTGTGTTTGATTCATTGTGCAGGACCTGGGCTCAGTCACACTTGAAGACACTCCAGCATTCACTTTGACATTAACTGGTGGTTTACGTGAGGACAGAGACTTACTGCAGCTGGCACTCGGTTCGGATTCAGAACTATTTTGTGAAGGATTTGACGTACGTTTGATGATGGGAACAGGTTGCACTGGAGGAGCAGTTTTTATTAAAGGTTCACTCTGGAAAATGAATTGGACGAGCTCATACTGACAACTGCCTTCTGTTCCAATATGGTTGTGAATGGCTACAATTCTGTCAATCATTTTGCTCAATTGTCTGAATTTGATCATGACTGCAGTGCCTTTATTGTTACCACGACAGAAGCCTTTTTTATCTCGTGAGTGACAGTCGAACAAGCCGTACCTTCCACTGTTATCTCTGAAGACTGCTATTGTTAAACCGTGCATTATCAACAGCGCATACTGTACTTCATCACGTAGACAGTTCAGGCTTTCTTTGAGCGCAGGGCAAGCTGGATCTGTAACATCTTTGAAACAGCCACTCACTGACGTCCTCATGATGAGTTCATGTGTGTGTGTCTTTCCTTGCACATACTCTCTATCTACATCATCAGCTGCCATGCAACTGAATTTACCTTTTAATTTGTACTTGTTTGTTTGATAGACTGCATCGCCTCTGTCCAAAATTAAGTCCAAATCTCCTTTGGTCAGGTTTTCATTTTCATGAAGAAAAGCGAGGAAAACAGCAGAATTAGCAGTACATTGTGTGTTTGGTGAGCTGTATTTTTTATTGTTCTGAGAATAAGACGCTTGGACTGACTCTTCCTCTGGAAAATGTTGCTGTGTTTGATTCATTGTGTCAGACCTGGGCTCAGTCACATTAGAGGATACTCCAGCATTCACTTTGACAATAGGTTGATTTACCTTTATCTCAACTATATGGTTGCCTGGTGACAAAGCTTTACTGCAACATTGATCTGGCTGTGTTTTATGAGCACTGTTTGTTGAGACTTGAGACTCTGAAGGTACAACATGAGGTCGATCTGGTTTAGACGGTATTAAAGCCTTTACTGGCGAGTTAGCATCACCTTTACCTGTGTTTACATCAGCCGTCACTGTAAGTGGAGCAGGTTCCTGGTTCACAGCAGTTTGCGTCACCTTTGTTTGACATGGAACAGCCGACTGTAATGGAACTGCACTGGACTCGTCCGCCATCGTTACCTTCATCTTGGCTGTAGGTTCACCATCTTTAGCAGACTTCCATCTCTCAGATGCAGAAAGCGAGCGCTTGGACTTTCGTGGCATTTTTATTTACACAAGTAATGCACTTATCGATTAGACAGACTTAGCAGTTAGATACTTAGATAATATTGTGTTAAGATGGCTTTAAAATTCTAATAAACGAGCTGGCTTAATTGAAATATGAGACTTGGTATGTGCAATTTGTTCACCCAAAATGTTTTTAATATCAAAAGTAGATCTAATATTTTTTATGCTGCCTTGAGTCTTTTTATTCCAGATTGTGCTTTAAAATCACACGCACAGAAATTTAACACCTTGTGAATAGTCCACCTAAACTATACCACTAATCACTTACAGAAATTAATGCCTTGTGAATTGTCCACTTAAAATATCAACCTATTACGTCAAATATGCTACAATAAAAGCTTACTGAACAGTAGTTTCAAGACCTTAAAAATAAATCACAATATCTGTGATCTTTACAATTTCTAGCAAGACTGTTGCCCCTGTAGCAGAGGACAAAGAAAACGTTTTATGGGCAAAAATATTTCACTATATATTTCAAAAACAATGGCCTGGGCTTCTTTTCTGAAGTAGCAATGCCTTCGGCAGTCTTTCAGGATCAAGATGTATAAACTACCTTTCTACAACCAATTCACTCCTTCAAAAGGAGTCTAAAACATATGTACAAAAAACAAAGTATAATTCTGTTTTTATTAAAACACCAAACAGATGAGTCAATTTACAAAACGGATATATTACTTTACAGAAATAAAGCAACTAAAGTTTCTGAAGAAATGTTGTAAAACCTCAATAACTAATATATTTCTTTTAAACACTGAATTTTAGTCTACCCTTATGAAAACTTTATATGCCAAAATACCTGCAAACAAAGTTCTTTCACTGAGGCACTTGCCAAGTATATAGCTATTTTGATACTCAGTACACAATTTATGTATCTTTTCTTTTAAGTATAATTAGCAAATGAGTAACACTGGATCTGTGCTTCCTGCTCTTCTGTGGTCGTCAATCCGGGCTCAGAAATCAGAAAACACTTCAATACTTCCTTTTCACCAACTCAGCTGCAGGTAGAAGTCACCAGACTCTGGGAAGAATACAGGACTTGGACAGATTAAAACAAATGCCAATTTAAAATGATGGCTTCAAAAAAGGCTAAACGTGGAAATATGCCAAATGCGTTTCAAAATCTAGGAATTTAGAAAGTGTACAAAAAGTTGTTAAATCACGCAAAAAAGGGTATTGCTACTCAATGTATTTCCAGTAACAATGTATTAAATGTGATGCTAAAGTATTCTCAAATGTATGAATCAACAAATAGCTTCAAAAATGTAATAAGTAAAAATACTCAGATATTCAGATAGATATTCAAAAAGGATTTCTCAGATATTCAGATTTGATATTCAAAAGAATCTCAGATATTCAGATAGATATTCAAAAGGCTTTCTCAGATATTCAGATTTGATATTCAAAAAGGCTTTCTCAGATATTCAGATTTGATATTCAAAAAGGCTTTCCCAGATATTCAGATAGATATTCAAAAGGCTTTCTCAGATAGATATTCAAAAGGCTTTCTCAGATAGATATTCAAAAGGATTTCTCAGATATTCAGATAGATATTCAAAAGGCTTTCTCAGATATTCAGATAGATATTCAAAAGGCTTTCTCAGATATTCAGATAGATATTCAAAAGGCTTTCTCAGATATTCAGATAGATATTCAAAAGGCTTTCTCAGATATTCAGATAGATATTCAAAAGGCTTTCTCAGATATTCAAAAGGCTTTCAGATTATTTCAAGGATCACCTTTCCAGGGTGATAATCAAATATTCAGTCAGGGATCACCTGGCCTCTGCGGACCAGGATGATAGATATATTCAGTCAGGGATCACCTGGCCTCTGCGGACCAGGATGATAGATATATTCAGTCAGGGATCACCTGGCCAGCTGCGGACCAGGATGACAAATATATTCAGTCAGGGATCACCTGGCCAGCTACGGACCAGGATGACCAGGATCACCCAGCCTCTGCGGACCAGGATGATATATCAGACAGACAAGGATCACCTGGCCAGCTGTGGACCAGGATGATATATCAGACAGACAAGGATCACCTGGCCAGCTGTGGACCAGGATGATATATCAGACAGACAAGGATCACCTGGCCAGCTGCGGACCAGGATGATATATCAGACAGACAAGGATCACCTGGCCAGCTGTGGACCAGGATGATATATCAGACAGACAAGGATCACCTGGCCAGCTGTGGACCAGGATGATATATCAGACAGACAAGGATCACCTGGCCAACGGTGGACCAGGATGATATCTGGAAAAATGCCAGAATAATAGCAGAGGGGGGGGGGAGAGGTGGACAGCCAGATATCGAAGAGATCGATATTGAACCCTAAGATAGCGGTGAGTGTAAAGAGGAGAATGAGATCAGTGGTTAAGTTAAACTAATTGGAAAGTCTGGAAGATAGTCAAGTTAAACAGTGGGAGGGACAGCGATAAAGAGGGTTGGGTCCACCAGGACAGACCAGTTCCTCTGCACCTGGGACAAACAAAAGCACAAGTGTTTAGTGTTTACGACACTTTGTACCTGAATACATTTACTAATTGAAATGAGACACTGACCTGAAGATGAGAGGGTCTTTACCAGAGATTGTGAAGAAGACCAAAAAATAAAAGTGAAAAGGTAAGTTACTCAGTTGAAGTATAGAACGGTCATGCAAAAAACAGATCTAAATTTTACCTGGAGCAGGAGATGACTGTTCGATGACGCAGCTGTAGAGGAAAAACAAAATGTTTGTCAGCACTTTGATCCAGTTTTAGTCCTCTAATAGTCTCCTTACCCTAGCACTATATATTGAAGATTCAATAATAAAAAATAAAAAAAAGTGATATTAATAAATGAGCCAAAATACCATTGTATATGTATTATTACACTTGCAATGTAATTTGCCGTATATTGGTTTGGGTTGCCGCAGGCGGCATGGTAGCACAGTGGTTAGTGCTCTCGCTTCACAGGTAGAAGGTCCAGGGTTCGATTCCCACCTGGACGGGTCTTTCTATGTGGAGTTTGCATGTTCTCCCTGTGTCTGCGTAGGTTTCCTCTGGGTACTATGGTTTCCTCTACCACTAAAAACATGTAAAATAGGCCAGGATGATGTGTGTGAGTGAATGTATGGTGGTGGTCAGAGGGACCGTTGGCGCAGATGTGTGCAGTCGCAACAGCGCTTCTGTTAGTCTCCCCCATCTTACCACCACGGAGTATGGAGTGAATGTACAATTGTCTCATGTAAAGCGCTTTGTGGCTATGTCTGTGAAAGACAATTTATAGATTTCAAACTTGTATTTATCAGCAGTAAAGTAACACTTAGATTCAGTATCTAACCCATGGAAGACTATTACCCATTTACTTACTTTAATCAACCAAGAGATTTGTATGGACAGGCCACATGCAACTTTTTTCCAAAACAGTGAACAGGAGCCTGAAAAAAAAAGAACTGTCAGCTGTGTTTTACAATATATTGAACAGTGAGAAGAAGCACGAGTTGGGCTCTTGAATAAAGGAGAACAATCAAGTAGCTGACTTCCATCTTTCAGCTAATAATGTTAACTAGCATATCAATCAATCAAGTTTTATTTCTAAAGCGCCTTACAACAACCAAAGTTGACCATATGCCGCAATTAACCCATGCAAGATTAATACGGATTTACTTACTTCAATATATGAAGTGATCATCACCCAATAGTGCAATTTTATCCAGACCAGGTAAGGGTTAAAGCCTGGAAAAGAAGGGAAAAACCATTAGCTGTGTATCACATCAGGTAGGAAAACCATCAATTTTCTTCCACTTGTCCGTTGCCGGGTCGTGGGGGAAGCTGTTGGAGCTGCCCAAAACACATTGCACCAGCCCCTATGGCTCGACCCGCAGGTGGTGGGCCCACAGAAGGAAGGTAGGAAAACCACCAGGCTTTAAATAATCACCATTACAATGTTTTTTTTTTTTAAATGGACATGTCACACATATGGGGCTTAAAAATACTTATTTTGGGTACCTCAGCTTTGATATTTTACGTTTTATAATTTAAAATTATATCTCTAAGAATTAAATAGTACCAATGAAATGCAGGAGAAAGAACTGGGGCTCCTCCTACTGGCAGCTGTAGGAATAACTTTCTAAAATAACAACTTCGGGCTAGAACGTCTGGCACTGTGAGCAAGTACAGCACAGCATAATAGAGTTTATGTATATGATGTCATAACATACACTGGGAAGAAAAAGTAATTTCTCCCATTTCTGCCTAAATGTGGTCTGATCTTCATTAAAATCAATTTATTGGCCATAACATGTAAACATTCACAGGAGAGCATGGAATAAAGTACACCGCCTGAATCTCACTGAACTACAGCAGTTTTGTAATGAGGAATGGTCCAAGATTCATCCTGATCGTTGTGAGCGTCTAATCTGCAACTACAGAAAAGCTTTTTTTTGCTGAAATACTTGAGACATTCACAACAGCGCAGAATATCTAAGTATACCCCTGTAATAAATATCTGGCTAGACCAGGTTCACTCTACTGTGCAAAATACTATGGTGATTAAACCACAATGGAAAGTGAGCTATATCAAGCTGCGTCCACACCGCACGCTTTTCGGGCATCAAAAAAGCGCCCAAAGCCCCTCGTTGGACTTGTGCATACTGAAGTCAGACGCTACAAACTCGCTCTTGCCGCGCGTCAGTTCAGAGCAAGTTCGTAGCCATCTTGGGAGGAACTCTTGTCCCCCTTTGCTACTGCCATGTCCTATGGATCTTTAACGATATCCCCTGGTATTTAAGTCTTTATCCAGACTATATGCTTGAATTCAGGGACATCATTTGGGCCCATGGCAAAGCTAGGTTAGCTTGTTACAATCGCCTGCACCTCATTGATGAAAAGTGTGCAATAAACCACTAATGCATTAAGCCCCGCTCAGTGTGTGGTGATTGTTCAACGGAATCTTTATGTAGATGGTGGTTTAATTTACTTTATTTCGAGCAAATGTCTAATTTTTACATGATCTTTTGGAGCTTTAGCTTGTGGCATTAGCTCAGTCCGGTGTCAATGCTACTGGTATTATCAGGCCCAAACACATTCCTGCACAGATTCAGCCTCTGAAATCAGTTTTATCGCCGCTTTTAATCGTTAATGTTTAGGTAAAAGAAACACAGATGTGTGTCTTAAAAGTCCCAGAGCTGATGTTGCTCTGGTCCACAACATGGTGAAGCTAATCCTCCATGACTGTTTACATCTGCGGGCCGCATAGGATCTGCCCCGGTGGCTTAGCTACAACGCACTTCACTGTTGGGGAAAGCTCCTGAGTGGTCGACGCTCGCGAATGTCTCCAAAAGGTTCAACATTTCCCAACTCTAGCGTTGGCCGCACAGGAGGAGCGTAACGCTGCAACATACAGCTAAAAAACCAACAATGCAGCTGATACTGCAGCTCAGTAATACATGGAAAGCTCCATGTGATATATTCTACTGGGCTGTTTATTACATTTAGGGATGCACGGTAATACCGGCCGCCAATAATTATCTTCATTTTTGACGCCATCCCTGATAAAATAAATAAATAAATTAGGCCCGATAATTATAAACTCAAATTGCTTTGAATCTGCTGCTCCAGCTCGCTGCCTTTCGCTCAGCACCGGCGGCGCCACCTTGCTGCTACTGCAGCCCGGAGCTGCTGCAGATTTACAGCAGCAGATATGCTCACCCGGGACGACTTCTGCACTGTTTTAGCTGTAAAATACGAAGAGTATTCCAGCGAAACAACGCTGTGCAGTCGCTCTCCGTTTTTTTTTTACTTTTTACATTAAAGTAACAGCAACATAGTCACAGCAAAAAAAATTGGAAACGACAAGGAATAGCAAACTGCGGACACGCGCTGAAGTAAGTTTTTAACACTCGAACAGAGCGGGTTCGATAGCCCCGTGATCAAAGCGCTATGAACAAGAGAAGTTTTACATTGACGAAATGAGCCACACGACGCACAAATTAGCTCAATGCAGGAGCGAGTGTCTTATTTGGTGCCGTCGTATGGCATTAGTCAAACTTGAATCTGTCACAGGCACGGATTTGGCATCACCTCTCTTGTCAGCAGCAGGTTACAGCAGGAGGAGACAACTCTAGACTCAGTAAAACACTGTGTATATTCCAGTATTGTATAAGCTACTATGATGTGACGCAGATGAGCAGAGACAGATCTGCTCAGATAATGGAACAGTAAAAACCCTGAGCTTAAAAGGTGGAGACCCAAACCCAAAGTAAAACTCATTTGATCTATATTTATACACTTGTATATTTTTTTCTAATACAGGCTTGTAAAGCGCAATACAAGTGTAAGGCATAATAATAATAATAATAATTATTGTGCATCACTAATCACATTCAAAAGAGCTGCTCCTATAGCAATAACTCCCTCTCCCCCTCTTCCTCAAACTATAATATAATGAAACTACTTGGATTAAATTGATTCAAATAATTTCACTGCTCATTCTTGGTTTACTTAGGTACATTATTTTAAGCTTCTCAGTACAGCCTGGACTTTAAAATGTTACGTATGAAACACTTCTTCCTCAAACAAATATGGACAAGAAAACCCCAATTTTAAAGCTTCAGATTTTGAGCGTTTTAACTCACTGCACTAGCACTAATTAGGACTTGATTAGGAGCACAAACGGATGTTTTTAGTTGTTAAGTACTCACCAAAAGCAGAGGATTAGAATGGAAGAGCCAACATTGAAGAGTCATTTTCAAAAGGAGACAAAAAAAGAAAAACACTGATTAGTAAAGATGTTAATTAAGCCTCAATCTATTTAAGATACAGTATTCTTTTTTAACTTAATCAAAACTGTATTCTAATTGAGAACATTGCATAATATATTGTTATACGGTTGGATACATTCTTTTACATTTAAATCTTTATATGATCTCATACAGACACAGAATCTCCAACTCTGGCTATACAAAGTCATTTTACGAGTTTCACTCACAGGTCAGAACCTGCTAAAGAGCCGACTACACTTCATTACATGACACTCTGATCACACACTTCGTCAGACGTTGGTTTGACTCGGACTGTTAAACAGAATAGACAACTCCTCCTCACTCCTCCCCATTTACCATAATGACCACGTTCGAGAGGGAAATAATGGCGGATTTACAGACTCCTCCTCCAAAGCTCTGACAAAGCATGTTCCTAATAAGGGCATAAGTGCGGGACCTACACTGTAAGACTCAGCCCTTGCGTGATGTGTAGCTCGCACAGCTCCAATGCTACTTGTCCGACCCTCATTAAGTATGACATTTCAAATATTTCTTACGAAAACCAGCCTGGTGCCTTTAATAAGCCGAATGCCCATCTCGACTGCACATGCGTGGGTCAATCAGGCTCCTAATTTCGGCCCAAACAAATCACACCGCCATTGAAATGTGTGAGCGAGGGAGCGTAAACACTGAAGTATATTGAGCCATAACCGAGAACCGCAAGGCTTACAGGAACTGGTTTAAAAGACTAAGTCTAAACATTTCTTGCAAATATTTATGTTGTCAATATCCTGAAAGCGAGGGAACAGTCAGGACGGCGGCTCCGTAGAAAGGAGCGGACTATAGCGAACAGGGGGGCAACAGGACCTGGGATCAGCCTGACACAGACACCCTGACTTTTTAAGTCATTTGAATGCGTCTTGTAATCACAGGGAAAAGTTTCAAAACTGTTGATGTTAAATATTGTGGGTAAATTTCCGTCTGTCAACATAGCGACCGATTGGCCATGTTGTACACAAAATTACAAATAGTCAATTTAGATGGCATAGCCTATGTGTGTATGTGGCTCTCAATGGTCACAATAAAAACTTGAAAGATTTTGTTTACGGTCCTTATTTAAAAAAAAAAAAGAGGGATTCTGTTTTTATTTCTCATTCCAGTTTAAATGTTGTGAATATCGGCGACATGAGGCCACAGTTTCAGACCCTGGACTTTGTCCAACAGTCGCCTTCAAGGGTCAGACATTTTTTTCCCTCACATATTTATTCCAACTATGTGAACAAGGACTGGTCGTCACTTTTGACAGCATCTGTTCATATGAACGGCAGTTTCTGTCGTGTACGCAGCCCTGTTTGTAAAAAATAGACCTTAAGCTAATACTGTAACAGGCTCCATGGCGACAAAAACACTTTAAATCATCAACTTTCCAGCGTTTAAAACAGTCCAAATCAGAGCTTTCTTCGTTGCTTCACGCTAACTATCATTATTGTTTGGTTCGCCAAAAGACATTCCATTACTCATAATGCAACAGGCGAGCAGAGATGGGCATTCGGCTTATTGTAACTCACCCAGCGTTATAACAGGAGGAATATCTAGCTGTAAAAAGTTAAAAAAAAATTAGGCACCAGGCTATAAAGTTGTTTTTAATGTGTCCAATAATGATTCCTAATGGGAGACTAGCGGCTATATGGAGGTACTACAGCAATGGCGGCCTCTAGTGTCGTGGTCATAAAGCGGCCATTGGTTTGACTCAAAGAGGTAGCACATGTGAGGGATGACATGTGAGCACTTGTTTAACATGTATTCACCACACAATACCACGACTTACCACAATCATAAGGAAAATGCAGCCAGGAATTCCCACAGGTGCATGAAAGAGAAAAAAAAAATCAAAATTTGATTAGTAATATGAACATAACACAACCCACTACATCCATCTGTTACAAACGTTTCATGATAAAAACTTCTCATTCATTATATTTATAATTTAATGTTCTCATATATAAAAAAGGGCATTCTATGCATAAAAAGGGCCAATATTTTCCACAACATCTGAATAATGGATTGTTAGATTTAAATTTATGGGTTTATATTATGACATGTTAGATACAAGTATAACCTCTTAACCCCCCCCCCCCCACCTGAAACAAGCTAATTAAAAAGCTTAAAACAAAAAAACCAGGATGAAAACGCAACAAAAATGTTTAAAGAGAAACAAAAATGTGCTGGAAAAGCAGCAATGAAAAAAAAGGCGATTTGTGGTCACAAAACCACAGCAAAAAAATTATAATAAGTGACATATGAAAAAGACATATGACAAAAACGCCCTGCACTTCCGTGGGAAAACAGTGCGGCGCGGGACACACTTTAAAAGCTCATTGCAGGCGGGGGGCGAGACTTTTTCATTATCATTTCAGTTATTCTTTCTCTTTTGAGAAAGAGCATTCGTACTACAGAATCACTGTCTTAATGCTCAAAATTGTTAACAGTTGGCTCCTGTCAATGCGTAACACGGCAAACACAGACTGAATCTATCAGACAACACATAAACGCACGCGCTTCGTGTCAAATGGGTCAGTGCAACAAAGCACATTCAGCCAGACTTTACTCCACAGAATAAGCTTAAAAACACTACACTCACTGTGCGCTCAATCTTCTTTTGCATAATCCACAACAGGCCTGTCTTCGCCTGCACTGCGCCCATCGCTGCTTGTTTTACATGTCTAAAGCTGTAAATAAGCCTTAACTTATCCATAGTGTAGAGCTACTGTAAGATACTTGTTTGGGTGCGAGGCAGCGTGAGAGATGCATTCAGGGACAGTAAGAAGTGCAGGAAAGGCGTGCTTTTTACTGTCAGCACCTGCCGCTCCTCAGGTGCTGAAGTTGTACTGCCGGCTTTTCTCCCTCCTGCAGTCGTTCCTTCTGATGTTTGGGAGCCAGTTCCTGCCACACCTATTGCCACACCGCTGGAGAACCCATCTGTTATATATTTCTCCCAATTTTCCGCACTTCTTACGGTCCCTGAATGCATCTCCGCAGCCTCCACTGAGCAAAACAACGCGTGGTTACAGTAGCTACACCATGGATAAATTAAGGCTTATTTAAACTTTAGACATGTAAAAACAAGCGGTGATGGGCGCAGTGCAGGTGAAGACAGGCCTGTTGTTCTGGATTCGGCAAAATAAGTTTTTTCCAAATGGAGCTAATGATCGACCAGACGAGTGAGAATCGTGGAAAAAGAGGTTTCAATGCAGCAACTTCTACGACGGATTCTCAGAAGATCGAGTGCACAGTGAGTGTAGTGTTTTTATGCTTATTCTGTGGAGTAAAGTCGGCCCTTAATGTACGGCTATTGCACTTAATGGACATGAAGCGCGTGCATTGCTATTGTGTTTGTCTCAATAGATTCAGTCTGCATTTGCCCTCCACTGGAGAGCACGGCGGAGCGAGACGTCTCTACCCCGGTGTGTGCGGCAGGCAGTTTTGTCCATTTTGCCCTACTAGCTAAAACTAGCTAACTAAACAACTCGCCCCATTTGAAGAACGGAGGATTTACTGGTCAGCAAAAATGTACGCTAAGTAGTATGTAGTTTCTCCATTTAGGCTTATGGAAGCCTTGAACGTTTTTCTAACTGTAGTTAACATCAGGAAAGAGGTTCTGTGACATTTTTATGTTCAAGTATGCTCAAAACGAGTGGAATTGAATTGACTTTATCACCCAATTGTGGCACAATATCACTATCAAATCAAATCACTCTGATTCATAACCTTAGAAATGCCTTTAAATCCACAAAATTTAGTACAGAGATGGAGGAGTTTTTTCTTTAACTTACCGTGGGAGACGAAGCTCGGACTGGCGCGAACCTGCAAGCGCGTGCGCTAATGAGACGCAGCTGGGACTAATCAGCGCAGCTAATCAGGACCAAAAAAAAATATATATCAACATGAAATTAATATCAAAGTGCAAATGACTTCAGCAAATACGAAAGGCTGTCTCTTTCAAATGATTAGAATAAAAACAATTACCCCCCCCGCCCCCGAAAAAAAAAAAAAATATATATATATATATATATATATATATATATATATATATATATATATAATTTGTCAACTATTTTTGAACAGGCATTAACACAAGGACCTCTCATTCATTTCCACTTAACTTGACAAAACTCTGAGGTGATTGATTTTAAACACCATTCACATATTTTCTTACCAGGGCCTGCCGTAGGCATAGGCGACCCAGCGGCTCCCTTGGGTGCCATCTGCTGGAGAGGGCGCCGAATAACGCTTTCATTTTTTATGCTCCCGCTGTCTATAACATCGCTGATTTTTAGACATAACTTTGCAACAGAAAGTGATAGAGACTTTCGGGCTTTTGTGTTGGAAACAAGAGATTTTAAACTTTCAATCGAGTCTGCCCTGATCCTTCTAAGCCTCCGGGGAGCCGCGTAATATTGCAGTGAACATTCGTAAATTTACTTCAGAAGTATATATAGTCCAATATAAAAGCGCACAACAGTTTATATATAGTATACATTATACTGGTTTACATGTAAAAATCCCTATTAGGTTGCATTATACTGGTTTACATATAAAAATCCCCATTAAGTTGCATTATACTGGTTTACATGGAAAAATACCTATTAAGTTGCATTATACTGGTTTACATGGAAAAAACCCTATTGGGTTGCATTATACTGGTTTACATGTAAAAAAAACCTATTAGGTTGCATTATACTGGTTTACATGGAAAAATCCCTATTAAGTTGCATTATACTGGTTTATACTGGTTTACATGTAAAAATCCCTATGAAGTTGCATTATACTGGTTTACATGGAAAAATCCCTATTAGGTTGCATTATACTGGTTTATATTGGTTTACATGTAAAAATCCCTATGAAGTTGCATTATACTGGTTTACATATAAAAATCCCTATTAGGTTGCATTATACTGGTTTATACTGGTTTGCATGTAAAAATCCCTATTAAGTTGCATTATACTGGTTTATACTGGTTTACATGTAAACATCCCTATTAAGTTGCATTATACTGGTTTACATGTTAAAAAACCCTATTAGGTTCCATTATACTGGTTTATACTGGTTTACATGTAAAAATCCCTATTAAATTGCATTATACTGGTTTACATGTAAAAAACCCTATTAGGTTCCATTATACTGGTGTATACTGGTTTACATGTAAACATCTCTTTTAAGTTGCTTTATACTGGTTTACATGTAAAAAACCCTATTAGGTTGCATTATACTGGTTTACATGTAAAAAACCCTATTAGGTTCCATTATACTGGTTTATACTGGTTTACATGTAAACATCCCTATTAAGTTGCATTATACTGGTTTACATGTAAAAAACCCTATTAGGTTCCATTATACTGGTTTATACTGGTTTACATGTAAACATCCCTATTAAGTTGCATTATACTGGTTTACATGTAAAAAACCCTATTAGGTTGCATTATACTGGTTTATACTGGTTTACATGTAAACATCTCTTTTAAGTTGCATTATACTGGTTTATACTGGTTTACATGTAAAAACCCCTATTAGGTTGCATTATACTGGTTTACATGTAAAAAACCCTATTAGGTTCCATTATACTGGTTTATACTGGTTTACATGTAAACATCCCTATTAAGTTGCATTATACTGGTTTACATGTAAAAAACCCTATTAGGTTGCATTATACTGGTTTATACTGGTTTACATGTAAACATCTCTTTTAAGTTGCATTATACTGGTTTATACTGGTTTACATGTAAACATCCCTATTAAGTTGCATTATACTGGTTTACATGTAAAAAACCCTATTAGGTTCCATTATACTGGTTTATACTGGTTTACATGTAAACATCCCTATTAAGTTGCATTATACTGGTTTACATGTAAAAAACCCTATTAGATTGCATTATACTGGTTTATACTGGTTTACATGTAAACATCCCTATTAAGTTGCATTATACTGGTTTACATGTAAAAAACCCTATTAGGTTCCATTATACTGGTTTATACTGGTTTACATGTAAACATCCCTATTAAGTTGCATTATACTGGTTTACATGTAAAAAACCCTATTAGGTTGCATTATACTGGTTTATACTGGTTTACATGTAAACATCTCTTTTAAGTTGCATTATACTGGTTTATACTGGTTTACATGTAAACATCCCTATTAAGTTGCATTATACTGGTTTACATGTAAAAAACCCTATTAGGTTGCATTATACTGGTTTATACTGGTTTACATGTAAAAAATCCCTATTAAGTTGCATTATACTGGTTTACATGTAAAAAATCCCTATTAAGTTGCATTATACTGGTTTACATGTAAAAAACCCTATTAGGTTCCATTATACTGGTTTATACTGGTTTACATGTAAACATCCCTATTAAGTTGCATTATACTGGTTTACATGTAAACATACCTATTAGGTTCCATTATACTGGTTTATACTGGTTTACATGTAAAAATCCCTATTAGGTTGCATTATTGCACTGAAGTCCTTGACACTCCTGGAAACCTTGAAACTCCTGGAAAACTTGAAACTGTTGAAACCTTGAAACTGTATAAGTCCTTGAAACTGCTGAATCCTTGAAACTGCTGAAGTCCTTGAAACTGTTGAATCCTTGAAACTGTTGAAGTCCTTGAAACTGCTGAAGTCCTTGAAACTGTTGAGTCCTTGAAACTGTTGAATCCTTGAAACTGCTGAAGGCCTTGAAACTGCTGAAGTCCTTGAAACTGTTGAATCCTTGAAACTGTTGAAACCTTGAAACTATTGAAACCTTGAAACTGTTGAAGGCCTTGAAACTGTTGAATCCTTGAAACTGTTGAAGTCCTTGAAACTGTTGAATCCTTGAAACTGTTGAAGTCCTTGAAACTGTTGAAAACCTTGAAACTGTTGAAACCTTGAAACTGTTGAAGTCCTTGAAACTGTTGAAACCTTGAAACTGTTGAAGTCCGTGAAACTGTTGAAGTCCGTGAAACTGTTGAAGTCCTTGAAACTGTTGAATCCTTGAAACGGTTGAAACCTTGAAACTGTTGAATCCTTGAAACTGCTGAAGTCCTTGAAACTGTTGAAGTCCTTGAAACTCTTGAAACCTTGAAACTGTTGAAGTCCTTGAAACTGTTGAAACCTTGAAACTGTTGAAGTCCTTGAAACTGCTGAAGTCCTTGAAACTGTTGAAGTCCTTGAAACTGTTGAAGTCCTTGAAACTGTTGAAATGTCTGAAAGACCTGAAGTCCTATTAAAATGCATGGGCCTATTAAAATGAATGGCAGAATTCTCAATGCAAATTAATGGCAGAATTCCCAAGCCCGTATAAAAAAAATGGAAAACTGCAGAACTCTAATTTTTTCTGAAAACTGACAAGTTGTGGAAGCTGAACATGTACAAACTGCAGAAATTGTTGAAAATGTGGAAAAAAATGCTGAAAACTATGAATTTGTGGAAGCCCCATTATAAGTCAATGGGAAAAATCGACCGATTTTTGGCCGATTGTGGAAAAACCGTAAATTGTAGAATTCCCAAAAGTAATAGCAGAATTCTCTCAAACATGTGGAACGTTTTGATGTATAACTTGTGGAAATTGCTGAAACTCTGAAAGCTGTGAAACGTGTCGAAAATCAGGAAAAAGATGGAAGAAGTTTAATAATAAAGAACATGAAAACCAATTATTGACTGCGGAAAGTTCCGCAGTCAATCAACTAGAAACTTGCAATGGCTGAAGCCATTGCGATTGACTGCGGAACAGATCTAATGTGGAATTTAGCAGAAAAATCCTTGAAATCCTTGAAAAGGCCTTGAAACTGTTAAAACACTTGATAGATATTTGAAACTCCATAAGTCCTTGAAACTGTTGAAACATTGAAACTGTTGAAGTCCTTGAAACTGTTAAAAGCTTGAAACTGCTGAAGTCCTTGAAACTGTTGAAGTCCTTGAAACTGTTGAAGTCCTTGAAACTGTTGAATCCTTGAAACTGTTGAAGTCCTTGAAACTGTTGAATCCTTGAAACTGTTGCATTATACTGGTTTACATGTAAAAAACCCTATTAAGTTGCATTATACTGGTTTACATGGAAAAATCCCTATTAAGTTGCATTATACTGGTTTACATGTAAAAACCCCTATTAAGTTGCATTATACTGGTTTATACTGGTTTACATGTAAAAATCCCTATTAAGTTGCATTATACTGGTTTACATGGAAAAATCCCTATTGAGTTGCATTATACTGGTTTACATGGAAAAATCCCTATGAAGTTGCATTATACTGGTTTACATGTAAAAATCCCTATTAGGTTGCATTATACTGGTTTATACTGGTTTACATGTACAAATCACTATTAAGTTGCATTATACTGGTTTATACTGGTTTACATGTAAACATCCCTATTAAGTTGCATTATACTGGTTTACATGTAAAAAACCCTATTAGGTTCCATTATACTGGTTTATACTGGTTTACATGTAAACATCCCTATTAAGTTGCATTATACTGGTTTACATGTAAAAAAAAACCTATTAGGTTCCATTATACTGGTTTATACTGGTTTACATGTAAAAAACCCTATTAGGTTGCATTATACTGGTTTACATGTAAAACACCCTATTAGGTTGCATTATACTGGTTTATACTGGTTTACATGTAAAAATCCCTATTAAGTTGCATTATACTGGTTTACATGTAAAAACCCCTATTAGGTTCCATTATACTGGTTTATACTGGTTTACATGTAAAAAACCCTATTAGGTTCCATTATACTGGTTTATACTGGTTTACATGTAAAAAACCCTATTAGGTTCCATTATACTGGTTTATACTGGTTTACATGTAAAAAACCCTATTGGGTTGCATTATACTGGTTTATACTGGTTTACATGTAAAAAGCCCTATTAGGTTCCATTATACTGGTTTATACTGGTTTACATGTAAAAAACCCTATTAGGTTCCATTATACTGGTTTATACTGGTTTACATGTAAAAAACCCTATTAGGTTCCATTATACTGGTTTATACTGGTTTACATGTAAAAAACCCTATTAGGTTGCATTATACTGGTTTATACTGGTTTACATGTAAAAAACCCTATTAGGTTGCATTATACTGGTTTATACTGGTTTACATGTAAAAAACCCTATTAGGTTCCATTATACTGGTTTATACTGGTTTACATGTAAAAAACCCTCTTAGGTTGCATTATACTGGTTTATACTGGTTTACATGTAAAAAACCCTATTAGGTTCCATTATACTGGTTTATACTGGTTTACATGTAAAAAACCCTATTAGGTTCCATTATACTGGTTTATACTGGTTTACATGTAAAAAACCCTATTAGGTTCCATTATACTGGTTTATACTGGTTTACATATAAAAAACCCTATTAGGTTGCATTATACTGGTTTATACTGGTTTACATGTAAAAAACCCTATTAGGTTCCATTATACTGGTTTATACTGGTTTACATGTAAAAAACCCTATTAGGTTCCATTATACTGGTTTATACTGGTTTACATATAAAAAACCCTATTAGGTTGCATTATACTGGTTTATACTGGTTTACATGTAAAAAAAACCCTATTAGGTTCCATTATACTGGTTTATACTGGTTTACATGTAAAAAACCCTATTAGGTTGCATTATACTGGTTTATACTGGTTTACATGTAAAAAACCCTATTAGGTTGCATTATACTGGTTTATACTGGTTTACATGTAAAAAACCCTATTAGGTTCCATTATACTGGTTTATACTGGTTTACATGTAAAAAACCCTATTAGGTTCCATTATACTGGTTTATACTGGTTTACATATAAAAAACCCTATTAGGTTCCATTATACTGGTTTATACTGGTTTACATGTAAAAAACCCTATTAGGTTCCATTATACTGGTTTACATGTAAAAACCCCTATTAGGTTGCATTATACTGGTTTATACTGGTTTACATGGAAAAAACCCTATTAGGTTCCATTATACTGGTTTATACTGGTTTACATGTAAAAAACCCTATTAGGTTCCATCATACTGGTTTACATGTAAAAACCCCTATTAGGTTGCATTATACTGGTTTATACTGGTTTACATGGAAAAAACCCTATTAGGTTCCATTATACTGGTTTATACTGGTTTACATGGAAAAAACCCTATTAGGTTCCATTATACTGGTTTATACTGGTTTACATGTAAAAATCCCTATTAGAATGCATTATACTGGTTTACATGTAAAACTCCCTATTAGGTTGCATTATTGCACTGAAGTCCTTGAAACTCCTGGAAACCTTGAAACTCCTGGAAAACTTGAAACTGTTGAAACCTTGAAACTGTATAAGTCCTTGAAACTGCTGAAGGTCAATCTCCATGGCTGACGCCATGGAGATTGACTGTCCTTAAAACTGCTGAAGTCCTTGAAACTCCTGAAAACCTTGAAACTGTTGAATCCTTGAAACTGCTGAAGTCCTTGAAACTGCTGAAGTCCTTGAAACTGTTGAGTCCTTGAAACTGTTGAGTCCTTGAAACTGTTGAGTCCTTGAAACTGTTGAATCCTTGAAACTGTTGAATCTTTGAAACTGTTGAAACTACATAAACTTTAGAAAGACCTGAAGTCCTATTAAAATGCATGGGCCTATTAAAATGCATGGCAGAATTCTCAATGCAAATTAATGGCAGAATTCCCAAGCCCGTATAAAAAAAATGGAAAACTGTAGAACTCGAATTTTTTCTGAAAACTGACAAGTTGTGGAAGCTGAACATGTACAAACTGCAGAAATTGCAGAAAATGTGGAAAAAAATGCTGAAAACTATGAATTTGTGGAAGCCCCATTATAAGTCAATGGGAAAAATCGACCGATTTTTGGCCGATTGTGGAAAAACCGTGAATTGTAGAATTCCCAAAAGTAATAGCAGAATTCTCTCAAACATGTGGAACGTTTTGATGTATAACTTGTGGAAATATCTGAAACTGTGAAAGCTGTGAAACGTGTCGAAAATCAGGAAAAAGATGGAAGAAGTTTAAAAACCCTATTAGGTTCCATTATACTGGTTTATACTGGTTTACATGTAAACATCCCTATTAAGTTGCATTATACTGGTTTACATGTAAAAAACCCTATTAGGTTCCATTATACTGGTTTATACTGGTTTACATGTAAACATCCCTATTAAGTTGCATTATACTGGTTTACATGTAAAAATCCCTATTAAGTTGCATTATACTGGTTTACGTGTAAAAACCCCTATTAAGTTGCATTATACTGGTTTACGTGTAAAAACCCCTATTAGGTTGCATTATACTGGTTTATACTGGTTTACATGTAAAAAACCCTATTAGGTTCCATTATACTGGTTTATACTGGTTTACATGTAAAAAACCCTATTAGGTTGTATTATACTGGTTTATACTGGTTTACATGTAAATATCCCTATTAGGTTCCATTATACTGGTTTATACTGGTTTACATGTAAAAAACCCTATTAGGTTCCATTATACTGGTTTATACTGGTTTACATGTAAACATCCCTATTAAGTTGCATTATACTGGTTTACATGTAAAAAACCCTATTAGGTTCCATTATACTGGTTTATACTGGTTTACATGTAAAAAGTCCTATTAGGTTGTATTATACTGGTTTATACTGGTTTACATGTAAAAAACCCTATTATGTTGCATTATTGCACTGAAGTCCTTGAAACTCCTGGAAACCTTGAAACTCCTGGAAAACTTGAAACTGTTGAAACCTTGAAACTGCTGAATGTCAATCTCCATGGCTGACGCCATGGAGATTGACTGTCCTTGAAACTGCTGAAGTCCTTGAAACGGTTGAATCCTTTAAACTGCTGAAGTCCTTGAAACGGTTGAATCCTTTAAACTGCTGAAGTCCTTGAAACTGCTGAAGTCCTTGAAACTGTTGAATCCTTGAAACTGCTGAATCCTTGAAACTGCTGAAGTCCTTGAAACTTTTGAATCCTTGAAACTGTTGAATCCTTCAAACTGCTGAAGTCCTTGAAACTGTTGAATCCTTGAAACTGCTGAATCCTTGAAACTGCTGAATCCTTGAAACTGCTGAAGTCCTTGAAACTGTTGAATCCTTGAAACTGTTGAAGTCCTTGAAACTGTTGAAGTCCTTAAAACTGTTGAATCCTTGAAACTGTTGAAGTCCTTGAAACTGTTGAATCCTTGAAACTGTTGAAGTCCTTGAAACTGTTGAATCCTTGAAACTGCTGAAGTCCTTGAAACTGTTAAATCCTTGAAACTGCTGAAGTCCTTGAAACTGTTGAATCCTTGAAACTGCTGAAGTCCTTGAAACTGTTGAATCCTTGAAACTGCTGAAGTCCTTGAAACTGTTGAATCCTTGAAACTGCTGAATCCTTGAAACTGCTGAATCCTTGAAACTGTTGAATCCTTCAAACTGTTGAAATGTCTGAAAGACCTGAAGTCCTATTAAAATGCATGGGCCTATTAAAATGAATGGCAGAATTCTCAATGCAAATTAATGGCAGAATTCCCAAGCCCGTATAAAAAAACTGGAAAACTGCAGAACTCAAATTTTTTCTGAAAACTCACAAGTTGTGGAAGCTGAACATGTACAAACTGCAGAAATTGCTAAAAATGTTGAAGAAAATGCTGAAAACTATGAATTTGTTGAAGCCCCATTATAAGTCAATGGGAAAAATCGACCGATTTTTGTCCGATTGCGGAAAAACCGGAAATCGCTGAAGTCCCAAAAGTAATAGCAGGATTCTGGTGAACATGCTGAACGTTTTGATGTATAACTTGTTGAAATTGTTGAAACTGTGAAACAGTTGAAAGATGCCAAAAAACTGGAAAAAAATATAAATATAACTAGAAACTTGCAATGGCTGAAGCCATTGCGATTGACTGCGGAACAGATCTAATGTGGAATTTAGCAGAAAAATCCTTGAAATCCTTGAAAAGGCCTTGAAACTGTTAAAACACTTGATAGATATTTGAAACTCCATAAGTCCTTGAAACTGTTGAAACATTGAAACTGTTGAAGTCCTTGAAACTGTTAAAAGCTTGAAACTGCTGAAGTCCTTGAAACTGTTGAAGTCCTTGAAACTGTTGAAGTCCTTGAAACTGTTGAATCCTTGAAACTGTTGAAGTCCTTGAAACTGTTGAATCCTTGAAACTGTTGCATTATACTGGTTTACATGTAAAAAACCCTATTAAGTTGCATTATACTGGTTTACATGGAAAAATCCCTATTAAGTTGCATTATACTGGTTTACATGTAAAAACCCCTATTAAGTTGCATTATACTGGTTTACATGGAAAAATCCCTATTGAGTTGCATTATACTGGTTTACATGGAAAAATCCCTATGAAGTTGCATTATACTGGTTTACATGTAAAAATCCCTATTAGGTTGCATTATACTGGTTTATACTGGTTTACATGTACAAATCACTATTAAGTTGCATTATACTGGTTTATACTGGTTTACATGTAAACATCCCTATTAAGTTGCATTATACTGGTTTACATGTAAAAAACCCTATTAGGTTCCATTATACTGGTTTATACTGGTTTACATGTAAACATCCCTATTAAGTTGCATTATACTGGTTTACATGTAAAAAAAAACCTATTAGGTTCCATTATACTGGTTTATACTGGTTTACATGTAAAAAACCCTATTAGGTTGCATTATACTGGTTTACATGTAAAACACCCTATTAGGTTGCATTATACTGGTTTATACTGGTTTACATGTAAAAATCCCTATTAAGTTGCATTATACTGGTTTACATGTAAAAACCCCTATTAGGTTCCATTATACTGGTTTATACTGGTTTACATGTAAAAAACCCTATTAGGTTCCATTATACTGGTTTATACTGGTTTACATGTAAAAAACCCTATTAGGTTCCATTATACTGGTTTATACTGGTTTACATGTAAAAAACCCTATTGGGTTGCATTATACTGGTTTATACTGGTTTACATGTAAAAAGCCCTATTAGGTTCCATTATACTGGTTTATACTGGTTTACATGTAAAAAACCCTATTAGGTTCCATTATACTGGTTTATACTGGTTTACATGTAAAAAACCCTATTAGGTTCCATTATACTGGTTTATACTGGTTTACATGTAAAAAACCCTATTAGGTTGCATTATACTGGTTTATACTGGTTTACATGTAAAAAACCCTATTAGGTTGCATTATACTGGTTTATACTGGTTTACATGTAAAAAACCCTATTAGGTTCCATTATACTGGTTTATACTGGTTTACATGTAAAAAACCCTCTTAGGTTGCATTATACTGGTTTATACTGGTTTACATGTAAAAAACCCTATTAGGTTCCATTATACTGGTTTATACTGGTTTACATGTAAAAAACCCTATTAGGTTCCATTATACTGGTTTATACTGGTTTACATGTAAAAAACCCTATTAGGTTCCATTATACTGGTTTATACTGGTTTACATATAAAAAACCCTATTAGGTTGCATTATACTGGTTTATACTGGTTTACATGTAAAAAACCCTATTAGGTTCCATTATACTGGTTTATACTGGTTTACATGTAAAAAACCCTATTAGGTTCCATTATACTGGTTTATACTGGTTTACATATAAAAAACCCTATTAGGTTGCATTATACTGGTTTATACTGGTTTACATGTAAAAAAACCCTATTAGGTTCCATTATACTGGTTTATACTGGTTTACATGTAAAAAACCCTATTAGGTTGCATTATACTGGTTTATACTGGTTTACATGTAAAAAACCCTATTAGGTTGCATTATACTGGTTTATACTGGTTTACATGTAAAAAACCCTATTAGGTTCCATTATACTGGTTTATACTGGTTTACATGTAAAAAACCCTATTAGGTTCCATTATACTGGTTTATACTGGTTTACATATAAAAAACCCTATTAGGTTCCATTATACTGGTTTATACTGGTTTACATGTAAAAAACCCTATTAGGTTCCATTATACTGGTTTACATGTAAAAAACCCTATTAGGTTCCATTATACTGGTTTATACTGGTTTACATGTAAAAAAACCCTATTAGGTTCCATTATACTGGTTTATACTGGTTTACATGTAAAAAACCCTATTAGGTTGCATTATACTGGTTTATACTGGTTTACATGTAAAAAACCCTATTAGGTTGCATTATACTGGTTTATACTGGTTTACATGGAAAAAACCCTATTAGGTTCCATTATACTGGTTTATACTGGTTTACATGTAAAAAACCCTATTAGGTTCCATCATACTGGTTTACATGTAAAAACCCCTATTAGGTTGCATTATACTGGTTTATACTGGTTTACATGGAAAAAACCCTATTAGGTTCCATTATACTGGTTTATACTGGTTTACATGGAAAAAACCCTATTAGGTTACATTATACTGGTTTATACTGGTTTACATGTAAAAATCCCTATTAGAATGCATTATACTGGTTTACATGTAAAACTCCCTATTAGGTTGCATTATTGCACTGAAGTCCTTGAAACTCCTGGAAACCTTGAAACTCCTGGAAAACTTGAAACTGTTGAAACCTTGAAACTGTATAAGTCCTTGAAACTGCTGAAGGTCAATCTCCATGGCTGACGCCATGGAGATTGACTGTCCTTAAAACTGCTGAAGTCCTTGAAACTCCTGAAAACCTTGAAACTGTTGAATCCTTGAAACTGCTGAAGTCCTTGAAACTGCTGAAGTCCTTGAAACTGTTGAGTCCTTGAAACTGTTGAGTCCTTGAAACTGTTGAGTCCTTGAAACTGTTGAATCCTTGAAACTGTTGAATCTTTGAAACTGTTGAAACTACATAAACTTTAGAAAGACCTGAAGTCCTATTAAAATGCATGGGCCTATTAAAATGCATGGCAGAATTCTCAATGCAAATTAATGGCAGAATTCCCAAGCCCGTATAAAAAAAATGGAAAACTGTAGAACTCGAATTTTTTCTGAAAACTGACAAGTTGTGGAAGCTGAACATGTACAAACTGCAGAAATTGCAGAAAATGTGGAAAAAAATGCTGAAAACTATGAATTTGTGGAAGCCCCATTATAAGTCAATGGGAAAAATCGACCGATTTTTGGCCGATTGTGGAAAAACCGTGAATTGTAGAATTCCCAAAAGTAATAGCAGAATTCTCTCAAACATGTGGAACGTTTTGATGTATAACTTGTGGAAATATCTGAAACTGTGAAAGCTGTGAAACGTGTCGAAAATCAGGAAAAAGATGGAAGAAGTTTAATAATAAAGAACATGAAAACCAATTATTGACTGCGGAAAGTTCCGCAGTCAATCAACTAGAAACTTGCAATGGCTGAAGCCATTGCGATTGACTGCGGAACAGATCTAATGTGGAATTTAGCAGAAAAATCCTTGAAATCCTTGAAAAGGCCTTGAAACTGTTAAAACACTTGATAGATATTTGAAACTCCATAAGTCCTTGAAACTGTTGAAACATTGAAACTGTTGAAGTCCTTGAAACTGTTAAAAGCTTGAAACTGCTGAAGTCCTTGAAACTGTTGAAGTCCTTGAAACTGTTGAAGTCCTTGAAACTGTTGAATCCTTGAAACTGTTGAAGTCCTTGAAACTGTTGAATCCTTGAAACTGTTGCATTATACTGGTTTACATGTAAAAAACCCTATTAAGTTGCATTATACTGGTTTACATGGAAAAATCCCTATTAAGTTGCATTATACTGGTTTACATGTAAAAACCCCTATTAAGTTGCATTATACTGGTTTATACTGGTTTACATGTAAAAATCCCTATTAAGTTGCATTATACTGGTTTACATGGAAAAATCCCTATTGAGTTGCATTATACTGGTTTACATGGAAAAATCCCTATGAAGTTGCATTATACTGGTTTACATGTAAAAATCCCTATTAGGTTGCATTATACTGGTTTATACTGGTTTACATGTACAAATCACTATTAAGTTGCATTATACTGGTTTATACTGGTTTACATGTAAACATCCCTATTAAGTTGCATTATACTGGTTTACATGTAAAAAACCCTATTAGGTTCCATTATACTGGTTTATACTGGTTTACATGTAAACATCCCTATTAAGTTGCATTATACTGGTTTACATGTAAAAAAAAACCTATTAGGTTCCATTATACTGGTTTATACTGGTTTACATGTAAAAAACCCTATTAGGTTGCATTATACTGGTTTACATGTAAAACACCCTATTAGGTTGCATTATACTGGTTTATACTGGTTTACATGTAAAAATCCCTATTAAGTTGCATTATACTGGTTTACATGTAAAAACCCCTATTAGGTTCCATTATACTGGTTTATACTGGTTTACATGTAAAAAACCCTATTAGGTTCCATTATACTGGTTTATACTGGTTTACATGTAAAAAACCCTATTAGGTTCCATTATACTGGTTTATACTGGTTTACATGTAAAAAACCCTATTGGGTTGCATTATACTGGTTTATACTGGTTTACATGTAAAAAGCCCTATTAGGTTCCATTATACTGGTTTATACTGGTTTACATGTAAAAAACCCTATTAGGTTCCATTATACTGGTTTATACTGGTTTACATGTAAAAAACCCTATTAGGTTCCATTATACTGGTTTATACTGGTTTACATGTAAAAAACCCTATTAGGTTGCATTATACTGGTTTATACTGGTTTACATGTAAAAAACCCTATTAGGTTGCATTATACTGGTTTATACTGGTTTACATGTAAAAAACCCTATTAGGTTCCATTATACTGGTTTATACTGGTTTACATGTAAAAAACCCTCTTAGGTTGCATTATACTGGTTTATACTGGTTTACATGTAAAAAACCCTATTAGGTTCCATTATACTGGTTTATACTGGTTTACATGTAAAAAACCCTATTAGGTTCCATTATACTGGTTTATACTGGTTTACATGTAAAAAACCCTATTAGGTTCCATTATACTGGTTTATACTGGTTTACATATAAAAAACCCTATTAGGTTGCATTATACTGGTTTATACTGGTTTACATGTAAAAAACCCTATTAGGTTCCATTATACTGGTTTATACTGGTTTACATGTAAAAAACCCTATTAGGTTCCATTATACTGGTTTATACTGGTTTACATATAAAAAACCCTATTAGGTTGCATTATACTGGTTTATACTGGTTTACATGTAAAAAAACCCTATTAGGTTCCATTATACTGGTTTATACTGGTTTACATGTAAAAAACCCTATTAGGTTGCATTATACTGGTTTATACTGGTTTACATGTAAAAAACCCTATTAGGTTGCATTATACTGGTTTATACTGGTTTACATGTAAAAAACCCTATTAGGTTCCATTATACTGGTTTATACTGGTTTACATGTAAAAAACCCTATTAGGTTCCATTATACTGGTTTATACTGGTTTACATATAAAAAACCCTATTAGGTTCCATTATACTGGTTTATACTGGTTTACATGTAAAAAACCCTATTAGGTTCCATTATACTGGTTTACATGTAAAAACCCCTATTAGGTTGCATTATACTGGTTTATACTGGTTTACATGGAAAAAACCCTATTAGGTTCCATTATACTGGTTTATACTGGTTTACATGTAAAAAACCCTATTAGGTTCCATCATACTGGTTTACATGTAAAAACCCCTATTAGGTTGCATTATACTGGTTTATACTGGTTTACATGGAAAAAACCCTATTAGGTTCCATTATACTGGTTTATACTGGTTTACATGGAAAAAACCCTATTAGGTTCCATTATACTGGTTTATACTGGTTTACATGTAAAAATCCCTATTAGAATGCATTATACTGGTTTACATGTAAAACTCCCTATTAGGTTGCATTATTGCACTGAAGTCCTTGAAACTCCTGGAAACCTTGAAACTCCTGGAAAACTTGAAACTGTTGAAACCTTGAAACTGTATAAGTCCTTGAAACTGCTGAAGGTCAATCTCCATGGCTGACGCCATGGAGATTGACTGTCCTTAAAACTGCTGAAGTCCTTGAAACTCCTGAAAACCTTGAAACTGTTGAATCCTTGAAACTGCTGAAGTCCTTGAAACTGCTGAAGTCCTTGAAACTGTTGAGTCCTTGAAACTGTTGAGTCCTTGAAACTGTTGAGTCCTTGAAACTGTTGAATCCTTGAAACTGTTGAATCTTTGAAACTGTTGAAACTACATAAACTTTAGAAAGACCTGAAGTCCTATTAAAATGCATGGCAGAATTCTCAATGCAAATTAATGGCAGAATTCCCAAGCCCGTATAAAAAAAATGGAAAACTGTAGAACTCGAATTTTTTCTGAAAACTGACAAGTTGTGGAAGCTGAACATGTACAAACTGCAGAAATTGCAGAAAATGTGGAAAAAAATGCTGAAAACTATGAATTTGTGGAAGCCCCATTATAAGTCAATGGGAAAAATCGACCGATTTTTGGCCGATTGTGGAAAAACCGTGAATTGTAGAATTCCCAAAAGTAATAGCAGAATTCTCTCAAACATGTGGAACGTTTTGATGTATAACTTGTGGAAATATCTGAAACTGTGAAAGCTGTGAAACGTGTCGAAAATCAGGAAAAAGATGGAAGAAGTTTAATAATAAAGAACATGAAAACCAATTATTGACTGCGGAAAGTTCCGCAGTCAATCAATAATAAAGAACATGAAAACCAATTATTGACTGCGGAAAGTTCCGCAGTCAATCAATAAAAGATAAAGAACATGAAAAACAATTATTGACTGCGGAAAGTTCCGCAGTCAATCAATGAAAACCAATGGTTGACTGCGGAAAGTTCCGCAGTCAATCAATAAAATGTGAATATTGCATATTATTCATTATATCATTCAGACAGTATTTTACACGTTTAAAATAGTTCAACCAATGGCTGACTCTTTGATCATTAGCCTGTGCCTGTTCTGAGCTTATGAGTTATTACTCAAAAATGTCCTCCCTAGTGCCTAACCCGCCCTTCACTATAGGGCCTGCCTCCACAGGCACAGCTCACATGGTCCACCCGGTTTGGCGAGCTTTTCCCCTGCGGAGGCCAGGGTCAAACCGGTCTGAGCAGGTATACGCAGGGCTGTCAACTTTTCACCCAACTTTGGAGTGAGACATCGCTCGGTCCTGAGCTGGGTGGCCCTTTTCTTGGCTATAATGTCTCATAATTGTACAAAATTAAAAGCTAAAGACAAGTTTATGCTTTGGGTGGCTGTGCACAGCAAGTGTTGCATAGACAAAAGCAACCTCAAAGTATGTGAGTGGATCTGATGGAGGGTTAATAGCCATGAGAAGCTGTTTAAAATGTGAGAGAGCACTTTAGCACTTTGTTTGGGGTCCTCCCCCAAAAAACAAAATATATAATTCAGATGTGATTTCCTGCATTTTAGATCATAAATAATACTTTTAACTGGTCTATTTACTGGTGTTAAATAATTAATTTTCCTGGGCCCTCTTCAAATTGGGGCCTCTCAGCAAATGCCCAGTTAGCCCCGTTCATCGTTACGGCCCTGCCAAAAGATACAATTACACAAAGCATTGTGCATAGTTGAGGGCAGTCAGTCACATGCAGCTCAGGAACATGTTTAAAACATCCTCTGCACTGAAGTCAGGTGCAATTGACCTTTCCAAAAGCCCCGCCCACTTAGTTACTGTTGCTACGTCCGTCATACTTCTGATGTCGCTGCTAAAGTGACTCGTGTTAGTGACTCTAATTGGAGCAACAAGATCAAGGCAAAAGGGGTTGCAATATGCAGCAGGGGAATATGTTCAAGATATTACACAATCCAACGAAGGATAAAGGACAACTATTGACACTAAGGCATACAGACACGTCTCAAGCAAAAGCTTGAGACGTTTAACAGACCAGACCGCCGTCTGGTCTGTTAAACTTTCTGTGGATTTGTTTTGTTTTGTTTATTTATTTATTTACGTCGTAATGTACGATGTGTCATCTGTACTTGTGTACGATCGCCTGACACTACTAGAAATTCGTGACACAATGACCAAATTGCCTTGGTGTGCGGACTATGGACAATCAAAGCCATTCCTAGCCTCTATACCAGCCTACCTGAGGCGTTCTGTCTGTGCGTTGCCAGGCAATAAGAAGCAAAAGAGACGCGGAAAAAGAGCGGGACTTCGTGTCAAAATCAGAGCTTACCTGTCGTCTTCCTGTGAGCACAACCCCGGTCGTTTGACAACAATATCCGCCGAACGCAGGAATCTGTGCCGCTTCAGATACAGCTATCGGTGGCTCCGTCCTGCTGTCCCAGACGCCGAGTGTCCGCTCCCATGTCGGCGGCCAGTGAGGACCAAACGGCGCGGCTGTGTGAAGGAAAACCTCCGCCCGTTGAGTCGTGCTACTCCTCCGCAGACTGTGAACTCCATCCCGGTGCGCACAGCCCTGTTGAACGCTCGCTCCGTCACAAATAAGACCTTTGTCCTGAACGACTTCATCTCCACCCAAAAATTGGATCTTCTCATGCTCACGGAGACCTGGCTAAAGCCAGGTGACAACAGCGCTTTCTCTGAGCTCCTCCCCCCTGATTACTCCTTCCTGAGCACGCCGAGAGTGACAGGCCGCGGAGGCGGGCTTGCCATTGTTTACAAGCACAACATCACCTGTCGCCCTGTTCCCTGTAAGAGCTACAGTAGTTTTGAACTGCAACTAACTTTGTTACATCTGTCATGTCCCATACTGTGTGTTGTAGTCTATCGTCCTCCCAAGTACAATAAGGATTTTATTTCAGAATTTTCGGACTTTCTTTCTGAAATAATCCCAAAATATGACAGTTTTCTCATCTGTGGGGACTTTAATATTCATGTCTGTTGTCCGTCCAGCCAACTGACCAATGAGTTTCAAAGCCTCCTGGCCTCTTTTGATCTGACCCAATTTGTGGAGGTCCCCACCCACCAGCATGGCCACACACTAGACCTTGTCATCTCCTATGGTCTCCCACTGTCCATCTCAGAAATATATGAAACTTGTATTTCCGATCATTTCCCAGTAATATTTAATTTCACAACACCCCCCCCCTGCAGCCAAGGCACTTGCCCCAGCCTGCAGCCGCCGTGCCATCACTTCAACTACAACTGGAGAGTTTGTTGAGGCATTCATGGACTCCAGTTTAAATAGTCAAGATGATCTGGCTTCTCCTCTGTATCTGGAGGGGTTCATCTCCTCATTCTATTCCACCTGCTCTGGCATTTTAGACAGCATTGCCCCTGTCAAGCGAAGGTCCATCAAACCCAAACCAGACCCCTGGTTAAATGACACCACTCGTGCCCTGAGGAGGCGCTGTAGGCAGGCAGAACGCAGGTGGAAAAAGGATAAGCTGCATGTATCTCTAGGGATCCTTAGAGCCAGCTTTTCAGACTATCAAAATGCAGTCAAAGAGGCAAAATGTAAATATCTATCAAATGTCATCTCTACTAGCTGCAACCGTCCCCGTGTGTTGTTCAGTACAATACAATCAGTTACTAATCCCACGGACAGTGTTTTTAAAAATGTGACCAATTCAACCTGTGAAGACTTCCTCAATTTCTTTGTTGATAAAGTGGCCGCAGTAAGACAAAGTATAGGCAGTGCTGCGTCTAGTGTAGCCAACATGCTTCCTCCGGTTGTCCATAAGTCTGCTGTCCTTAATGTGTTTGAGCCAGTGTCACTCTCTCAGCTTTCTGAGGTTGTCCAAAAGTTGAGACCCACCAGCTGTCCTCTCGACATTATTCCATCCAAAATGCTTAAACAGGTTTTCGACACAGTAGGGCCAGTTTTACTTCCATTCTTCAACAGCTGCCTAAAGTCGGGGTTTGTTCCAATTGTGTTTAAGCAGGCTGTGGTCAGGCCACTGATTAAAAAACCCAACCTTGACCCAGCAGTTTTGTCCAATTTTAGACCTGTGTCCCATCTGTCTTTTCTCTCTAAAATCCTCGAGAAACTTGTATTCAAACAGCTACATTTATTTCTAGACCAAAATAGCATGTTTGAAAAATTCCAGTCGGGCTTCAGGACACGCCACAGCACTGAGTCTGCACTACTGAAAGTGCAAAATGACATCCTGTTGTCTCTGGACTCTAAAAAACCAGTATTGTTGATGATGCTAGACCTCACTGCAGCCTTCGATACAGTGGACCACTCCATCCTCCTGACCCGCCTATCCCAGCAGGTGGGCCTTCAGGGACCCGTGCTGCAGTGGTTCATGTCCTACCTAACGGACAGGTCTTTTTCCGTGGTCATCAATGACGTTTCCTCCTCTACAGCCACTCTGTCCTCTGGTGTACCACAGGGTTCCATTTTAGGTCCGGTTTTATTTTCACTTTACATGTTGCCCCTGGGTTCAATCATCTCTCGCCATAACGTGTCCTTTCACATGTATGCAGACGATCTACAAATCTACCTCCCGGTTTCGCCAAACTCCCCAGACACACCTCAGTCCATCCACAGGTGTCTGGATGACATTAAGCTCTGGCTCTCACAGAACTTTTTGTGTTTAAATGAGGGCAAATCTGAACTCATTCTTTTTGGTGCTCAAAATCCACTCAGCGCCACTGTTCATGGTCTTCAGTCTCTCGTCCCCCACACCATCATCAAAAACCTAGGTGTTAATCTGGATGCAAATCTGGATTTTCGCAAGCAAATTGACTCTGTAGTTAAGGCAAGTTTTTTCCAGCTTCGCCTTCTGGCAAAAGTGAAGCCTTTCCTCAGCCGCTCCGACCTGGAAAAAACTATTCACGCATTCATCAGCTCACGATTGGATTACTGCAATGCACTGTATATTGGACTCAGTCAAACCTTCATTCACAAATTACAGCTTGTGCAAAATGCTGCTGCCCGGCTCCTCACCAACTCTCGCAAACATGACCACATCACGCCCGTCCTTTACTCCCTGCATTGGCTCCCGGTCCTTTTCAGAATCCAGTACAAACTTTTACTTTTTGTTTTCAGTTCCATCCACGGCCTTGCACCTGTGTATTTATGTGAGACTCTGACCCCTTACCAGCCCAGCAGAACCCTACGTTCAGCCCAACACCACCTGCTGGAGGTGCCCAGGTCACATCATAAAGAGTGGGGTGATCGGGCTTTTGCTGTGGCAGGTCCAAAACTCTGGAACTCGTTGCCACTTGAGTTACGTGCCGTTTCAGACCTGCCCCTGTTCAAAGCAAAACTAAAGACTCACCTGTTTAAAGAGGCATTTGACACATAGTTCTGTGGCAACTGTTGTAAATGGTCTGTTTTAAATGAAATTGTACTCCTTTTTATATTGTATTTTTATTGTAATGTTTATTGTGTGCAGCGCTTTGGTCAACTTTGGTTGTTGTAAGGCGCTTTAGAAATAAAACTTGATTGATTGATTGATTGATCTATTGTGCAACAGCACAGCCTGGTGGACCAGTCGTGCTCTTGCACTCTGCTCAGTGCTCATTGCTGGTATGTCCCATTGTTTTGCATTGGAGGTCTGCGGTATGTCGGGTCAGTGTGAATCTAACCTCAACACTTTAGGGTCAGTGTGAATCTAACCTCAGCACTTTAGGGTCAGTGTGAATCTAACCTCAGCACTTTAGGGTCAGTGTGAATCTAACCTCAGCACTTTAGGGTCAGTGTGAATCTAACCTCAACACTTTAGGGTCCGTGTGAAATCTAACCTCAGCACTTTAGGGTCAGTGTGAATCTAACCTCAGCACTTTAGGGTCAGTGTGAATCTAACCTCAGCTCTTTAGGGTCAGTGTGAATCTAACCTCAGCTCTTTAGGGTCAGTGTGAATCTAACCTCAGCACTTTAGGATCAGTGTGAATCTAACCTCAGCACTTTAGGGTCAGTGTGAATCTAACCTCGGCACTTTAGGGTCAGTGTGAATCTAACCTCGGGACTTTAGGGTCAGTGTGAATCTAACCTCAGCACTTTAGGGTCAGTGTGAATCTAACCTCAACACTTTAGGGTCAGTGTGAAATCTAACCTCAACACTTTAGGGTCAGTGTGAATCTAACCTCGGGACTTTAGGGTCAGTGTGAATCTAACCTCAGCACTTTAGGGTCAGTGTGAATCTAACCTCAACACTTTAGGGTCCGTGTGAAATCTAACCTCAACACTTTAGGGTCCGTGTGAATCTAACCTCAGCACTTTAGGGTCAGTGTGAATCTAACCTCAGCACTTTAGGGTCAGTGTGAATCTAACCTCAGTACTTTAGGGTCAGTGTGAATCTAACCTCAGCACTTTAGGGTCAGTGTGAATCTAACCTCAACACTTTAGGGTCCGTGTGAATCTAACCTCAGCACTTTAGGGTCAGTGTGAATCTAACCTCAGCACTTTAGGGTCAGTGTGATTCTAACCGCGGCACTTTAGGGTCAGTGTGAATGTAACCTCAGCACTTTAGGGTCAGTGTGAATCTAACCTCGCCACTTTAGGGTCAGAGTGAATCTAACCTCAGCACTTTAGGGTCAGTGTGAATCTAACCTCAGCACTTTAGGGTCAGTGTGAATCTAACCTCAGCACTTTAGGGTCAGTGTAAATCTAACCTCGGCACTTTAGGGTCAGTGTGAATCTAACCTCAGCACTTTAGGGTCAGTGTGAATCTAACCTCGGCACTTTAGGGTCAGTGTGAATCTAACCTCAGTACTTTAGGGTCAGTGTGAATCTAACCTCAGCACTTTAGGGTCAGTGTGAATCTAACCTCAGCACTTTAGGGTCAGTGTAAATCTAACCTCGGCACTTTAGGGTCAGTGTGAATCTAACCTCAGCACTTTAGGGTCAGTGTGAATCTAACCTCGGCACTTTAGGGTCAGTGTGAATCTAACCTCGGCACTTTAGGGTCAGTGTGAATCTAACCGCGGCTCTTTAGGGTCAGTGTGAATCTAACCTCAGCACTTTAGGGTCAGTGTGAATGTAACCGCGGCACTTTAGGGTCAGTGTGAATGTAACCACGCCACTTTAGGGTCAGAGTGAATCTAACCTCAGCACTTTAGGGTCAGTGTGAATCTAACCTCAGCACTTTAGGGTCAGTGTGAATCTAACCTCAGCACTTTAGGGTCAGTGTGAATCTAACCTCAGCACTTTAGGGTCAGTGTAAATCTAACCTCGGCACTTTAGGGTCAGTGTGAATCTAACCTCAGCACTTTAGGGTCAGTGTGAATCTAACCTCAGCACTTTAGGGTCAGTGTGAATCTAACCGCGGCACTTTAGGGTCAGTGTGAATCTAACCACGTGTCACTTTTGGTTATTTTAAAATTAAAGTAAATAAAAAATAATAATAATAATTAAAAAGACCAAAAGACTCACCATTCCCCAAATAATTTTCTGTGTAAACATATGCAAATTTGTCTTGGAAGGATTATGAGGTCCTAACGCTACGGATTCAGGGATTATTGGCACAGTTTGAATACATACAAGGCTAAGACATTTATATCCAGCATTAGGACACTACACATCTTTTTACAGCGTCTATCATGATAGTACGCATATGGTCAATGTTGCACCTGTAAATGACAACAGTAAACAACATTTATTTTTCTTTTTTTTTCACAAATATGTTTATTGCAATTTTCAATTTTGGAACAAAACATAATACACACACACACACACACACACACACATACAAGAAAATGAAATAAAGTCCCTCCCCCCACCCTAAAAACCCACTCTTCACTCAATTACAACAAAATTATTTATCGAAGTCTTTCACAAGGTGTAGAAAAGGCAACCAAATGTCTCTAAAGTCCTCCAGTTTTCCTTTGACCATATATGTCAGTTTTTCCAGCACCAAGTCACTGGACAGCAGTTTAATCCACTGTTTCACTCCAGGTTTTTCTGTGTCCTTCCATTTCAAAGCAATGACATATTTCGTCTGCACCAGGCAAAAATTGACAAGTTTCTTGTTCTTTGTATTGCATTTGAAGCTATTTGGAAAAACGTGCAATATACAGAGTTTACCATCTAGGGGCATTTTACATTCAATTAAATCAGAAATGATTGCACAAATTTGCTTCCAAAATATTTGAAGTTTCTCACACTGCCACATACAATGATAAAGTGTCCCCTTTTCTTTACCACATTTGACACAATCATCTGGTATATTAGGGTTGAAATGATGGAGTTTCACTGGCGTGATGTAGGTTCTAAACAACCACTTGTACTGTACTAATCGGAATCTTGTGTTGATAGTTTGTTTTTGTGCAAGAATACAGGAGTAATTCCACTCCTCAACTGAAATGTCTGTTTCCATATCGGATCTCCAGGCTTGTAAATATGAAAGACTACTTTCTTTTGAGGCTGCAATTAAAATATTATAAAATTTGGAAAGTAAGCCCCTACTGTGATGATGGTTAACAGCCATATTCTCTATAGTGGACAGTGGGGGCTGCACAGTCGACTTCAATAATTTAGTAACAAAACTTCTGACCTGAAGATACTTAAAAAAATGTTTCTTAGGGTAAGTCGTATTTGTTTGTCAACTGTTCAAAAGACATTAGAACTCCATCATTGTACAAATCCCTTATTTTACACACACCTTTATTCATCCACATTTTAAAGCCCATATCCGCGCATGCAGGTTTAAATGTAACATTGCCCCAAATGGGTGACAGAGTTGAAAGCTTAGACTCCTCATTCAAAGCAACATGTGCCTGGTGCCAGATCGAAACAGTATTTCTGACAATTGGATTTTTTGTGTTTTTTAGCAGCTGTTTAGTTTCAGCTGAGTAAATATAGGATTTTAATGGCAATTCTATTGTGTTGTTTTCAATTTGTATCCAAGAAGGAATATCCTTATGTGAAAAATACGAAGTAGCGGCACATAGTTGAGCTGCCCAGTAGTACAGCTTCATGTTGGGCAGTCTAAGCCCCCCTCGGTCGAAAGGTAAATATAGAAGAGAAAGGCGTAACCTGGGCCGTTTATTATTCCATATGAATTTGGTAAAGTTTTTATTTAATGATGAAAACAAAGAGGTAGGAATATGTAGGGGAATAGATTGAAAAAGATACAGAAACTTTGGAAGAATCGACATTTTTATAATATTAATGCGACCTATCATGGAGATTGGCATCGTGTCCCATCTCTCTAATGATTCTAAAACCTTTTGAACTAGAGGGTCATAATTGATAGAAACAATTTTCTTTATGTCCGGGTTAACCTGGATTCCCAAATAGGTAAAACCTTCGTAGGTGCAGGTAAATTGTGTTTGGATAGGAGGGTTGTTTTTGTTCAGAAATAACAGGGAGCTTTTCTTCTGGTTAACCTTGTATCCAGAGAACTGACCAAAAGTCTACAAAATATTTCCCACTGCATGAACCGACTTCTCCAAGTTAGTTAAAAACAAAACAATATCATCCGCAAAAAGGGATAACCGATGTTCAGTTTGTCCTATTTTAATCCCAGTCAGCTCGGGGGAGTTGCCTATAGCCATAGCAAGCGGCTCAATGGCAAAAAGAAACAACAGCGGGCTAAGGGGACAGCCCTGTCGAGTGGATCTACCAAGTTGTATAGGTGTAGATAACTGACTATTTGTTACAATTTTAGCAATCGGTTCTGTGTATAATAATCTGACCCATTTCAAATATTTCTCTCCCAGACCAAATCTTTTGAGGGTCTCAAAAAGGTATCTCCATTCTATTCTGTCAAACGCCTTTTCAGCGTCTAATGAAAAAAAGGCGTGGTCAGTGGCAGATTGTTTTTCATACAATATATTCAAAAGTCGACGAATATTATGAAAGGCTTGGCGGCCCAAAATAAATCCATTTTGATCATTAGAAATAGATTTTGGAGTGTGTGATTCAATCCTGCGAGCCAAGGCCTTGCACAATATTTTAGTGTCACAGGACATTAGTGATATGGGGCGATATGAACCCATTTCTGTTGGAGTTTTACCTGGTTTTAGAATGACAGAAATGGAGGCCATTCTCAAAGATGGTGGTAGGATACCTTTTTCATAGGACTCATTAAACATTTCAAGCAAGTGAGGCAATAATTTGTCAGAGAATCTCTTGTAAATTTTAATCGGGAGTCCGTCAGGGCCTGGGGCCTTGCCACTGTTCATATGACGAAGTGCCTCTCTAAGTTCTTCTACACTCAGCTTTGCATCAAGGTTATTTTTAGTCTCTTCAGGTAGGATTGGAAATTGCAGCTGGTCTAGAAATTGATTCTGTGCATTTTCATTTTCAGATTAATACAAATGTTCATAATAATTGGCAAAGGCATTGTTTATACGTGTTGGGTCTACAACATTTTCTCCATCGTCCAGTGTAATTGAGTTAATAGCTCTATCTGATTGTATTTTTTTGAGCCTCCAGGCCAGGAGCTTCCCTGCCTTCTCACCCTGATCATAGTAGGACTGTTTCAACCACAATGAGTTTGTAGCTATTTTGTTAGCGCTGAGTTCGTTATATTCAGACTTTAATAATAGAAGTTTCTTATATTTTTCAGAGTCATCCTGATGATACAAGTTGTCTTGCAATTCTTTTGTTTGTTTTTCAAGGTCTTTTAATTTACTCAAAAGCATTTTAGATTTACTTCTAGTATAGCTTATTATTTCCCCCCTTATATAGGCCTTAAATGCCTCCCATTTTATCGATGCACTTGTTTGGTTTGTATTGAAAGAGAAATAATCTGTTATCTTTCCTTCTAGAAATTCTTCAAACTCAACAGATTTCAACCATTTCGCTTGGAATCGAAATGGGAGTGGATGGGAGCAAAAATTGGGCATCAGTAAGGATGACTGGGGCATGATCAGAGAGTAAAATAGTTTCGTACCAACATTTCTGAACCAGAGATACCAGACTGGAGGAGACCAAGAAAAAATCTATACGCGAGTACGTTTTGTACGTGCTGGAGAAACATGAGAACTCTGCCTTATCAGGGTGAAGATGTCTCCAAACCTCCACCAAATTAAGGTCTCTCATGAATTTTCCAATAGTTTTTCTTGCTTGTTGGTGGGAGGTGTCAGAGGTATTTGATCTGTCCAATGCAGGATTAATCACACAGTTAAAATCACCTCCAATGATGTACTGGCCACTATAAGATGACATAGTTAGGAAGAAATGTTGGTAGAAAGCAGGATCATCCCCATTAGGGGCATATAAACAAACCAGATTGACTAAAGTTGAAATGATAGTACCACTAAGTATAATAAACCTCCCAGTAGGATCCAAGTATTTATCTCTTAATTGAAACGGAATTGACTTATGGATCAGTATGATGACACCTCTAGAATGAGAGGAAAAACTAGAGAAGAATACCTGTTCAGGCCATCTGGACCTCACCCGGTTAATATCTTTCTCCAGCAAATTAGTTTCTTGTAAAAAGCATATTGTGGTCTTCATCTGCATAATTCTGCCCAATACTTGCTTAAGTTTAACAATTTTATTTAGGCCACGTACATTCCAAGTGGACACATTTATAGTGGAGCTACCTGACATAATAAGATTAACTTTTTATTTGATTACGCCAAAAGAAAGTGGCTGTGCCCTTTTCAGTTTCACATCTAAGTTTTGTAGAACAAGACGTTCCATCCACAATGTGGGTAACGTACAACTACGCACATAACAACACAGGTGTACTCGCGATAACAGTAGTCTCCGTTGGGAAATCCAGCACCGACCAGCAGGAAAACCCGCGGCCCATACCGGACCCCAACAGGAAAACTTTGACCAAACAGCAAAATCAAATACAAATATCTGGATTGAATATGCCCCTAACAGGTCAAATGGAAACTAGAAATAGTAGTGAAATAAAATGTATATTGTAAAATATGTATAGTCAAGCCAGTCACTTACTTATAGGTCCATTAGAACATCTTATTCAGCTCTTGCCTCACAGTGACAGTCCGCTCCTCAAAGAGAGAGAGAGAGAGAGAGAGAGAGAGAGAGAGAGAGAGAGAGAGAGAAAAGGCAGTTTCTGAGCTCAGTCTCCATCGTCGTTAGCAGCTGGTTGTGGTCTCATGTTCTTAAGGTAATCTTCAGCTTCTTCTTCCGACTTGAAGATGATACGCCTTACGTTGTGTGTGATCATCAGCTGGGCCGGGTATAGCATCCCATAGCGGATATGCAGAGCGCGCAGCTTGGCTTTTACGCCATCGAAGCGCCGCTGCTGACGGCGGGTCTCTGGCGACAGGTCAGGGAACAGACTGAGCCGGTGGTCCTTGTAGAAAATCTCCTTCATTCTTCTGGCAGCGGTCATGGCGGTCTCTCGATCCCGGTAGTTCAGGAACTTCATGATCACTACCCTTGGCGTCGTAGCTTTAGGGCTGTATGATCCAATCCTATGCGCTCTCTCGATGATGGGAGGCAAAGTAAAACAACCACCGAGCGCGTCTGTGAGCCATTTCTCCAGAAATCCGCACACGTCTTTGTCTTCAGATTTTTCGGGTAGTCCCACCAAACGGAGGTTAGAGCGTCTGTTTCTATCTTCATAGCTTGTAATCTTGCTGGATAAGTCGGTAACCGTTTGCTCAAGTTGTTGAACTTTACCTTGGAGAGAGGCTACATCATCTTCAGCCCGTGATATTCGCTCCTCCGCCTTGTCGAGTCTTCGTGAATGCGCCTGTACATCTCCTTTCACACTTCTGATGGCTTCCAGCGTGTCAGCAGAATGTTCCTCCATGTCGGCTCGTAATGAACGAATGGCGTTGAGGATTTCACTGTTGGTAGTTGTCTCTCGAGCAGCGTCCTCAAAGTGGGTCAGATGCAGCGGCTGCGTAGCCTTGTTAGCATTAGCTGTAGCAACATTAGCATTAGCTGTAGCAACATTAGCGCCATTGTTCGATCTGGTAGTTTTTGTAGTTTGCTGGCCTGGTGTGGCATTTTCAGGTGGTGGCATGATGAACAAAAGAATACTAAAGACGAAAATGCGTCAAAATTATAGTTGGTCAAAAGTTAAGGATAATTTGAAGGATTTAGTTGCGAGCCACTCACACGTGCGACCTCTCACCAAGCAGCCATAACCCGGAAGTCGTAAACAACATTTCTGAACTGCGTTGTAATTACATGTAGTTACCATCCAATAGTCACTCAAACAATTTAAAATCAGGGAGAAAGCGAGCGTTGTAATATTATATCAATTAGACATGAATGTGCATTGATTTGACAGGAAGCCTGTTCTCCTTTGTGGCACGGCAGAACGCTGCCACTGCTGGTGTGGCCATCGCCCCAGGTGCAGGGGGCGTGGCCACTCTTGTGTCATCGCCCCAGGTGCAGGGGGCATGGCCACTCTTGTGTCATCGCCCCAGGTGCAGGGGGCGTGGCCACTCTTGTGTCATCGCCCCAGGTGCAGGGGGCATGGCCACTCTTGTGTCATCGCCCCAGGTGCAGGGGGCATGGCCACTCTTGCGTCATCGCCCCAGGTGCCGGAGGTGTGGCCACTGTTGCGTCATCGCCCCAGGTGCCGGAGGTGTGGCCACTGTTGCGTCATCGCCCCAGGTGCAGGGGGCATGGCCACTCTTGTGTCATCGCCCCAGGTGCAGGGGGCATGGCCACTCTTGCGTCATCGCCCCAGGTGCCGGAGGTGTGGCCACTGTTGCGTCATCGCCCCAGGTGCCGGAGGTGTGGCTACTGTTGCGTCATCGCCCCAGGTGCAGGGGGCATGGCCACTCTTGTGTCATCGCCCCAGGTGCAGGAGGCATGGCCACTCTTGTGTCATCGCCCCAGGTGCAGAAGGCATGGCCACTCTTGCGTCACCGCCCCAGGTGCAGGGGGCATGGCCGCTCTTGTGTTAACCCCCCTAGGTGCAGGGGGCATGGCCACTCTTGTGTCATCGCCCCAGGTGCAGGGGGCGTGGCCACTCTTGCATCATCGCCCCAGGTGCCGGAGGTGTGGCCACTGTTGCGTCATCGCCCCAGGTGCAGGGGGCGTGGCCACTCTTGTGTCATCGCCCCAGGTGCAGGGGGCGTAGCCACTCTTGTGTCATCGCCCCAGGTGCAGGGGGCGTAGCCACTCTTGTGTCATCGCCCCAGGTGCAGGGGACGGGGCTTCCATGTGAGAGCAAGGTCACGCAAACCCACGTGATGATATACAATAAGCGCGCCTGCCTCAGCTGACAGGGCTGGTAAATAACAACAGAAAATACACACAGGTCTGCTTTTACAATCAAAAATCTTAAAACATACATTATATTTTTCCCACAAATGTCTGAGTTTACAATATACTAATATACTGTTCAATGACTAGACAACGGAAAAGAGGTATAGTGCCTTTAAGGGCTGCCTTCATGTGCTCTGGTAAAGATGATTCTTTCCTGTTGTGAACTGCAAATATGAGCAAAAAGCAAATACGAGAAAAAACAGACACACTGTAAACAAGTAAATTCACTCACGAGAGTCAGACGCTGACCTACTGCTACAGCTTCTGCTTTTCTACATCACACACATCAAGTTTGACTTTTTTTTTACATGACACTATGGGGAAAAATAAAAGATAAAATTGCATATCTAAAAAAAAACAAAAAACAACAAAACAAAACTGTGGGCTTGAAAACAATCAGACAAAAGGCATAACATAACATATTATATTAGTTAGTTTACTTTATTAATCTCCCAACCTTAATCTCATCACTGCTCTGTTGTTTTGAAAGGTCAAATGTTTAGATTAAAGATTCTTAATTGTCCCGTACGGTAAATTTGTTTCCATGACAAAAATAATATTATAAGATGAGCTACCGTTCACATGCAATTTTCTACTTTTCTACCATAATTACAAGACAAGTTAATAATGTATCTTATCTTATAAATTACAGGCTCCACTAATTCAGAATGACAGTTTTAATGGTCACAATTATGTAGGTATACCTAAGTGACCACTAAAACGGTCAATTTGTTATCTGATCCCCCACCTGTCTGCACGGGGTCTTATTATGTCTGAATTCTGCAAACATGATCTGAAATCAAATAGCTCAGTAATTCATATTTCAGTTTTCTCTTAAATGTTAAATAATGTTTCTTAAACAGAAATCACAAACTACTCGCCCTAACACTCGTCAGAAATATTGTAAACAGACACTTGTCTAAACATTTGCAGCGTCAAATAGACTGCCATTAGCCTGGCCTTTGCCATCCGTAAACTCCGGTCAAATATTTTTCCCTGCATGTACGTCTGGGTTTGATCTCAATGGCTGCGATTCAATCGGTTGAATTTCATCCTACCATTCAGCGAGCGGGGGAGGCGGGTGTTGTAGGTGACGTCAAGCATAGCTTGACTCGGCCGGGCGCATTACTTCACAACCAAACGCTAGCGATTGGGTAAAATCAGACCCAATCGTTTCAAACTTTAAACAGAGTTCACCCCTCCCACTTGTAAACGGAGCTCAATTGAGAAAGTCCAGACCCTCTGTACGAAACAAGTACGAGGGTCTGGTAAAACCAGGCTAGACTGCCATAGACCAAAGTCCACTGTTTTTGAAGTACCGTCTTTTTTGCACAATAGGGCGCACTAGATTATAAGGCGCACTGTCAACTAATGGTCTATTTTGATCTTTTTTCATATATAATGCGCATCGGACTATAAGGCTCATTAAGCAAAAAAAATAAAGATAAGTCAGTCAGTCAAACTTTATTAAACGCGTTCACAATAACTCTCAACATTATTCAAACGTTAATGAGTGTATTCACAATAACCAACCTTGTTTAGTTGTAACACGTAAAATACAACACAATACACTGACTTTTTCCGTTTATTCCTCGTCCACAAATCCTTCAAATTCTTCATCTTCAGTGTCCGAGTTTAAAAGTTGGGCGATTACGGCATCCAACATGCCCGAATCCCTCTCGTCATTTCCGAGTCAGTGTCGTTGCTGTTAGCTGGCAGTTCAGTGATGATTCCGGCCTTTGTGAAAGCTCGGACCACAGTCGAGACTGATACCTTGGCCCAGGCATCCACGATCCATTGGCATATAGTGACGTGAGTCGCCCGGCGCTGTCTCCCTGTCTTGGTGAATGTGTGTTCGCCTTCTGTCATCCACTGCTCCCACGCAGCTCGCAGTTTAACTTTGAACGCCCTGTTGACACCAATATCTAGCGGCTGGAGTTCTTTAGTTAATCCACCTGGAATGATGGCAAGCTCCGAATTCATTTCCTTCACTTGGTTTTTGACAGCATCGGTGAGATGGGCGCGATGGAGTCGCAGATCAATAGGGACGGAGATTTGTGAAAAAAGCCACCCGGTCTCCTGACGTAAATTTGTCTCAGCCACTCGCTCATCTTTTCTTCGTCCATCCAGCCCTTTGGGTTAGCTTTGATGATGACGCCGGCTGGAAACGTTTCTTTTGGCAAAGTCTTTCTCTTGAAAATGACCATGGGTGGAAGTTTCTGGCCATTAGCCTGGCAACTGAGAACTACAGTGAAGGATGACTTCTTGTTCCCTGTGGTGCGTACAGACACCGTTCTGGTCCCCGTTTTCTCCACAGTGCAGTTCACGGGGATATCAAAGGTGAGGGGAACCTCATCCATGTTGGTGATGGGCTCTGGCTGAATCTTCTTTTCAGTGATCTTGTTTTTGCAGTATGCGCGGAAAATGATCAACGTAATCTTTTGGCAGTTGCTGCGAGACGGTAGTTCGTGTGCGGATAGAGAGATTGCGTATTTTCATAAAACGAAAACAACAAGAAGGACCGCCTCGAAAGTCATTGATATCAATGTCCCGTGCTAACGCTGTTGCCTTCAGTCGAATAGAGACTGTAGAGACGCTTCCACCTGCTGCTCTCTGTTCAATAACCCACTGTTTTTGTCCTCTAACTGTGGCCATCTCGCTTTGTTCCCGCGGAACTGTGTGGTCTTCTTTACTTGGCGCAGGTCATCTTCTTGCTTCCTCCACTTCCGTACCATTGATTCATTAATGTTGAATTCTCTCGCAGCGGCTCTATTCCCAAATTCTACTGCGTGACTGATAGCCTTGAGTTTGAAGTCCGCGTCGTATGCGTGTCTTTTGACAGGTGCCATTTTTGGATCCTTATACACACACTGTAATATTATGGTGAAGCACAGTATGTATTACTCCGTGACGCTCCTGGCTACGATAGCCGTGATGCTGCAACCGGTGCGGCTTTGCAGTTTACCAAAGTCGTACTAAGGCAGTGAGCGCCTAGTACCACACAAAATCGCTTGGAGGTCAGTAAGCAAAACCAGAATTAATCCATATATACGGCGCTTCTGATTATAAGGCGCACTGTCGTTTTTTGAGAAAATTAAAGGCTTTTAAGTGCGCCCTATAGTGCAAAAAATACGGTATCATTGTAAAATACTTTAAGAACAAAGGTCTCCCTGGTCTTATAGCATTTGTGTAATTGTTTCTTGTAAAATGCGGTGCACAAAAGAAAGCAAAAATGAAATGGAAGCGTGCACTGCGTGACCTGAAGGAAGAGTATAACATGTGGGAGGAACAACCTAAACATCAGTTCTTTAAAATAACTTTACTCAAGTGCAAGCAAAACAGAGTGACCCAAAGACACAGTGCCTCTCTAAAATACTAATACACCTTGAACTTTTCAATAATGGCTTTCTTCTGCCACTCGTCCATGAAGGCCAGATTTGTGTAGAGTACGACTTATAGTTGTCCCATGTACAGATTCCCCCAGCTCAGCGGCAGGACGTCCCAGCTCCTCCAGAGTTATCTTGGGGCACTTGGTTGCATTTCTGACCAGTGCTCTCCTTGTTCGGTCTGTTAGTTTAGGTGGACGGCCATGTCTTGGCAAGTTGGCAGTGGTGCTATACTCTTTCCATTTCTGAATGATGAATTGAACAGTGCTCCGTGAGATGTTCAAATCTTGGGAAATCTTTGTATAACTTAACACTGCTTTAAACTTCTCCACAGCTTTATCCCTGACCTCTCTGGTGAGCTCCTTGGCCTTCATGATGTTGTTTAGTGACCAATACACTCTGACCATAGCTCTGAGGCCCTCACAGACCAGCTGGAATTATACTGAGAGTAGATTACACACAGGTGGCCTCTATTTAATAGTTAGGACAAGGTGTGAACTTTCTGCAGTCATTAGGAATGTTATAAAGGCAATTTAATGCACTCAGAAAATGCTGTATGAATACTTATGCACGCCCCACTTTTCACTTTTCTATTTAAAAAAAATAACAGAATCATGCATCATTTTGCTTTCAAAATATATTCAAAAAATTCTAATAAAATCTTCATGTTTTATGGTTGTAAACATGACAAAATGTGCACAAGTTCAAGGTGTATTAGTACTTTTGCAAGGCACTATACGTATTTAGAATACTAATTTATTTCATTTAAGAGTATTTAGAATATAGTTACTCCAAATGGACATCAGGTGTTACCCTCGCGGGTATCGTCTGATGGCCACCACACCATTAGTGTTAAAGCCATTGTATCTATGTGCTAATTATGTATAGCTACAAAATAATTATGAAAACTGTTTCACTTTGTTATTCTGCACTTTATGAATGCAACTGGCACTTTTTATCTGCACCTTTCATCTACACTTTTTACTGTATATTGCAAAATGTATATTGTCCACGTTTTGTATTTTAATTAACTCTGTTATGTATTTTAATTGTATTTTTGATTGTATAAGGACTGTAGATGGAAATTAGCATTGTGCTAAATCTGGGGCAGCCATCTTTTTAATGTACCTGTCCATTGTCCTTTTAAATAAATAACTAACTAAATATCAAGGAAAAAGATCCCAGTATCAGTCATTACATTTTAGCTCCATATTGCACAATATTAAGAAATAACTTTTAATGTTGACCTGTACCCCTCCTGGAACCGCCACCTTAACAAGGTGGGGGGTTTGAGCCCGAATGATCCTGGAGCTCTGTTGTCGGGGGCTTCGTGCCCCTGGTAGGGTCTCCCAGGGCAAACAGGTCCTAGGTGACGGGTCAGACAAAGAGCGGTTCAGAAGCCCCTTATGAGAGACCAACAGGCCCGGTTAGAACCATGAGGCCGTCCTTCTGTGGACCCACCACCTGCAGGGGGCGCTATAGGGGCTGGTGCAGCTCCACCACTGCCCCCACGACCCGGCAACGGACAAGTGGAAGAAAACGGATGGATGGGTGTTGACCTGTTTTTCCTCCTAAAATAAAACATGTAAACAGTGCACACGTGTCACATGATGCTGTATCTGCTGCTCTATTGGCCAACAGAGTTAAAGAGTTGATCATTAATAAGGTGTTCCCACAATCGTAGTCTTTAATTATATGCCATATTTATACATGAATATAATAACAATCAATGTGAAAGTATTCTAAAAGTATTCAAAGTATTCTGAATGCAGTCCTCTGATTAGACAAAGTAACAGAATACTTTACAACATACATTTTAAGTCAAGTATTCAGTATTCAGTATCTAAATACAATTTCAAAGTATTCTCCCCAACACTGGATTTGAGCGCACCGTACGCTCACGCCAAAACATGATTGAGAGATTTTTCGTACACCTATACGCTCTGATTTCGCCGTACACAAGTTTGATGAATGAGGGCCTCTAAAGTCAACAAACTACTACAAAACTACAACAAATACTTTAACCACATACTTTTATGGGAGGATAATGATCCCAGACAAAAAAGTCAACTATAGGGCTTTTAAGTAATTGATATTCACAGAGATCTGAACATGTTCTTGTGTTTCCACAGTGGTTCACTCTCTGAGATATTTCCACACTTATTCCTCTCAAGTCCCAAACTTCCCGGAGCTTGTTTCGGTTGGATACTTGGACGACCTTCAGATCACTCACTACAACAGTAACAGAAAGAGATACGAGCTCAAACAGGAGTGGATGAACAAACTGACAGAGGAGGACTCTCAGGACTGGGACAGAGTCATTCACATCAATCCGGGTAATGAGCTGACGGGAAAAGCCAGTAGTGCCATTTATAAACAACGCTTCGAAGTGACCGGAGGTATGTATCATTGCCTATTTATTTAGAAAAGTACTAAATCAAGTCAGTTTTTTATGTGTCAATTAGGGCTGCACGTTTTCAGGTTTTTTCTTTAACCGAGGCTCTTAGCGGTTAATGCTCGGTTAACCATTAGTGTGCGCACTAACCAGCTCTGAGTGTCTCCCAGAGAAACGTCTTAGTGAGCGTGAGGAGACGCTCACAATGAGTGTGACAAATGAAGACAGAGACATGTCAAATTTGGGGCAGAAAGTTGAGTTCATTCAAAATCTGGAAAAATCATTACAGGAAGAAAAAATAAAACTAAATCTTGCGAAAAGAAAAATAGGAACTCCTTATGAGTATACATTCTGGACTAACTCAGAATCATCTAAGTCCCATGGACCCCAATGATAGCATACATCCGAAGATGCTTCTCCTTCAGTCATCTGGTAATGACTGGAGCTGTTAGCCAGGGAGTTGTGTCATCAGATGGTTTCCAACAATCATTGAGTGTTTCGACCCTGAACCATAACACTCTCCTGTTGGCGGGTCAGCAGTGGTGGCCAGCCACTACTCACTCCCCCCTGACTGTCCTTTCTGATGATCAAGTTTCTTGATTTCCTCGGCTTGAATGTCATTCTCGCCCACGTGGCGGTCTATGATGCTCCAGGATGAATTGATGCGTAAGTTTCCTGTTGTTGATGGACGTCCGTTATGCAAACCCTGTGGTCAGAAAGTTGCAGCAAAAGGCGCTGATATCGGCTACATCGAATACAAACAACAACACTGCATAATTCCCCAAAAGTTGTCCAAATGTTCGGAAATAGCCACAACTGGCTCAGGATGTAAACAAATCTGCGCTCCACAAAGGAAAGTGAAACCACACATGTGGAAATCAGCGGTTCAAAAGTCATTAGTCATTTTGTAAACACGTTTCATTCTCTGTTCATCAAAACATCTGACAGATAATCAAGCAACAGCATCACTTTTGAGAACAGGAAACCTAGCTTGTGACCTAATAATTATGATAATTATGGTCATTATAAAGAAGTAAAGTTGACATTGTTTTGTATTATTAAATGTAGGCCTATTTATTTTAATGCAAAACAATCTTAAAGCATTTTTCATTTTTAGAAACGGTGAATGTTTACAAGTTTAAGTATCAAAAAGCTTTTTAAAGACAAAAACTAAAAATATCAGTTCTTTCCTTTCATTCGGTCAATAATTGTGAATAATTGTAAAATCGCAATATTTTCTTTCACAATAATCGTGACTGAAAAAATTTAAATCGTGGCACCCCTAGTCCTGACCAAATAATCAATACATACATTGATCCCATGACCAGTTGACTTGGACTTACTTAGGACTGGCACTTGGCGATTTACTCCCATTTCTGCCAGGAAAGTCCCCCTGAGGGCTCTCTTTCAGGGTAATACTGGCCCCTATTGTACATGTTTAAAGAACATGTACAGAGAATGTTCCGTTCTGTCCGGAAAGCGTAGTCAGGACCTTTTTGCTGTGAGGCACGACTTATGTCAGTGTGTAGCTAATGCTAGAATGATTATATTACAACTAGGGCTGCAAATTCAGCATGTAACACATGTAATAAATACTGCTATGGATCTCATCCAGCGCAGAACAATCAGAGTCAGATTCACTAGAAAGTCACTAGACTTTGAAAGGGGCGAAAATTAGAGCTTTCAAAAAATCTTTCTTTCCTCCTCTTTTTAAACATCCTAATTATTAATAATAAAGATAATAAAAATAGAAATTCAGAAAATATAAATCGATTTCAGTTACCATCTCGATTTTTAATTCAAAAAGATTTGTTTTCCCAGCCCTAACACAAATAGATTCTTGTCATCACAATCATCACAATGTATTTTAACATTGTGATGTAAAAAATAGGAACTCTTTAACTGAGGGGACAAAGATTTAAACATTTGCTATAGAACTTCAGCACATGGCTTCCTGAAAGGCAAAATCATCCTTCAGTTAAAGTGGTTTCAGGAGCCACGCAGATGTCACGACTGTAGCGTGTGCTTAAAATACTTCAGTCGGACTTGACGATTATGAGCACGGAGCAGATTATAGAGTTAAGACATTTTCTACAAAACCTGCGTCTTGGATGTCCAATCATCAGCGTAATAGTGTTGTGTTTCAAATTTATTACAAGTTGTAATCTCTCACATTTCAACAGCAGACCGTGGATGTCCTAGAGGAGGTTTGTGCCATCACAGTTATTAACTGAGCTTTTTTCAGGTCTCCATGTTTATCAGTGGATGTCCTAGAGGAGGTTTGTGCCATCACAGTTATTAACTGAGCTTTTTTTCAGGTCTCCATGTTTATCAGTGGATGTCCTAGAGGAGGTTTGTGCCATCACAGTTATTAACTGAGCTTTTTTCAGGTCTCCATGTTTATCAGTGGATGTCCTAGAGGAGGTTTGTGCCATCACAGTTATTAACTGAGCTTTTTTTCAGGTCTCCATGTTTATCAGTGGATGTCCTAGAGGAGGTTTGTGCCATTACAGTTATTAACTGAGCTTTTTTTCAGGTCTCCATGTTTATCAGTGGATGTTCGGCTGTGAATGGGACGATGAGACCAAGGAAATCAGTGGATTTGATCAACGTGCTTTTGACAAAGAAGACTTTTTATCATTCGACTTTGAAACTGGAACATACGTCACTTCAAAACCACAGGCCTCTGCCACTGACCTGAAGTGGAAGAAAATCAGAGCTGATCTCCTAAAGACAAACTACATCATCAGTCAATGTGCTGAGTATCTGAAGAAACTTGTGCGAACCGGAGCGAGCGCCCTGAAGGGGACAGGTAACAGTCGCCAGGGGCAACAGTGGCTCAGGCGGTAGAGCTCTGGGTTTGTGACTGAAAGGTTGATGCTTCGAATCCAGAGTTCATTCTGTCTTAGAGTTCTAGGCTTGTGAGTCCGTAAAGCTGGGTGTACACTGGGCGATTTTGGCCGTCTGCGACGAACGGTCACTCGTCGTGGGGAAGATCTTAGGTCATAGCTGAAAATGGCATGTCTTAGGTTGTACAGTGAGACGGGGACAAAGATTTAAATCAGACCAAAGACAAGCTACGACTGACATCAGGCAGCGTCTGATATTTTGGAAGGCTAGTCGCAGAGTAAGCCATCCTCTCGCTGCAATGAGGATCTCTGAGTCATTAGCAACAGAGACCAGGCATGAATGGGGCCGACTCCGCCTTATACAGCACATTTGTGACCAGTCAGAGGAACCAAAGACACAAGACGGTTTTGGGACATTATGAGATAATAACAGGTTGTTAAAGTGTCGTCTCCAAGCTTTCCAATGATGTGTAACACATGGAAATCTGATCATATTTGGAGGTGCAGCGGTGATTTGAAGTTAACAATTCCCAAAAGACCAAAAGGGATTAAACGGCCTCTGAAGTTTTGGGCCATTCTCACCTCTCTGCTGTTGGGAGTGACAATAGGGCTCATTTACATCTCATTTGGATAAGCCACACCCCCTGTCAAACTCCCCCTCAAAGCAGTAAAGCACAGAGAGGGAGCACAAAGGTTATTGCTTCCACAACAAACCATTGTTTTCCAGTTTCATTATGTGTATCTGTTTTATTTTTGGTTTCATTTATTGATCTCACCTCACAGCAGAAGGTTGTTATTGTTCTTTTTAATGTTTTAATATCAATTGATAGAAGGCCGGTGTGGTTTAGCTGTTAGTCTTGCTCGGATACCTCCTCGCTTGCCCCTTTTTTGTTTCCTGTAGCGCCTCTTGTGACGCCTCCACTGCGCTGCAGGTGCGGGGGGGCCCTCGGTGACCTGTAAGCGCTTCAGAAGATGATATCTCTGGATTTGTAGGTCTCAAATGCTGCTAAACTGCCTTTAGCTCGGATGCTAACTGTGTGTTTACTTTAAAAACACATCCTCTGTTTATTGCTAGCAAAGATTTTTGGCAGTAAAAAATCCGCTGAACTCCACAAAAACATGGCAAAGATGTGCAAAAACATCTTGTAAAACAAAAACTGCAAAAGCAGTTCGCAGAAAAAGATAGAAACATCAAGAGATGGCAAGACACTTCACCCTCCTGCCTCTAGTGTCTGAGTACATTGGTGTATAAATGAGAGTGTGAGTCTTTGCCTAATGAAGGCAGCTCTATGCAAGTTGAGTCCATTTACCATTTCAGCTCAGCCTTATAAACACACTTAGAATCGATATAAGGTTGGGTTATGGGCTTTGAAAATGTGGAGGACAGTTTTTGGATTTGAACAATGTCAAAATCATACGCGTCAATTTATATTCTACGAAGTGTGTGCCCAGTCAAAAGAAAAAAAGACTGGGTCAGGATTGATTTCACAAACTCGTAGTTATGAGCCCGGCGCTCTACCTATGGAGCTAAACGAACAGAGCAATGGAGAAGAGTGAGGCCACCCCCCCCCCCCCCCCCTTTTACATTTCTTTTCAAATTGTGCTGCCGTAATGGAAGGGCATCTGACTGGTGTTGTGCTGTGCAGTGCTGCCTGAGGTGTCGCTGCTGCAGAGGACGTCCCGGGCTCCGGTCACCTGCCTCGCCACGGGCTTCTTCCCCGACAGAGCCATGCTGTTCTGGGCTAAAAACGGAGTCGCGCTGGAGTGGGAGGACGCTGGGGAGATCCTGCCCAACGGAGACGGCACCTTCCAGAGCAACGTGTCCCTGGAACTGTCCTCTGTCCCGCCTGAGGCCTGGGACAAATATAGCTGTGTGTTCCAACTGTCCGGAGTGAAGGACGACCTCATCACCAAAGTGGAGCGGGACAAGATCAGGACCAATGGTGAGACTGGGGATAATGATACTGCTAATGCTACTACTACTGCTAATGCTATTACTCATGATACTGTTAATGTTATTACTACTACTACTACTGCTGCTAATGCTACTAAGACCAACTGTGAGACTGGGAATAATGATACTGCTAATGCTAATGCTACTACTGCTGCTAATGCTATTACATATGATACTGTTAATGTTATTACTACTACTACTGCTGCTGCTAATGCTACTAAGACCAACTGTGAGACTGGGAATAATGATACTGCTAATGCTAATGCTACTACTACTGCTAATGCTATTACATATGATACTGCTAATGCTAATGCTGCTACTTATGACACTGCTAATGCTACCAACTCTGCTAATGCAATGTCAAAACACTACGTCACCGAGCTCCTGCAACAACACCAACTCCGCCGCCACCTCCGCTCAGCCGGCACTAACCGCCGGACTTTGGGGGACCGAGCCTTTGCCATCGCCGCCCCCACCCTCTGGAACTCACTCCCACTGCCCATTAGAAACTCTGACTCACTACCAACCTTTAAGTCAGTACTCAAAACCCACCTGTTCAAAATAGCTTTTCTTTAAACCCCTTTTTTCTTTTGTTTATTCCCCATGTAAAGCGTCTTTGAGTGTCCAAAAAAGCGCTATACAAGTTTGATGTATTATTATTATTATTTATTATTATTAATGCTACTACTAATTAGGGCCCGAAAGATATATCGGGACGATATTCTGGTATTTTCGATATCGGCCAATAGCCGATATCTGCCTTTTATCGGCCGATATCTCCGGAATCAAAAGTGATAGAGACTTCCCGTTTTGCGCAATGGAAAGGGCTTAGTTTGGGCTTTTTAAATCCTTCAACCTCCAAGGCCTCAGGGGAGAAGAGAAATTCTGCAGTAAAAATCGGTCACCAGTTTGTACACCTATTTTACGTATTTTATGTTGTAGACTTTTGTGTGTAATTTCGGAACTATAAGAGATAGAGACTTCTATCTACGGATTCTTTCAAACGAGCTCCCTCTGAAGTACCTACTGAACATACATTTACAGCGCCCCCTGCTGTCACAGTTCAACACTGACACCTTAAGAAGCATCATGCACGGCATTTTAGACATTTTTTAAATGTTAGCCAAAAATATCTGTTGTGCATACCGGCATCGACCAATCAATATCCCCAATAATTAGCCTCAGAACAGCCCACATCAGTCGACCTCTATTAGATATATTGTTTATGATTTAAACCGTTCATATAATGATAATAAATGTTTACTGTTTGACTATTTGAAAGATTAAAAAAACAAACAAACATCAAATTAAATAACATAAAATATCAGCCAATATATCGGCTATTGGCCATCCAGATCGGTCAGATGGGCACTACTACTACTACTACTACTACTACTACTACTACTACTACTACTACTACTACTACTACTACTACTACTACTGCTGCTCCCAGTCTCACTGTTCCTATTACTAACACTACCAACAGTGAGACTGGGACTGGTGACAAATCAGTCCCTCCAGGATTTTGCGATGTTGCAATCAACTATTAAGAGAAAATCTCCACAAAATCAGTTCAGCATTGAAACGTTTCCAAAAGCCAGAACTTTTCCAATAATCTTTAAGCTAAGTTGAAGCTTCTCTTCCTTCACAACTCTTCCTCACAACTAACGTGAGCATTTTGCACGTAGGAAGTGGCGTCCATCTTGCATATTTGAAATATTTCCTTATTCCCAGAGCCTCTTTGGTGATTCTGCCATAAAATGCAAAGAAACGTTTGATTAAAAATAATTCAATTTTCTCCCACTTGTCCGTTGCCGGGTCGTGGGGGCAGCTGTTGGAGCAGCCCAAGTCAGTGATTTAAAATAATAATAATTATTATTATTATTTTAGAAAAATGGCTCACGAAATCAGGCTTTTCAGCAACAATCTAAAAAATGTCCTGCCAAATCCTGGAGGGGCTGACTGATGATGCTACTGTGTTGTTCCATATTCCATATTGCTGCACGATGGTGTGTGCTTGGTTACGGGACTCATACTTTAGGCACCGGAGCAATAGAGGCTGTTGGTACCTAGACTGAGTCTTTAATTGTAGTCAAGATTTTGTCAAAAAATTATTAGAGAGAGAGAGACTTTTAAATTTTGACTTAATATTTTAGTCGGCGAAATGAACACTGGTTTGCACAGTGCTAACCTCCTGTATCTGCTTTTTGTGAAACAGAGAGGAATCAGATTGCCCCGATCGCTGCTGCCATCCTCGCTGTGGTTGTAATTGTCATGTTCTGGAGTGGAAAAGGTAACACAAACTTCATTTAATTTATTCATTTGGATAAATGGAACAATACATATGGTCAAAACTACAAATTGGACAGCTCCTGAATGCTGATAGAAACCTTTATAGCTACCCAGATTTCAAGCAAAAATATAATCTTTCAATAACTGAGGGAGAATTTCTTCAGGTGAAAAACTCGATTCCAACAGAAATGTTAAGTCTGTATCAAGGAACTTATGATGATATAAATGTTAACCTTTGCTTAATGTTAAATTGAATTAATATTCTGGACAAAAGAACAATACCAAACATTTAAAAAGGCATGCCAGACCAGAACCTACAGCACAGACAGAACACAATGTTTCAAAAATATTAATTGGAGAAATATTATAAATCAAACCCATAAGTACTGTGTGCTTAACAAAACGAAAGATGTGTCGTTTAAAATAATGCATAACATTTATCCTCCTAATACACACCTATAAAGATTCTCCAACAAAACTGAAGTTAACTGCACTTTTTATAGAACACAGCCTGAGTCTATTCTTCATCTTTTCTATGATGATGTTTTGGGTTGAGATGGAGGCCCATATTAACCTAAATGCACAAAAACAAAAAATAAGATTAGGGAAAAGTTGTGCTACTTGCAGAAAGATGTGGACAGTAACATAAAATATGTGGTAATCCTATTCATATTGTTAAATATTACATCCATAAGTGCGACTGGGCAAAGAAACCTCCACAAACTCTTGATTTTATTATTGAGACAAAACATTATTTGAAATCTTTAAGGAATAATAAAAATAAAATAAGCTGTGAAAACAATAGATACTCTACTAACTTTATGACCATTATTAGCATTGTCCTCAGCTTTTTTTATAGACAAACATAGTCACTGTTGCCATGGAGACCTGCCATGTTTGTTAGTGCTGGCAGGTGTGACATCACAGTCCTGAACTCTATAGATATCGTCATTGCCTTCCATATAACTTCACTTAAAAAACTGATTTAACTTAACTTAAAACATGACTGTTTGTTGTTTCCTATTGCAGAGTAGCAGGTTCTAGAATGTGAGGATGTCACATGACTCAGCTGTCAATGGTTAGGGGGCAGCACAGGCGCCAGACATTTGTCCCAGGGGGTGCTTAGGGGGTGCTGAGGTCTGTCTTGGGGTTGCTCACAAAACATGACATGTTTGGGACGATTAGACAAAACATAATAAATGCACGTGCACCCGCAAATGCAGTTTTCTGTTCACAACTGCATCCGAGCGAGCGGAACAGCAGTCTTTGGGCGGCAAAGGCGTCGTAGAAGTGCTGTGTGGAGGACGCTCTGGACCTGCCTTTATCTCCAGCGGCACTGAGGAGCCTCCGTGAGACCCCGGGAGGACGTGAGGCCAGAGGAGCAAGTCCTCTGTGTTCTCACGTGGTAATCTCCCCTCACGCTCTGCATCCTAGAGCCGCTTCTTTCTCCAAAGCTATTACACAGTTTCTGTTAAAGTTGAGCTGATGATCAGACGGACGCCCACGACATGAGAGAAGGGCAACACGCTCATAAGCGAACCTTTTTCCACTGTTGTGCGTAATGTCCAGACTTTGTCTCGCCGCTGGAGGACTCGCTCTGTTCTTGTGCTTTAGGTTCAGCCGCGCTCACGTCGCTGTATCAAAAGTGCACAATAATAACCTCTGACTTGTGTTCAGAGCCAGAGGAGCAGAGTCTGACTTTATAATATCAGTCTAACTGCAGCTCATTGATCACATTTAGTGAACGACTGTAATAATGACCCTGGAGTCAGACTCAGCCCGACTCCTGCTGTGGCCGAGCGTGCGCTCTGATGCACGGCTGCATAAGTCACGTAATATGGCACAAGAAATAGGAATATGAGCAGTTCAGTTTAATTGACACGCCTGTAAACTACTCGCCCTGCACGCTTTGAACGTCCCACGCTCGTACAATCAGTACCACGAGCTCCAATATAACACACACGCGTGTGCGTGCCCCTGATGTGTGCACTCGTGACCTATACGGCTCTTCTAGCATTCGGGTACTTTCAGAGCGCCGCGGATGCAAAGGTGAATACAATGGCGGAATGAAACAGTGTTTTTGCTTGTGAATGAGGCCTAAAAGCTGTTGTGCGGTCGGATGTTCCATTTTGTCGGAACTACAGCTTCAATCTTGTAAACTGAGTAAGTTAATTGTGTGGATTTTTGCCTCGTCATTTGATTACCACGATCAAACGTCATTTGATCGTGGTAATCAAATGACATTTCATCACAATCCGACAATTATTCACCTTAATAAAGCCTCTTAAATCTTAAAGCCTCTTAAATCCGATGCCAGCGATCTCCCATTGTTTTCAATGAAGCCCAGAGCGTTGTGTTCACCGTCGCTTGATTTGTGACGTTAGACCGTAAGCACTTTGGAGGTGGTTCCTATGGAGGACCGTGGCTGCCAAATCTATGGAGGACCGTGGCTGCCAAAACTATGGAGGACTGTGGCTGCCAAATCTATGGAGGACCGTGGCTGCCAAAACTATGGAGGACCGTGGCTGCCAAAACTATGTAGGACCGTGGCTGCCAAAACTATAGAGGACCGTGGCTGCCAAAACTATGTAGGACCGTGGCTGCCAAAACTATAGAGGACTGTGGCTGCCAAAACTATGGAGGACCGTGGCTGCCAAAACTATGGAGGACCGTGGCTGCCAAAACTATGGAGGACCGTGGCTGCCAAAACTATGGAGGACCGTGGCTGCCAAATCTATGGAGGACCGTGGCTGCCAAAACTATGGAGGACCGTGGCTGCCAAAGCTATGGAGGACCGTGGCTGCCAAAACTATGGAGGACTGTGGCTGCCAAATCTATGGAGGACCGTGGCTGCCAAAACTATGGAGGACCGTGGCTGCCAAAACTATGGAGGACCGTGGCTGCCAAAACTATAGAGGACCGTGGCTGCCAAAACTATAGAGGACCGTGGCTGCCAAAACTATGGAGGACCGTGGCTGCCAAAACTATGGAGGACCGTGGCTGCCAAAACTATAGAGGACCGTGGCTGCCAAAACTATGGAGGACCGTGGCTGCCAAAACTATGGAGGACCGTGGCTGCCAAAACTATAGAGGACCGTGGCTGCCAAAACTATTGAGGACTGTGGCTGCCAAAACTATGGAGGACCGTGGCTGCCAAATCTATGGAGGACCGTGGCTGCCAAAACTATGGAGGACCGTGGCTGCCAAATCTATGGAGGACCGTGGCTGCCAAAACTATGGAGGACTGTGGCTGCCAAATCTATGGAGGACCGTGGCTGCCAAAACTATGGAGGACCGTGGCTGCCAAAACTAAAGAGGACCGTGGCTGCCAAAACTATGGAGGACCGTGGCTGCCAAAACAAAATATATATAAATAAATATTTAAAAATACAATTTGCTAAGAAATGCATGCATTTATTATTTAGAAGCTAGAATTACATGAAAATAACCTACAATAGCTAAATACTAATTTAAAGAGGTACATTAGAGCAAATAATTGTACATATCCTTTCAAAATCTGTGTTTTTTTTCAATGTACTTGTTTTGTAAACAAGCATTGGGGCCCCACTGCAGTGCCTCTGAGCAGTGTTGGGAACGTTACTTTAAAAAAGTAATTAGTTATAGTTACTCACTAGTTGTTCCAAAAAGTAACTGACTTAGTAAATGAACTACTCTATAATGAAAGTAACTCGTTACCAGGGAAAGTAACTATTTGCGTTACTGTTAAAAAAAATTGCTTTATATCAAAGAATTTTTATTTTTTTTAGCAGTTTTGACAAGTCAGTTGAAATGAGTAGAACAGACAGGTGTTTGTATATGTACTATCATGTACAAGATGTTCATAGTAACTGAATGAACTAAATGGGGGGTAGAGTAGAGGGGGGGCCTCTGTGACTGAACGGTATTGACCAGTATTTGCGCCGCTGTTTTATTAATGTAGGAACACGGCCGTATTCAAAGAGAATGAGGAGGAACAGGAGTAAAAGAAACATGTATAACGCAGCCAACGATCAGGGCAGAGTTTAGTCTCTCCGTTCATTCATCCGGCAAAACGGAAAACAATTATCAGCAAATATAAGGTTAATGCCCCAACAGCGGTAGAACTGAACATGGCGGAGGAAGAGAACAACGCGCAAAATCGGGTAGGCTAAACGTTGTTATTGTTGTTGCCCTCCGCCATGTTCAGTTCTACCGCTCTGGCTCTTGGTGGCGATGAAGTAGTTGATCAAATCTGCGCATGCGCGATCTCCGTGTGTCTGTGCCATAGATGTGCTCGATTGTAAATGTCTGCGAGCAGTGACGTCACTGAAATCCGTGTTCTTTGCACAAAAAATAACTTTGTATTCTCAAAGAAGCGCACACAAAAACAATCGTATTCACAAGTAAGAAATCACACATGGTTTTATAGTTTTGTTTTTGTAATTACGAAATGCCATGTATTTTGAGTTTGTATTTTCTTGATCATGAATTTGCACAATTAATTTGGTGCACACATACAGATAATATGCACGCATTTTATTTAACATGCACGTCTTAATTGACAGTAACCTTACCCCATAAAAATGCGCTGAGAGAGGGGGGGGGGGGGGGGGGAGACGCATCTTTGGGTTAAAAATAAGTTCCAACACTAGATCAATGATCATCAGCTCGATTGGGTCGCGAGAGCACGAGCTCTGCACACACAGGCAGCGTGAGTACTCTGTGAAACTCCGCCCACCCTCTCCCTGATCTCCCCATGCTGACACCGTGGAGCTCATTCAGTCCAATTGTAACGAGACACTTTGACCCAGTAACGATAACGCCGTTGTAACGACGGGGAGAGGAATGAATTAGATTACTCCGTTACTGGAAAAAAAATGTCGTTACCTTTTAAACAGCGTCTGTAGCAGCCAGTGCTAACCTGAGCCGCTTCTGTTGCCGACGGACATGTTAACTGACGCGCCTGCTCACTTCATTCATTCATTCGAAAGTCAAAGACGTCTCCGAGGCAAGCTTATCGTTAAAAGTATTACTTTATTATAACAAAACCTAAAATCAGTCCACACAGTGCAATTAGATTCATATTCAACAATAAAACTACTACCTCATAGTGCCGCAAAGCGGTCAACAAACGTATGAGCCCGTCCGTCTAGCAACTCCCTGCAGGTAGCAAAGATCACCACCTATATCCTGTGCGCCCTTGTCCTGCAGTGACCCCTAGCGGACATACTTGGAGACTACTGGCTCCTACAGCGTCTTTTAAACAGCGTTATTCCAAATACTGCCGCTGAGGCCCCCCATGGAGCCCCGGGCCCCACTTTGGGAACCACTGCCATAACACATCCATTTACACTCAACAAAAATGCAAGGATCTGTACACAATTCTTGGAAGCTGAAAATGTCCCAGTTCTTGCATGGCCAGCATCCTCACCCATTGTGCATGTTTGGGATGTGCTTGACCGGCGAATACGACAGAGTGTACCAGTTCCCACTAATATCCAGCAACTTGGCACAGCCATTGAAGAGGAGTGGACCAACAGGCCACAGTTGACAATCTGATAAACTCTATGTGAAGAAGATGTGTTGCACTGCATGAGGCAAATGGTGGTCACACCAGATACTGACTGGTTCTGAGTCCCCAGACCCCCAATAAAGCAAACAACTGGGCCCAATCTCAATTCTCTTTTCTACCTCTACCCCTTTCCCTACACTCTGAAACCAAGGGCTAAGGTTCAAAAGACCGCCCTAAGAAATGGGACAGCCCTCCATTTGACTGCATTTACTATTAACACAGATGAATCAGGTTATGTAAATAAAAAGCAAGCCTACTTGTCTCTATAGCATGTTTCTATGTTCATCACTTGACTGATACTGTTTTGTAACAACAGGACTTGTCTCAGCCCAAACCCTAGATAGATTTCATCTATTTCTGCTTCATCCGGCGCTACATTCTCCTTCCCCCTGTCCGTGTGTTGCGGCTTCTACCGCGGGTCACTGTGGCTGCAGCCGGAGCTGCGAGTGATCAGTCGATTCGCTCATGCAGCCTCTCAGCGGGGACGCTCGCAGTGCACACAGGGCGGGGACAGGCAACCGCAGCCTCCGCTCTGAGCCCCGGGCCTGAGCGGAGGCTGCGCTCAGAACGGGGACAGTCAGCCTCGGACCCGGGCTCAGAGCACAGCGGCGCGGGGAGAGAGACAGCCTCGGACCCGGGCTCAGAGCACAGCGGCGCGGGGAGACAGACAGCCTCGGACCCGGGCTCAGAGCACAGCGGCGCGGGGAGACAGACAGCCTCGGACCCGGGCTCAGAGCACAGCGGCGCAGGCAGAGAGACAGCCTCGGACCCGGGCTCAGAGCACAGCGGCGCGGGGAGAGAGACAGCCTCGGACCCGGGCTCAGAGCACAGCGGCGCGGGGAGAGAGTCAGCCTCGGACCCGGGCTCAGAGCACAGCGGGGAGACAGACAGCCTCGGACCCGGGCTCAGAGCACAGCGGCGCGGGGAGACAGACAGCCTCGGACCCGGGCTCAGAGCACAGCGGCGCGGGGAGACAGACAGCCTCGGACCCGGGCTCAGAGCACAGCGGCGTGGGTAGAGAGACAGCCTCGGACCCGGGCTCAGAGCACAGCGGCGCGGGGAGACAGACAGCCTCGGACCCGGGCTCAGAGCACAGCGGCGCAGGCAGAGAGACAGCCTCGGACCCGGGCTCAGAGCACAGCGGCGCGGGGAGAGAGACAGCCTCGGACCCGGGCTCAGAGCACAGCGGCGCGGGGAGAGAGTCAGCCTCGGACCCGGGCTCAGAGCACAGCGGGGAGACAGACAGCCTCGGACCCGGGCTCAGAGCACAGCGGCGCGGGGAGACAGACAGCCTCGGGCCCGGGCTCAGAGCACAGCGGGGAGACAGACAGCCTCGGACCCGGGCTCAGAGCACAGCGGCGCGGGGAGACAGACAGCCTCGGACCCGGGCTCAGAGCACAGCGGCGCGGGTAGAGAGACAGCCTCGGACCCGGGCTCAGAGCACAGCGGCGTGGGTAGAGAGACAGCCTCGGACCCGGGCTCAGAGCACAGCGGCGCGGGTAGAGAGACAGCCTCGGACCCGGGCTCAGAGCACAGCGGCGCAGGCAGAGAGACAGCCTCGGACCCGGGCTCAGAGCACAGCGGCGCGGGGAGAGAGACAGCCTCGGACCCGGGCTCAGAGCACAGCGGCGCGGGGAGAGAGTCAGCCTCGGACCCGGGCTCAGAGCACAGCGGGGAGACAGACAGCCTCGGACCCGGGCTCAGAGCACAGCGGCGCGGGGAGACAGACAGCCTCGGACCCGGGCTCAGAGCACAGCGGGGAGACAGACAGCCTCGGACCCGGGCTCAGAGCACAGCGGCGCGGGGAGACAGACAGCCTCGGACCCGGGCTCAGAGCACAGCGGCGCGGGTAGAGAGACAGCCTCGGACCCGGGCTCAGAGCACAGCGGCGTGGGTAGAGAGACAGCCTCGGACCCGGGCTCAGAGCACAGCGGCGCGGGGAGACAGACAGCCTCGGACCCGGGCTCAGAGCACAGCGGGGAGACAGAGAGACAGCCTCGGACCCGGGCTCAGAGCACAGCGGCGCGGGTAGAGAGACAGCCTCGGACCCGGGCTCAGAGCACAGCGGCGCGGGGAGACAGACAGCCTCGGACCCGGGCTCAGAGCACAGCGGCGCGGGTAGAGAGACAGCCTCGGACCCGGGCTCAGAGCACAGCGGCGTGGGTAGAGAGACAGCCTCGGACCCGGGCTCAGAGCACAGCGGCGCGGGTAGAGAGACAGCCTCGGACCCGGGCTCAGAGCACAGCGGCGCAGGCAGAGAGACAGCCTCGGACCCGGGCTCAGAGCACAGCGGCGCGGGTAGAGAGACAGCCTCGGACCCGGGCTCAGAGCACAGCGGGGAGACAGACAGCCTCGGACCCGGGCTCAGAGCACAGCGGCGCGGGGAGAGAGACAGCCTCGGACCCGGGCTCAGAGCACAGCGGCGTGGGTAGAGAGACAGCCTCGGACCCGGGCTCAGAGCACAGCGGCGCGGGGAGACAGACAGCCTCGGACCCGGGCTCAGAGCACAGCGGCGCAGGCAGAGAGACAGCCTCGGACCCGGGCTCAGAGCACAGCGGCGCGGGGAGAGAGACAGCCTCGGACCCGGGCTCAGAGCACAGCGGCGCGGGGAGAGAGTCAGCCTCGGACCCGGGCTCAGAGCACAGCGGGGAGACAGACAGCCTCGGACCCGGGCTCAGAGCACAGCGGCGCTGGGAGACAGACAGCCTCGGGCCCGGGCTCAGAGCACAGCGGGGAGACAGACAGCCTCGGACCCGGGCTCAGAGCACAGCGGCGCGGGGAGACAGACAGCCTCGGACCCGGGCTCAGAGCACAGCGGCGCGGGTAGAGAGACAGCCTCGGACCCGGGCTCAGAGCACAGCGGCGTGGGTAGAGAGACAGCCTCGGACCCGGGCTCAGAGCACAGCGGCGCGGGTAGAGAGACAGCCTCGGACCCGGGCTCAGAGCATAGCGGCGCGGGGAGAGAGTCAGCCTCGGACCCGGGCTCAGAGCACAGCGGGGAGACAGACAGCCTCGGACCCGGGCTCAGAGCACAGCGGCGCGGGGAGAGAGACAGCCTCGGACCCGGGCTCAGAGCACAGCGGCGCGGGTAGAGAGACAGCCTCGGACCCGGGCTCAGAGCACAGCGGCGCGGGGAGAGAGACAGCCTCGGACCCGGGCTCAGAGCACAGCGGCGCGGGGAGAGAGTCAGCCTCGGACCCGGGCTCAGAGCACAGCGGGGAGACAGACAGCCTCGGACCCGGGCTCAGAGCACAGCGGCGCGGGGAGACAGACAGCCTCGGACCCGGGCTCAGAGCACAGCGGCGCGGGGAGAGAGACAGCCTCGGACCCGGGCTCAGAGCACAGCGGCGCGGGTAGAGAGACAGCCTCGGACCCGGGCTCAGAGCACAGCGGCGCGGGGAGAGAGTCAGCCTCGGACCCGGGCTCAGAGCACAGCGGGGAGACAGACAGCCTCGGACCTGTGGAATTATTTCTATACATATTTGTCATATTAGGTTTTAGTGATTATATATATATAACTGTGTTGATCTGTAAACTGTGCTTTGAGATACATTTGAATCTGGCGGACATTTTAGTTTCTGCTTGTATGTATGGTTGATCCACTGGGGGGCAGTGTGTTCAAATGAGGAGTCAGATTGCGCAGAAGAAGAAGTGACGATCCAAGAGAGCTGATTGGTTGGGGGGAAGACACACCTACTATATATGGTCCTGCTTGAGAAGCGTTCCGCCCTTCTCCTCGCTTCTCCCCCTGGGGTCTGCCCAGTCGACATGGAGTCAGCTCAACAGATGTACCTTTAGTTTGTAATAGGAAATAAAGTAATGATTTTGGATTATAATATACCGAGTCTCCATCCTTTCATCCAGCACTAAAGAATACGCTATTTTCAACAATTGGTGACACCCGTACGTGACGTTTTTGATTTGTGGAAGATTGGATGGAACTAGTGAATAGACAAAGAAAAAAAAAAATATGCTTTTTTGTTGCTCTTTCGCTCACAAAGCAGACGTGCACACCGACTTTAAAATGGGTAAGAATACGAATTGTTTATAGCAAATTTGTTTATATTGGCTATGATGAAGGAAGTGTGTGCGTATGTTTTTGCTGGGGGTTTGAGATATTTGGCGATACTTTTAAAACATAAAAAAAAAAAAAAAAAAAATGAAACGAAGCTAAAGATGCAATGAAACTTGACTGGATTGTTCCGTGTTTAGACCATACGCCTTGCAGATTTTTAAGGTGCTTTTTTTAAGGCATGTAAGTAGATGTTTTTATTGAAGTTAAACAAGTTATGGCCGCCTGCAATGTAAAGGCCTTATTGGAAATGTGTGTGTTTTGGAAAAATAACTGTTTGCGATGATTGGTTTCCCATTTTTGCTGTTGGCATGTTCTGTGAATCTTTAACTATATCCCCATTGTCTATGAAAAAGAATTTCCTCAATATTTTGGTCAAATTACAGCTTAATGTTGTGTTGTTAGCTTTCGTTAGCATCGTTAGCTTAGTGCGCTAGCATACCGCATGGTTAGCTTAGTGTGTTAGCATACAGCTTATTGTTGATTAACGTGTAATAAACCCACATGTGTTAAACCCAGCTCAGTGTGTGGACACTGAAGGCTGTTCTGTGTAGTAGTGAAGGATTTTATTGAAGTGTGGTGCATGGTTTGTTTTCAATATGATCTGTTTGCTTTTGGTATGCGAGGTTGCTAAGTTGGCTCTGAGAACAAAGGATTTGGCCTTAGCATTTAGCTTTCTCCATGTGATACTGTTATTAGGACATTTCCAGTGTAGCCACTGGGATGTTTTTTTTTGTTTGTTCCCACTTTTAATTCTGGTTGTTTAGATTGGAGAACATTGATGTCCCTTTTCCTTTTGGCTGCATTGAAGTAAATGTATTTGGCTGTTATATTGTAATATCGGAGTTTATGGCCGCCATTGCTATAGTCTCAAAATGTTGATAAACCGCATAAATGTGATGCATAAAACGCGTACATATGGAGCCCGATAAAACAGTTTTTTAAGAGCGGTACATTCAGACCAATGGATGCGGTACATTGAGACCGGGGCATTGAGGCAACGGTACATTCTGACTAACACACCTGTAGTACCACCATATGGCCACTAAATTTTCACTGAAAGGCATCGGACTTTAGACACATTAAGAACTATTTTAACGCCTGTTTTCTATTTGTAAACACTTAATATGGCTACATATTCTTACTGAGATAACGCTGGGTTATTTACAATTAAAGGAATGAGGCTGGTTTTCGAAATATATTTGTTTTACATCCGCCTTAAACAGTGACTTCGCAGGCATTTTTATCTGAAAACGGAACAATTTTGTTAAAGCAACTAAGGTACATTTTTTTATCTGATTTTGTTGACCGGCGGAGAGAGAGGCGGGAGAAGTGTTTGTCTGTTAATCTGTTTGTTTGTTCTTGTTTGACTGTTTGGTTTTTTGTTAACTGTTGTTTTGTTTGTTTTTGTTTGTGGGGTAATATAAAAAATGTTATAAAAAATATAAAATAATAAAAATAACAAAAATAGGTAGGTGGACGTGATCGCACCGAGTCGCTAATGGAGTTCGGGAGTGGGAATTTCCGAATTGCCAAGACTCAAAGTAGCCGGCGAGCTACTATTTAGGCTTTGGGATTTTGATTGGCTATTTAATCTCGGTAAATTGTGGTGGACGCGTCAAGCCTTGGTCGCGTAAAGTACGGACCTAAATTTCCGCCCCGTAGACTGGTGCCGACTCCGACGGGAGAGAGCGTTGTAGCGTTATCCGGTATCCGTTAGGGACGTTGCGGACCTTAGAAACCGGTGAAATAATAAAAATAAAAAAAAAAATAGAAAGAGACTGGACAAATTCCAAATAAAGATAAATGAGTGATAAATGAGTGAAAATATTCTACTGGCCAGATTGCAAAGAGCTCTTGTACTGGCCAAATAAGGGAATAGAATAAAGTGAAAATAAAAGATATTCTACTGGACAAATCCCAGATGAGAATAAGAGAAAATAAGCGTTAATGTACTGGCCAGATTATGTTTAGATGTTTGTGCACATGGTTATGGGGTATATGTGAAATTATTGTGTCTTGTTGTCTTGTCTTTTGTGTAATGTTCTTTTTATTGTAGAGTGACTGAGTGTGTCCTGAGTGACGAGTGACCAGTGTGATGGACGAGTGGAGAAGGACAAACAAAAGTGATATTTTTGTATCGCTGAGAGCAGACTGTGAGTGGCGAAGAAGCAAACGGAGAGAAAGACTTGGAAAGTATTGGAGTGAATGCATCTGATCATTTAACGGTGATAGATGGTTCTCTGAGGAGACTGGATGCCGAAATGGCATTGAATGTGAAGCGTGATGGAAAGGTGATTGAAAGTGAGAAGGACGGTTGAAAGAAAGTTTTTAAGATAAGATAATTCCTTACTCAGAGATGTGGTGTGTGAATGTTGAGTGGACACTGTTTTTTATTAGAAAACTAACCGTGTATTTGCTGTGTCTGCATTTGTGTGGACGTAGGAAATGATCAAACAGGAAGTAATGGGTGCATTGGAGGAGTGGCCATCCTCATTTGTACCCAGACATCCGTGTAGGAGGGGAAGTGGAGAAATTGCTCCGCCCCTCATTGAGAAAAAAAAAGAAGAAAAGAACATTTTTGACCAATGTTATTGTTTTAAAAGTTATTTTTGTTTTGTTTTTTATAGAGAAACATTTCTGCTGGTGGTAGAGTTATGTCTCCACAGCATACATTTGAAGAACAAGTATCCAAAATCAGTGTGAGACAAATGCTATTATTTTTTTGAGCCTGTGATTAATGGACCATTTAGGGCTCTGAGAGATGTTGCTAAAAAAATTTGAACCTCTCTCCACACGGTGGCGCCATGGAATGAAAACTGAAGCAGGGAAGACCTGTCGTGAGTTTGAATACATTGATTGAAAGTACAGACCACTATTTAGAGTTTAAGTTGATCTTTATGCGCCATCTTGGACGCATTACCAAAAGTTATGAAGGAGCAATTATGCAAAATTTGAATTATTGTTAATAAAACCAAATAAATTAATGAATACATTTTGAGAATATGGAGAACGCCCTTGAACAGAAGCGAGAGCAAAGTTGAACTGAATGAAATGAGTGCAACTTTTAAAGATGCAGCTTAAAGGAGCGAGTAATGAAAAAGAGTAATAATGAGTTTACTTAAATGTGCAGTGACTTATGGGTGTGGTGTTGATAATTGTGGCCAAGGATTGTTTCAGAGGAGGACCAACAACGTTCGAGGAGATCGAGGCGTTTACAACAACGCTGATGGGGACAATACAATGCTGAGTGCTGAGGCATGGGAGTCCAGAACTCTGTTACCTGTGAAGGTGAACGGACAGACTCTTGACGTGCTGGTGGATAAAGGTGAACGACACTCATCTGTGAACTATGAGACTGTGATCATTGACGGACACCATCTACTGGGTGGATACAGGAAGACCACCCACAACCTTTCACCAAGCCAGTGCCTAGTCAGCTCACAGGACTGAATCTGACACGCCAACTCAGACTCCTGTTTCTCTCCTCGGATGTGATATGCTGATGACAGTGAGAGCAACAGTTTTGTGCTCTCTGAATGGACTAACAGTGACTTTTCCCTGATTGGACACCTTGCTGTCTGACAGTGGTTGCTGAATGCAGATATATCTACTGGGAAGAGCTGAAGGACTGTACAACTGACGTTTGACCTTGGATCCAACATTCACTTTGCCAAAGCCACCCACCCATTGATCACTGTACTTTAATATGATATAGAAAAGCTTTTAAGGCTAACCTTAGTGGACATGAATGGTCCTTTTTAAAATAACAAAATTAATTAGGCAAACGAGGTGTGACTGCGAACTGTTTACACCCTATAGAACAGTAATATGATGTGTTTATAACTCGTTTGCTCTCTCTCCTGGACAATAGGCTAAAGAATTTGTTCAATGACCAAAGCGTGAGTGAAACAAAAGATTGGTAAGAAATTGAAGTTTCTAAAATGTCCTGTACCCTCCATCAGTGTCTGATACTTATGTCCGTTTTGGAACATCATTCCACGACACCATGATAGAGAATTATGTGTTTATGAACTGACTGAAAAATATCTTAATGCACCAGATAAAGATGGTCTTTAGGACCTGATGATGCTGGTTTATTTACTAAATTGAATCAATAATCTTTAAGTTACAACTAAATGCATTTGTCTGAATATTTTAATAGTTAAAACTAAATTGTCTGAAATTATGTCTAAAAGCTGAAATGAATTGGGCTTCGGTCCTTTCTCTTGCTCTGCTCCTGGCGTCAATCCGTGAGCAGATCGAGAGGAAACTCTTATGAACTTGACACAGGCCATTTTGGCGCCTGAGATCAGACTCCTCTTTGATTCCGCAGGAATCCAGTGGACACTGATCTTACGATTGTATGTTATAATCCCTATTGAAACCATCTACACTCATTAGTTTATGCACTCAGGTTGGAGGTGACTGCTGATCTCACTTTGGGAGCCGCTGAGAGCTCCTTTCCCAGCCTGTCTGATGGTCCTCTGCCACGATTGGACTGAACCAGTGCTGGTCTGATCCCTTTTGAGGCCACTCCCAGGACCTCACATGCTGTCCAGGTCGCAAACCAGACGAGTGGTGTCCACCTCTCACTCGCCCTGTCGACCCATTTAAACCCGCCTTCAACCTCCCTGGACTGAACCTGACATTTGTTATTTTGCTATTGTTTTCTTTGTGTTATGTAGGTGCCGAAGGTATTAATCTCCAGTGAAATTGGAGTTGGTTTGTTGTGTTTCCTGTACAAGGATAGAGGTTTCACTTGTTTATGCATGTTTACGTGACTCTTTATTGGACTGAGTTTTCCTCAGTCCAAGAGGGGGTGTTAATTATATGGGAAAATTATTATAATTTGGTTTATTTTGGCATGGGAAAGAACTGATACAAATATATCTAAAAGATAAACAAACGAAAACATAAAGTGACGAATTGACAAATGTTATGGCCAACTAAGATTTCGGTTTCAGATAGGTAAATTAATTTATAATACTCTGTTTTTGACGTTTGCTGTGATTCTGAAGTGCACACAGAATCTGTGGTAAATGTGGGAAACAGAAGCTAAAAGAGAGTTTTTCTCTGTAGATTAATGAAACCTGAATTCCTGAATTTTCCAGATAAAATTGACCCTAGTATTCCAACAGATAAATTAAGTTAAATAGGTCTTTGAGTCCAGCCATAATTTGCAAGATTAGCTGGCATGGTCGTTCTCACGGTGAGCGGCCCTGATGAGAATTTTTTTTTTTGTAATTTTTGTCTGTTCTTGTGTTTCTGTTACAGATCTCTGTTGGTTCCTTGTCTCTGTGGGTGCTTGTGAGTGGTCGTCATTATGAGAGTTTTTGACCCAAATCAATAAAGTTGTATTTTTAAAGCGCCTTACAACAATCAAAGTTGACCAAAACATGATGATGTAGGAAAAAGTAAACAATAAAAAACCACCCGTAGTGGTGAGTGTATGTTTTTATAGCGGACGCCGAGGAAGCATGAACTGAGACAACGACCTGACAGAGTAAAGGCAACCAGTTAAAGGACATGCATCTGTCACTGTGATTTCATAGGACAAATATTCAATCTGATTTGTGATCTCTTTTGTAGAGATCAAAACGGGGAATGTGGAATTATTTCTATACATATTTGTCATATTAGGTTTTAGTGATTATATATATATAACTGTGTTGATCTGTAAACTGTGCTTTGAGATACATTTGAATCTGGCGGACATTTTAGTTTCTGCTTGTATGTATGGTTGATCCACTGGGGGGCAGTGTGTTCAAATGAGGAGTCAGATTGCGCAGAAGAAGAAGTGACGATCCAAGAGAGCTGATTGGTTGGGGGGAAGACACACCTACTATATATGGTCCTGCTTGAGAAGCGTTCCGCCCTTCTCCTCGCTTCTCCCCCTGGGGTCTGCCCAGTCGACATGGAGTCAGCTCAACAGATGTACCTTTAGTTTGTAATAGGAAATAAAGTAATGATTTTGGATTATAATATACCGAGTCTCCATCCTTTCATCCAGCACTAAAGAATACGCTATTTTCAACAGACCCGGGCTCAGAGCACAGCGGCGCGGGGAGACAGACAGCCTCGGACCCGGGCTCAGAGCACAGCGGCGCGGGGAGAGAGACAGCCTCGGACCCGGGCTCAGAGCACAGCGGCGCGGGTAGAGAGACAGCCTCGGACCCGGGCTCAGAGCACAGCGGCGCGGGGAGAGAGACAGCCTCGGACCCGGGCTCAGAGCACAGCGGCGCGGGGAGAGAGACAGCCTCGGACCCGGGCTCAGAGCACAGTTCTGAAACTTTATAAATGTTGTAAGAGCTTATTGATGATGTTCGTGAATTCATTTCGCAGATTATTTCCGTGTTTTGTCAAACTCCTCCTACCCCTTCGTCTGAAGTGTGCATCTGAAAAACCCTCGCTTGAAGGGCTTTTTCACATTTTGTCATGTTTACAACCCTAAACGTAAAGATTTAATTTTTAATGTTTTACTGAAAGTTCACACACAAGTAAAAGACAACTGTGAAGTGAAAGCAAAATGATACATGATTCTGTTATTTTTCAAAAAAACAGAAAAGTGAAAAGTGGGGCGTGCATAAGTATTCATACAGCATGACTGAATATTTTGTGGAACCCCCTTTTGCTGCAATAACAGCAGCAAGTCTTCTGGGGTTTGACTCTACAAGGTTTGCACATGTAGAGACTGACATTTTAGCCCATTCCTCTTTACAAAACAACTCAAGCTCTGTCACATTAGAAGGAGAGCGTTTGTGAACAGCAGTTTTCAGGTCTTTCCACAGATTTTCAATAGGATTTAGGTCAGGACTTTGACTGGGCCATTCTAACACATTAATATGTTTGTTTTAAACCATTCCATTGTAGATGTTTGTGTTTAGGGTCATTGTCCTGCTGGAAGGTGAATCTCCGCCCCAGCCTCAATTCTCTTGCTGACTCCAGCAGGTTTTCCTCCAAAATGTCTCTGTATTTGGCTCCATCCATCTTCCCAACTATTCTTACAATCTCCCCAGTCCCCGCTGAGGAAAAGCAGCCCCATAGCATGATGCTCCCCCCACCATATTTGACACTGGGGATGGTGCACTCAGGACGATGAGCAGTGTGAGGTTTGCTCCATACATAACGTTTTGCATTTGGGCCAAAAAGTTCAATGTTTGTCTCATCTGACCAAAGCACCTTCTTCCACATGGTAGCTGTGTCCTCCATATGACTTCTAGCAAACTTCAAACGGGATTTCTTATGGCCTCCTTTCAATAATGGCTTTCTTCTGCCACTCGTCCATGAAGGCCAGATTTGTGTAGAGTACGACTTATAGTTGTCCCATGTACAGATTCCCCCAGCTCAGCGGCAGGACGTCCCAGCTCCTCCAGAGTTATCTTGGGGCACTTGGTTACATTTCTGACCAGTGCTCTCCTTGTTCGGTCTGTTAGTTTAGGTGGACGGCCGTGTCTTGGTAAGTTCTCAGTGGTGCTATACTCTTTCCATTTCTGAATGATGGATTGAACAGTGCTCCGTGAGATGTTCAAATCTTGGGAAATCTTTGTATAACTTAACGCTGCTTTAAACTTCTCCACAACTTGACGAGACGTCTCTCAACATAAAAACATGAATGTACACTCCTTCTTTCTCACGGCAACGAAATAATTAAAATAGTTCAAGCTTTCAAGAATTAAAAATCGACCGATTGGAACAACTTTGACATGAACATGATCAATAAAGAAATACAAAACATATCTATGCCTTTAACACATATATGCAATCCCTCCTTTTCAACTGGTGAATTCCCTGACTTCATGAAGATTGCCAAGGTCGTTCCAATTTATAAAAGTGGGGATAATCGTCAGTTTACAAATTACAGACCCATCTCTATACTTCCTCAACTATCTAAGATTCTGGGAACACTTTTTGCTGCCCACCTGGACAGCTTTGTGAATAAACATAACTTACTTAGTGACTGTTAGTATGGGTTCAGAAACAACAGGTCAACTGCACATGCTCTAATCAATCTAAGTGAAGAAGTCAGCAACAATATTGATAATAATCTGTATTCTTTGGGTATATTCATAGACCGCAAGAAAGCTTTTGACACTATAGATCATGAAATACTCTTAAATAAACTAAATAATAACGGGATCAGAGGGATTGCTAAGACTTGGTTGAAGTCATACTTGACTGAAAGAAAGCAGTACGTACAAATTAATGAACATGTATCAGGACGGAGGAACATAGTATGCGGAGTCCCCCAGGGGTCAATATTAGGACCTAAATAGTTTTTGTTGTACATAAATGATCTGTGTGAAGTCTCAACAAAGTTAAAATGTGTATTATTTGCGAACGACACAACAATTCTGTGTTCTGGCAAAAATCTATAACTGCTTGTCTCAGAGGTCACACCAGAATTATACAAATTCAAAGAATGGTTTAATAGAAATAAACCATCGCTGAACATATTGAAAACAAAAATGATTCTATTTGGTAAACGGAATAGTTACGTTCAGATTCAAATATATATTGACAATGCTCGAATAGAACAAGTAAAGGAATATACATTTCTGGGTGTGATCTTCAGTCATAAGGTTAGCTGGAGACCACAAATAGATGTGACGATAGATAGATGATCATCCTGTACTGTTCCTTAATTATTGCTGAGGTCTGGGGAAATACCTTCAATAGTCATTTACAGGTTTTATATTGACTACAAAAAAAAAGAAGGCTATTAGAATTGTTCACACTGTCAGGGACCATAGGGACCATACAAATATATTCTTAAAATCTAACACCATGAAACTTGATGACATCATAAAATATAATACTTTGTTACAGATATATAAAGCAGTAAACAATCAGCTCCCTAGTAATATACAACACATGTTTGGTAAAAGAGAGGGAAGTTACGATTTAAGGGGCACTCATAATCTGAAAGTACAATGTGTTCATTCTACCCTGAAAAGTCATTGTATCACCCGGAGAGGTGTAAATCTGTGGAATAATCTAGAGGAACCCTTAAAAGGTGCTGATAGTCTACAACAATTCAAAAAACAGTATAAGAGAAGTGTGTTTGAGAAATAATGCTAAAGACATGTGACTTTGTTCTTATGATTTACAAGTAATTTAGTATTACTGTGAACCTGTTTAACCACATCATTGCTGATAGAACCAATGTCACAACCTCTAAGTTTAAGTTGTTATGAATTATAGGAACAGAGAAATGAACAAGCAAAACATAACAACAATGCTGTAACAGCCGTTTCCACGGGTCACTATTAAACATAATAGAACGAGGGCAGGCGAGAGATGGACCTGGTGGAGCGCACAGAAATGGCAAGTCATGAGCGCGCACATCAGGAGCACGCACACGCGTGTGTGTTATCGGAGCTCGTGGTAATGGATCTACGGGTGTGGGACGTTCGAAGCGCGCATGGCGAGTAGTTTACGTACGTGTCGATTAAACTGAACTGCTCGTATGTCTATTTCTTGCGCGTATGGACTCACGACGTAAATCTGATGCCATATCATGTCGGCCATTGATGCAGAGCGAGGGACAATGTGTCTAATTGTTGTCATGTTAATAGTGTGTTGGCGACAGACAGCTAGTTTCCCGGCTCAGACTGAGCCAGGATCGTGACGTTAGTTTCTGTTTATCAGCTGCTCCCCATGGGTCCCTCCCGACAAAGATTACTGCGCTCTCTTTGTCCGTCAGGCAAAACAGACCTGACTGTTTCACTGCAGAAGTGCCAAAAACATGTATTTTCCTTGCCTTGTCTGGATTCAGCAGATCGTGGCGCGGGTGCATTCTTGATCTCAACTTCGGACCATTTGTCTGTCGTTTGACACACACAACCATAAGTGTCGTCTATTCTCCTGAAAAGGGTGCGCACCTGTATGTTAGAACAGTGGTTCCCAAACTTTTTGGAGCCGTACAGCCCCCTACTTTGACACGATTGAAAACAATATTATATTTATTTCCTCCATTATTACAGTGAACTCAAGCAGGTTTTCCATATTCAGCATTTCTTTGCTCGTCTGGGTGACAGGCTATTACGAATATGTAAATACAAAAACATTAAATGAAAATGCTATTTTTTTATATTTTTGAAAACGAGGCTGTTAGTGTGAATGGGTAAAGCTGAGTGTTTTGCTTTGTCCCAGTGGACCAGGTCTCTGCTGCTTTTGTCCCTCATTCTGAACATCAGACTCTGGTTTGGACGACTCCTCACTCCTCCCCGTTTGCCACAATGACCACGCTCGAGGGGGAAGTGATGGCGGATTTACAGACTCCTCCTACGAGATTTCAACTATGTTTTTTTTACGAAAACCAGCCTGGTCTCTTTAATTGTGACTAACGCAGCGTGATCACAGGAGGAATATCTCGCTGTAGACAGTTTAAGAAGTACCCCAGGGGCACGCTTACCACAGTTTGGGAACCCCTGTGTTATAACATTTAAGTCCTGGATTGTTGGTAATTCTATTTGTGCAATCAACAACGTGATACGATGGCATTGTGTTGTTTTTATACAAAAACCAAAGCGTGTCAATAGGTAGCGTTCACGTGACATCACAACATTCTAAAGATCCCATAGTTTAACATTGAGGTGGAGGGCAACTGAAAATTCCACGGCCGTAACCATAGTAACGCTCAAAATGCAGATTTATAGTCTTAAATCATTGCTAATATCTCTGTAATTACTTGGCCAATTCACATGAAACAAAAACTGACACAAAGTTCAAAGTCACATCTTCCAGCAGATATGAACATATGTCTAATTATTTCTTCACAAAGGCGTCCAAAAGTGGAGACAATATTCAAAAACATGTGCTTGATGTTGGCCAGTAGAAAGGACTTTCAGCCATAAAATTCACATGTCAGGTTTGTGAATCCAATCCCTGTCACATGATGATTAGAGAAAACATTTGGACATTTTCTTTTTGGAAATGTCATTCAAAAACTGTTTCTCTCCCATAGACTTGTGTTGACACCTGCCCTCCAACTGAAATGGAATTCTAAATCGTGAACGCTACCTATTGTAAATGAGCCAGAAGTAAAGAAAGCGAGAACTACAAATAGACAAATTAAAGGGAAGTGAGAGCTGGGAACGATGTAACCAATATAATAAAGAGATGAAAAATATAAACTGCTTTTATTTAAACAACATTAAAACTAGGCTCATGAAACAATAATAAAAAAATAAATAAAAAAAAGTTAAATAAACTTTAAAAGGGCAGAGTCTCCATGTCCTTATCTCAATGCTCCGTCTCCAGCACAGGGCGTCCCGCCTTTGTTCCAGGGTGGGTCTCTCCGCCTCCTTCTACACGGGGCGTCTCACCATGGGCTGGTCACGGGGCTCACACTTTAGGCACCCCAGCAGTAGAGGCTGTGTATGCAGTGCTAACCTCCTGTATCTGCTTTTTGTGAAACAGAGAGGAATCAGATTGCCCCGATCGCTGCTGCCATCCTCGCTGTGGTTGTATTTGTCATGTTCTGGAGTGGAACAGGTAACACAAACTTCATTCAATTTATTCATTTATTTGGATACATTTTAAAATGTTTTTATTACCGTTTCAGCCAAACAGCCCACACATCGTAAGTCCCGTAAGTAACACTTTCATTTCTTTATATGGAACAATAAATATGGTCAGAAGCTCCTGAATGCTGATAGAAACCTTTATAGCTACCCAGATTTCAAGCAAAAATATAATCTTTCAATAACTGGGGGAGAATTTCTTCAGGTGAAAAACTCGATTCCAACAGAAATGTTAAGTCTGTATCAAGGAACTTATGATGATATAAATGTTAACCTTTGCTTAATGTTAAATTTAATTAATATTCTGGACAAAAAACAAATACCAAACATTTGAAAATGCATGCCAGACCAGAACCTAAAGTACAGGCCAGCACAGACAGAACACAATGTATTAGGGTTTGCCGATGGACCCAAAGCAGAGACAAAGGCAACTTATGGCGAACCAAAAACTTCTTTATTTACAAGACCAAAAAACCAAAAAACTTAGACAGGCTTGACTCAGCAGGATCTGGCAGGAGGTCTCTGAAGCAGGCAGGCGATCTGAATGGCAAGACACGAAAAATGAGCTTTGGTGACAAAAACTAATGACGAAACCTTAAGCTACTAGACTTGGTTACTAACCACGATGAAGACGGAATAATCGGGCAGTGAGTGCAGGAAAACCAGGTGTTTAAGTACAGAGCTTGATTGAAGATGGATGTCAGCTTTGCCTGCTCAGAGACACGCCCACCAGACAAGAGCCAAGTCTGAAAAGCAAAACAGAGGGGGACAAAGACTCTAGTCCTTGCATAGCACATAACACAATGTTTCGAAATATTAATTGGAGAAATATTATAAATCAAACCCATAAGTACTGTGTGCTTAACAAAACTAAAGATGTGTTGTTTAAAATAATGCATAACATTTATCCTCCTAATACACACCTATAAAGTCTATACTTCATCTTTTCTATGAATGCCTCCCAGTGATGATGTTTTGGGTTGAGTTGGAGGCCCATATTAACACTAACCTAAATGCACAAAACCAAAAAATAAGATTAGATGAGACAATGATACATTCTTGTATCATTGTCTCATCTAATCACTTCCTGTGATGTCATCGAGTTCACTCGTTCCAAACCCTGAAAAAGCCGAGTCCACACTCGTGAACTCCTCAAGTCCGTGCTCCGAGTCTGCACCCATAAGTCCAGAGTCTGCACTCTTGAGAGTGAATTGAGAAACGGCCGATAGACTTCATAGACGTTTATTAGAAGAAGAAGAAAGAGAAAGAGAACTTTGTTTATATAGCACTTTTCACAGACATAGTCACAAAGAACTTTACATGAGACAATGATACATTCTTGATAAAGTTTTCTCCTCAGTGAGGCCCACCACATGTCTTTTAGACCAGGTCCCAACCCCGTTTTTTAAAACATTCTATGAACTTTTTTACACATGATGAATTGCTCTCTTCAGACGGAGGTCTTCCCTGCTGCCTTTAAGGGGGCGGTGGTGAGGCCTCTGTTGAAGAAGAGCAATTTGAACTGTAATGATTTTAACAACTTTAGACCGGTATCCAACTTACCATTTTTGAGCAAAATCTTAGAAAAACGTATCCAACTTAATGATTTTATAAATGCACATAATGTCCTTGAGAAATTCCAGTCTGGCTTTAGGGTAAACCACAGCACCGAGACGGCCCTTTTAAAGATTTTAAACGATTTTAGATTAAATTATGATTCCAAAAGTTCACAGTGTTGGTTCTACTGGATCTGAGCGCCGCTTTTGATACAGTCGACCATACTATTCTTTTAACTCGTTTAAAACACATCGGCCTCTCTGGTGCTGTCCACCAATGGTTTACATCCTACCTCACAGACAGGACATTCATGGTAAGTGTGGATACCTGCTCCTCTAGGGTCCATAACATTACATGTGGTGTGCCCCAGGGTTCGATTTTAGGCCCAGTGCTTTTTAACCGGTATATGCTCCCTCTTGGTGATGTCATCAGGAGACATGGAGTCAACTTTCATAGTTACGCTGATGATACACAGTTGTACATCTCCATGTCTCCTGATGACACCAGGCCAATGGATGCACTTTTTAACTGCATTTTAGATATTAAATCCTGGATGGCAGAAAACTTTCTCCAGCTTAACCAGGACAAAACTGAAGTTTTAGTCATCGGTCCTCAGGCCCAGAGAGAGAGACTTTTACCCAAACTACAGTCACTGTCTTTTAATCCTTCCTCACAGGTGAAGAACCTGGGTGTGATTTTTGACTCTGAGCTGACTTTAATTCCACACATTAAGAATATCACAAAGATAGGTTTTTACATCTAAAGAACATAGCCAGAGTCCGCCCCATTCTCTCTCGGGCCAACACGGAGACGCTAATGCATGCTTTTATCACCAGTCGTATCGACTACTGTAATGCCCTGCTTTCTGGTCTTCCCAAAAAGAGTATCTCAGGTTTACAACTTCTACAAAATTCAGCAGCTCGTGTCCTGACGAAGACCAGGAGGCGGGACCACATTACACCGGTTTTAGAGTCGCTGCATTGGCTCCCCGTGCGTTTCAGGATCCATTTTAAAGTTCTTTTAATGGTTTTTAAATGTCTTAATGGTCTTGGTCCTTCTTATCTTTCAGAACTGCTTTTACCAATGAACCTTCACGGTCCCTTCGCTCCTCCGGCAGGGGTCTCCTAGTTATTCCTAAAGTCAACAGAAAGACTCACGGCGAGGCGTCTTTCCAATATTATGGCCCTCGCCTCTGGAACGACCTGCCGGAGGAGCTCAGGACCACAGAGAACGTTCATGTTTTTAAGAGCAGCTCAAGACCCACCTTTTTAGCTTAGCTTTAAGCTGACATCCATTTATTTAGTGCTAATTATATATTGTGTGAATGTGTGTGTGTGTGTGTGTGTGTGTGTGTGTGTCTGTATATATGGTTTATGGAGCCAATTGACCTGACTACTCACCAGCACTACGAGAACCTAAGGGGATTAGCAGGACTATGCTACGGTCCTCATAAACCAAGATTTTGTATTTTAATTTTTAGCATATAAAGAGCATAATTTCATTGTTTTTCTGAAGTCCTTTTAATGCTCAATGATAATATATCATGCACATATCAAGTTTTTTTAAATTCTTAGCTTTTAAAGACCATAAATTGAAAGTTTATTTGACGTCCATATAATACCCCAACCTGACTTCTTGTGTATGGAGTGTATGATGTGCTCCCCCTACCCTACTCTGGCGGTATTGAAGGCTCCATTGTGATTGGTTCTTTATGGGGACACGTGCGGGATATGTGTCCGGGCATGTTGAGTGATTTCGGAAGACATCTAATGGTAATGCGAAGAAGAAGGACCAAGAGAAAGTTCACTCCAAAGAAGACAAGAAAATATATTGGTAAGTATCTAGTCCTTGTTAAATATACGTTATCAAGTATTTTCTGAATGGAACTTAGCCCCGGCCTGGAGGATTTATCCCCGGGCTGGATGATATGGGGACCGGGCTATTGGGTTTTGGAGCTGGCTGTGGAACTTAGCCCCAGCCTTGGTGAGTTTTCCCCGGCCTGGATGAGTTGGGGGGTGTAGTCCGAGGAGGGGTGCTTAAGAGTGGGTCCGAGATGTGGGCTGTGTGTCCCCGGAGGTCCAGAGGAGTCAGGGGGGCGAGTGTGTGCAAGTAGGGCCGGGGTAGGAGTGCCCTGAGCCGGGTAGTGTAAGTGGAGTAGAGGGTGGGTCATTGTGGTGGATGTCGGTGCGGAGCTGGTAGCTTTAGGAGCAGGCTGGTCAGAGGAGGTCCAGAGGAGCCAGGGGGGCGAGTGTGTGCACGTAGGCCGGGGTAGGAGTGCCCTGAGCCGGGTAGTGTAAGTGGAGTAGAGGGTGGGTCATTGTGGTGGATGTCGGTGCGGAGCTGGTAGCTTTAGGAGCAGGCTGGTCAGAGGAGGTCCAGAGGAGCCAGGGGGGCGAGTGTGTGCACGTAGGCCGGGGTAGGAGTGCCCTGAGCCGGGTAGTGTAAGTGGAGTAGAGGGTGGGTCATTGTGGTGGATGTCGGTGCGGAGCTGGTAGCTTTAGGAGCAGGCTGGTCAGAGGAGGTCCAGAGGAGCCAGGGGGGCGAGTGTGTGCAAGTAGGGCCGGGGTAGGAGTGCCCTGAGCCGGGTAGTGTAAGTGGAGTAGAGGGTGGGTCATTGTGGTGGATGTCGGTGCGGAGCTGGTAGCTTTAGGAGCAGGCTGGTCAGAGGAGGTCCAGAGGAGCCAGGGGGGCGAGTGTGTGCACGTAGGCCGGGGTAGGAGTGCCCTGAGCCGGGTAGTGTAAGTGGAGTAGAGGGTGGGTCATTGTGGTGGATGTCGGTGCGGAGCTGGTAGCTTTAGGAGCAGGCTGGTCAGAGGAGGTCCAGAGGAGCCAGGGGGGCGAGTGTGTGCACGTAGGCCGGGGTAGGAGTGCCCTGAGCCGGGTAGTGTAAGTGGAGTAGAGGGTGGGTCATTGTGGTGGATGTCGGTGCGGAGCTGGTAGCTTTAGGAGCAGGCTGGTCAGAGGAGGTCCAGAGGAGCCAGGGGGGCGAGTGTGTGCACGTAGGCCGGGGTAGGAGTGCCCTGAGCCGGGTAGTGTAAGTGGAGTAGAGGGTGGGTCATTGTGGTGGATGTCGGTGCGGAGCTGGTAGCTTTAGGAGCAGGCTGGTCAGAGGAGGTCCAGAGGAGCCAGGGGGGCGAGTGTGTGCACGTAGGCCGGGGTAGGAGTGCCCTGAGCCGGGTAGTGTAAGTGGAGTAGAGGGTGGGTCATTGTGGTGGATGTCGGTGCGGAGCTGGTAGCTTTAGGAGCAGGCTGGTCAGAGGAGGTCCAGAGGAGCCAGGGGGGCGAGTGTGTGCACGTAGGCCGGGGTAGGAGTGCCCTGAGCCGGGTAGTGTAAGTGGAGTAGAGGGTGGGTCATTGTGGTGGATGTCGGTGCGGAGCTGGTAGCTTTAGGAGCAGGCTGGTCAGAGGAGGTCCAGAGGAGCCAGGGGGGCGAGTGTGTGCACGTAGGCCGGGGTAGGAGTGCCCTGAGCCGGGTAGTGTAAGTGGAGTAGAGGGTGGGTCATTGTGGTGGATGTCGGTGCGGAGCTGGTAGCTTTAGGAGCAGGCTGGTCAGAGGAGGTCCAGAGGAGCCAGGGGGGCGAGTGTGTGCACGTAGGCCGGGGTAGGAGTGCCCTGAGCCGGGTAGTGTAAGTGGAGTAGAGGGTGGGTCATTGTGGTGGATGTCGGTGCGGAGCTGGTAGCTTTAGGAGCAGGCTGGTCAGAGGAGGTCCAGAGGAGCCAGGGGGGCGAGTGTGTGCACGTAGGCCGGGGTAGGAGTGCCCTGAGCCGGGTAGTGTAAGTGGAGTAGAGGGTGGGTCATTGTGGTGGATGTCGGTGCGGGGCTGGTAGCTTTAGGAGCAGGCTGGTCAGAGGAGGTCCAGAGGAGCCAGGGGGGCGAGTGTGTGCACGTAGGCCGGGGTAGGAGTGCCCTGAGCCGGGTAGTGTAAGTGGAGTAGAGGGTGGGTCATTGTGGTGGATGTCGGTGCGGAGCTGGTAGCTTTAGGAGCAGGCTGGTCAGAGGAGGTCCAGAGGAGCCAGGGGGGCGAGTGTGTGCACGTAGGCCGGGGTAGGAGTGCCCTGAGCCGGGTAGTGTAAGTGGAGTAGAGGGTGGGTCATTGTGGTGGATGTCGGTGCGGAGCTGGTAGCTTTAGGAGCAGGCTGGTCAGAGGAGGTCCAGAGGAGCCAGGGGGGCGAGTGTGTGCACGTAGGCCGGGGTAGGAGTGCCCTGAGCCGGGTAGTGTAAGTGGAGTAGAGGGTGGGTCATTGTGGTGGATGTCGGTGCGGAGCTGGTAGCTTTAGGAGCAGGCTGGTCAGAGGAGGTCCAGAGGAGCCAGGGGGGCGAGTGTGTGCACGTAGGCCGGGGTAGGAGTGCCCTGAGCCGGGTAGTGTAAGTGGAGTAGAGGGTGGGTCATTGTGGTGGATGTCGGTGCGGAGCTGGTAGCTTTAGGAGCAGGCTGGTCAGAGGAGGTCCAGAGGAGCCAGGGGGGCGAGTGTGTGCACGTAGGCCGGGGTAGGAGTGCCCTGAGCCGGGTAGTGTAAGTGGAGTAGAGGGTGGGTCATTGTGGTGGATGTCGGTGCGGAGCTGGTAGCTTTAGGAGCAGGCTGGTCAGAGGAGGTCCAGAGGAGCCAGGGGGGCGAGTGTGTGCACGTAGGCCGGGGTAGGAGTGCCCTGAGCCGGGTAGTGTAAGTGGAGTAGAGGGTGGGTCATTGTGGTGGATGTCGGTGCGGAGCTGGTAGCTTTAGGAGCAGGCTGGTCAGAGGAGGTCCAGAGGAGCCAGGGGGGCGAGTGTGTGCACGTAGGCCGGGGTAGGAGTGCCCTGAGCCGGGTAGTGTAAGTGGAGTAGAGGGTGGGTCATTGTGGTGGATGTCGGTGCGGAGCTGGTAGCTTTAGGAGCAGGCTGGTCAGAGGAGGTCCAGAGGAGCCAGGGGGGCGAGTGTGTGCACGTAGGCCGGGGTAGGAGTGCCCTGAGCCGGGTAGTGTAAGTGGAGTAGAGGGTGGGTCATTGTGGTGGATGTCGGTGCGGAGCTGGTAGCTTTAGGAGCAGGCTGGTCAGAGGAGGTCCAGAGGAGCCAGGGGGGCGAGTGTGTGCACGTAGGCCGGGGTAGGAGTGCCCTGAGCCGGGTAGTGTAAGTGGAGTAGAGGGTGGGTCATTGTGGTGGATGTCGGTGCGGAGCTGGTAGCTTTAGGAGCAGGCTGGTCAGAGGAGGTCCAGAGGAGCCAGGGGGGCGAGTGTGTGCATGTAGGGCCGGGGTAGGAGTGCCCTGAGCCGGGTAGTGTAAGTGGAGTAGAGGGTGGGTCATTGTGGTGGATGTTGGTGCGGGGCTGGTAGCTTTAGGAGCAGGCTGGTCAGAGGAGGTCCAGAGGAGCCAGGGGGGCGAGTGTGTGCACGTAGGCCGGGGTAGGAGTGCCCTGAGCCGGGTAGTGTAAGTGGAGTAGAGGGTGGGTCATTGTGGTGGATGTCGGTGCGGAGCTGGTAGCTTTAGGAGCAGGCTGGTCAGAGGAGGTCCAGAGGAGCCAGGGGGGCGAGTGTGTGCACGTAGGCCGGGGTAGGAGTGCCCTGAGCCGGGTAGTGTAAGTGGAGTAGAGGGTGGGTCATTGTGGTGGATGTCGGTGCGGGGCTGGTAGCTTTAGGAGCAGGCTGTGGAACTTAGCCCCAGCCTTGGTGAGTTTTCCCCGGCCCTGATGAGTTGGGGACCGGGGTATTGGGTTTAGGAGCTGGCTGTGGAACTTAGCCCCAGCCTGGGTGGTTCTTTGTAGGTTCAAGTATTGTCTGTTTATCTTTCAGAGTGACACTGGGAAGGACCAAAGGCAGGAGATGGCACAAGAAAAAAACAACCCATACTCAGACCCAGACTATGTGGGTGATGAAGATTTAGATGAGCTCCCCCATCCAAATATATGGCTGACACAAAAGTCGGATACAAGTCTTGCTCCTGCTTCTAGTGCACCGGGAACCAGCCAGCAAGGTAGTTCTTCATACACCTCAGAGTTGCATTCAGAGAATGGTCCACGAAGAGGAGACCCACAGCGGACAAGTTCCATAAATTACTGCTTTGTCTGCGGTAAGCCCCAGAAGAAAATATCGAGACATCTTAAAACACACAAGACCAATGCAGAGATTGTACAAGTCTTTTCCCTTACTGATGTCAAGGAGCGCAACAAACGGATTGAAAAAATTAGGAATAAAGGGAACTTTTTACATAATCAAGCAGTATTACAAAGTGGGAAAGGGCAATTGAAAGTGAAGCGACGATGCAAAAAAAAAGCTTTGGATGGAAAGTTTATTCACTGCATGTATTGTCAAGGCATGTTTCTCCGCAAAGAACTATGGAGGCATACTCGCAGGTGCCCTCACAAACCCGAAGATGCAAACCAAGAAGAGACGTCTGGAAGGAGAAGGATCCTCGGCTCTGCATCAGCTCAGGATGCCGCCTTATGTGCGCAAATCTCGGGTGGGGTTTGGAAGCTTCTCAGTGTTATGAACGTGGATGAAGTTGGATCAGTTGTGCGAAATGACTTCTGTATTCTCCAGTTTGCCCAGTCACTTTACAACATTCATGGACAGGATACAACAAAGTATGAATACATAAGACAAAAACTGAGAGAAGTGGGACGTCTGCTGCTGTGCTTGCGGACAGATTTCTCTGTGCCGACCCTGGAAGATGCTGTTAGGCCTGCAAACTTTGAGAAAGTGGTACAAGCGGTCAAAAAGGTAGCAGGTTTTAATGATGACAATCTTTCGTACAAAACCCCGAGCCTTGCTCTTAAACTCGGCCACACACTGAATAAGATCTGCGACATCATCCACTGCCGGGGCTTGATGGCAGAAGATGAGAAGCTGGTGAAGTATACTGAAACATTTAAGAAGTTGCTCAGTACCAAGTGGAAAGAATATGTATCTCACAATGCCCTTAACACACTGAGTGATGCCAAGTTTAATAAACCGTTAACCTTACCATTCACTGAAGATGTTGTGAAACTTCACAAGTTTTTGGAAAAGGCAGCAGAAGAGGCCACAAGCAAACTGCAAGAAACAGATGATGCTCAAACTTATGCCCGTCTTGCCATGGTGTTGCTCACACAAATCATTGTGTTCAACCGCCGGCGAGCTGGAGAGGTTTCCAAAATGCCTCTGAAACATTTTCTGGAGAGGGATAATCAACAACTTCATGCGGATGTAAGCCTTGGTTTATCGGACACAGAAAAGAAGCTCTGCCGGTATCTAAGTCGCGTGGAAATTATGGGTAAAAGAGGGAGAAAAGTTGCAGTTCTTCTCCCCCGACCTGTTGTCAATGGTCTTACACTACTCACAAATAAGAGGAAAGAATGTGGTGTGTCTCCCTCAAACCCATTCTTATTTGCACGACCCAAAGCACCAACCCATTATAGAGGAAGTGACTGCCTGAGACGTTTCTCCACACAGTGCGACACAAAGTACCCCGAGCACCTCCGGTCGACGGGTCTCAGGAAACATGTGGCCACGCTATCTCAAGTCTTAAACCTCCAGGAGAATGAGCTGGATCAGGTGGCAGACTTCCTTGGACATGATATCCGCGTACACAGGGAATTCTACAGACTGCCTGTTCCAACAACACAACTTGCAAAGATATCCAAAGTATTGCTTTTAATGGAGAAGGGATCCATTTCCTCGCTAAAAGGAAAGACGCTGGAGGAGATTGAACTTGAAGGTTTGTTAAATGTATCTCTTATCTGGGTGTGCATGTAGGGCCGGGGTAGGAGTGCCCTGAGCCGGGTAGTGTAAGTGGAGTAGAGGGTGGGTCATTGTGGTGGATGTCGGTGCGGAGCTGGTAGCTTTAGGAGCAGGCTGGTCAGAGGAGGTCCAGAGGAGCCAGGGGGGCGAGTGTGTGCACGTAGGCCGGGGTAGGAGTGCCCTGAGCCGGGTAGTGTAAGTGGAGTAGAGGGTGGGTCATTGTGGTGGATGTCGGTGCGGGGCTGGTAGCTTTAGGAGCCGGCTGGGGATCTTAGCCCCAGCCTTGGTGAGTTTTCCCAGGCCTGGTGGCTTTAGGAGCGGGCTGATTGAATTGAATCCCCCTTTTGTTTTTAGATGAAATTCCCATCAGTGCAGATGAGGCCGAAGAGGAGAGTCACAGTGACTCGGGGGACTCTGCTGAGAAACAAGCGGCAACTGTGGTTATAGATGATGACCCGATCGACATAGCTGATGGAGATACCTCTGATTTTGAAGGCAAGTTCTTCTGTTTACTCTTGTAGTAGTCTTGCTCTGACTTATTCACATTGTTTTGTTTAAATTAATTCCTAATTTTCCTTTTCAGAGGCAGCACAGAGGCCTGCAAAGCAACCTGGACCAAAACGCAGAGTGACAAAAAGAGCATGGTCAAAGACTGAAGAAGCAGCTGTAATGCGGCATTTTAAAAAACACATCAAGAGAGGAAAACTGGCCACAAAAAATGAAGTAACTCAGTGTAAGCAAGCAGAAATGGCCTTAAGTCAGAGAACACTGCAGAATATAAGAGACTTTGTGAGAAATCGTGGACTAGCACATAAAAGACAACTAAAGGTAAAAGATGGATAAGCATGGAGTGTATGTATGAAGAACATTAAAACTTTTCCAGCCTCTAATTGTGGTTCATCCATCCATCCATTTTCTCCCACTTGTCCGTTGCCGGGTCGTGGAGGCAGCCGTTGGAGCTGCCCAAATCACATAGCACCAGTCCCCTATGGCTCCTCCTGCAGGTGGTGGGTCCACGGAAGGACGGCCTCATGGTTCCAAACGGGCCTGTTGGTCTCTCATAGGGGAATTGTGGTTCAGTTATGTTTAAAGTCCTCATAATTCATCTTTGGTCCTCATGAACCACCTTCTGGTCGGTGGCTGTGTATAGACAACCGTAGCTGATACAAGGATGTTAAATAGACCTAAATTTTTTTCAGATTTTTTACAGTTAGTCTATCCAGAGCTTATCTCTCTAGGACCTTGGGAAACCATAGTCCTCTTAAACCACACCAGGGTTGGTTTTTCCAAAAGGTCAACATAAACCATAAAACCACGTATGTGTGGGTGCATGTAGGTGTTGGGACTGTGTTGAAGGTTTTGGGGGCCCGGCTGGAGTTGTTAGACCCGGACGAAGGCGTCTGGGAAGTGGGCTGGAGGTGTTAGACCAGTGGTGGAGCTTCTTGGAGCTTCGTGGAGCTCCGTGGAGCTCCATAGAGCTTTATTTCGGGCTTAAACTGTGGATAAATGCGCTCGGGGGCCGCGGGGGTTAGGCGGTTAAGGCAGGCGCTCGGCATCAGCACCTCGGACAGCTCGCGGGGGTTAAGCGGTTCTCGCCCTTCCCGCGGCAGCAGACGCCTAGTCCTGGGTTATTCTTTCGAAAGGTGGACACGGACCGGTCCGGGAGAGTCTCCCGGACACGTAGATGTGCGTGTCCGCGCGGTGGCTCATTTCCCCGCGGAGTTATTAGCTCCGGAGTCCCCAGTCCGGAGGACTTATCCCCGGCGTGGATGAGTTCTCCCCGGCCTGACTGAGTTGGGGACCGGGCTGGAGTTGTCCAACCCGGCCTGTAACACTGTCCTGTATTCGGTGTCCAGTGGCGGGGCTTCCTGGAGCTTCCTGGAGCTTCCTGGAGCTTTATTTCGGGGTAAAACCGTGTATAATAGCGCTCGGCGGAGGCGGGGGTTAAGCGGTTAGGACCGTCGCCAGGACTAAGCGCCAGCCGGAGCGAGGCAAAAGCACACCCCAAAACGCCCTTAAATCCACACCAAAAGTATCCAGGGTTATAGAGTCGACCCTTGCGCACACGCTGGTACCGGAACCGGGCCGATGCGAGCCCGTTAACGGCCCCGTTTAACGGTTCTCGCCCTTCCCGCGGCAGCAGACGCCTAGTCCTGGGTTATTCTTTCGAAAGGTGGACACGGTCCGGTCCGGGAGAGTCTCCCGGACACGTAGATGTGCGTGTCCGCGCGGTGGCTCATTTCCCCGCGGAGTTATTAGCTCCGGAGTCCCCAGTCCGGAGGACTTATCCCCGGCGTGGATGAGTTCTCCCCGGCCTGACTGAGTTGGGGACCGGGCTGGAGTTGTCCAACCCGGCCTGTAACACTGTCCTGTATTCGGTGTCCAGTGGCGGGGCTTCCTGGAGCTTCCTGGAGCTTCCTGGAGCTTTATTTCGGGGTAAAACCGTGTATAATAGCGCTCGGCGGAGGCGGGGGTTAAGCGGTTAGGACCGTCGCCAGGACTAAGCGCCAGCCGGAGCGAGGCAAAAGCACACCCCAAAACGCCCTTAAATCCACACCAAAAGTATCCAGGGTTATAGAGTCGACCCTTGCGCACACGCTGGTACCGGAACCGGGCCGATGCGAGCCCGTTAACGGCCCCGTTTAACGGTTCTCGCCCTTCCCGCGGCAGCAGACGCCTAGTCCTGGGTTATTCTTTCGAAAGGTGGACACGGTCCGGTCCGGGAGAGTCTCCCGGACACGTAGATGTGCGTGTCCGCGCGGTGGCTCATTTCCCCGCGGAGTTATTAGCTCCGGAGTCCCCAGTCCGGAGGACTTATCCCCGGCGTGGATGAGTTCTCCCCGGCCTGACTGAGTTGGGGACCGGGCTGGAGTTGTCCAACCCGGCCTGTAACACTGTCCTGTATTCGGTGTCCAGTGGCGGGGCTTCCTGGAGCTTCCTGGAGCTTCCTGGAGCTTTATTTCGGGGTAAAACCGTGTATAATAGCGCTCGGCGGAGGCGGGGGTTAAGAGGTTAAGACAGGCGCTCGGCTTCAGCACCTCGGACAGCCCAGGAACAAACCAACCCCCCCCCCCCAAAAAACGACTTTCAATCCACACTAAAAGTATCCAGGGTTATAGAGCCGAGCCTCCCGAACACGCCTGTGCTGGAATTGGGCCGGTGGGACACCGTTAAAGGCCCCTTTTAACGGTTCAAAGTTCCGTAGCGCTAGGTTCTCGCCCTTCCCGCGGCAGCAGACGCCGAGTCCTGGGTTATTCTTTCAAAAGGTGGACACGGGCCGGTCCGGGAGAGTCCCCCGGTCACGCTGATGTGCGTGTCCGCGCGGTGGCTCGCACCCCCGCGGAGTTATAGGCGTACAGCACCCGCGGAGAAAAAAAATGCCAAAAAATAGAAAAACGCTTTTAATCCCGGAAAGAGTGGTACCGGCGGGTAGAGGGTGACCGCCCGGACCCGTGGATGTGCAAATCTCAAAAGTCGATTCCGTGACCCTGATACTCTTTGAGTATCAGGGTCACGGATCTGGTTTTTGCACTAAGTGTTTTCAGCGCGGAAGCCCGGGACGATCTCCGGGCATTTGACGCTGCTCCGGGCGGATTGGCTATACACCCCCAGAGCCAAGGGACAGTCGGGCGGTTTTTGGGAATGACGTTTTTCAAAATCGAAAATGGTCAGAATCCTGGTTCTTTTTGATCCGGGATCCCAGCTCGACCTGTGGGCATGCAAAATCCGCCACCTCCGGGCCTCTGGCTGGTTCTATTCCAGCGCGGTCGGCTCCGGAGCACTGCGGACATGAGCGCACTCGGGCCGGGGCTGAACGGAGCCCCGCCGCCCGGTCCTTTCGGAAGCGAGACCGAGACGACCCGTCTGACCCAGGGGCCTTACGACGGCCGCCCCCCGCCACGGTAGAGCCGGCCCGCGGGCCCTCTCCGTTCCAGAGCGGGGGTATTTGCGGCCGTTTAACGCATTTTCTCGAAACCTCCGCACAGAGACTCCCACGCCCGGGGAGCTCGCCTCCAGGAGAGCGTACGCTTCGCCTCCACGGCCCCGCGTGCCCAACCACGGGGCGCGGGGCCCCGTTTTCGGCCCACGGCCAGCCCTGGCCACGGCCGACGCGGTTCTTCCCGAACCGCAGCCACTCTGGGCTACCTGGTTGATCCTGCCAGTAACATATGCTTGTCTCAAAGATTAAGCCATGCAAGTCTAAGTACACACGGCCGGTACAGTGAAACTGCGAATGGCTCATTAAATCAGTTATGGTTCCTTTGATCGCTCTACCGTTACTTGGATAACTGTGGCAATTCTAGAGCTAATACATGCCAACGAGCGCTGACCTCCGGGGATGCGTGCATTTATCAGACCCAAAACCCATGCGGGGTCGCCCCTCGGGGCTCCCCGCGCGCTTTGGTGACTCTAGATAACCTCGAGCCGATCACTGGCCCTCGTGGCGGAGACAACTCTGCCCTATCAACTTTCGATGGTACTTTCTGTGCCTACCATGGTGACCACGGGTAACAGGGAATCAGGGTTCGATTCCGGAGAGGGAACATGAGAAATGGCAACTACATCCAAGGAAGGCAACTGGCGACCACATCCAAGGAAGGAATATTGAGGGCCTGTAATTGAAGCGGTAATTCAAACTACAATAGCGTATATTAAAGTTGTTTCGTACGTAGCAGAGCAGCTCCGTCGCTGCGCTCTATTGAAAGTCAGGCCCTTGATCCAAGCTTTTGTCGGCCGGCCTCCGGGTCCCTCCCTCCTCCCCTGGGTAGAGAGTACCAGGGGAGGTGTGGGAGTTGGTTTTACCCAGGTTTCTATGTGTTATGTGTATGACAGAGTATCAGGGTCACTTGGAAAAGTTTCTAAGTGCTGAGCCACTTAGAAAAAATGTCCAAAGAGTATCAGGGTAACATGGAAAAGTTTCTAAGTGGCTCAGCACTTAGAAATTTTTCCAAGTGACCCTGATACTCTTTGGACATTTTTTCTAAGTGGCTCAGCACTTAGAAAAAATGTCCAAAGTGGCTCAGAGTATCAGGGTCACGGACTTCCTCCGGGCCGGGTCTTGGGGTGTAGTCCGAGGAGGGGTGCTTAAGAGTGGGTACCCGGGTCCGAAAGGTGCGCCGGGTGTCCCCGGAGGTCCATAGGAGCCATGCGGCCGAGGTTGTGCAGGTAGGCGGTGTTGGGGGAGCCCTTAGCGGGGTAGGGTTAGTGGATGAGAGCGGTGGTGGGTGTTGTTCCGGTGCTGTGGTTGTGTGTATGGGCCTGTAGGTGTTGGGACTGGGTTGAAGTTTTTGGGGGGCCTGGCTGGAGGTGTTAGACCCGGACGAAGGCGTCATGGAAGCAGGCTGGAGGTGTTAGACCAGGCCTGGAGCTGTCATGACTGGGGGCTGGGCTGGAGCTGTTGGTTAGGTGATGCATTTTCAGGTTTAATTCCTGATTTCAACCACTGGCCTCTGGCCTATCTCGCTCATGGTTGCATTGCAGGTCGGGATCCCATCCCTGACTGGGCTGTAGGTCTCAGACCCAGCTGCCTGGAGCTGTTGGTTAGGTGCTGGAGGTGGTGGACCCGGCTTGGAGCTTCCCTGACTGGGCTGTAGGTCTTAGACAAGGCCTGGAGCTGTCATGACCGGGCTGGAGCTGTTGGTTAGGTGCTGGAGGTGGTGGACCCGGCTTGGAGCTTCCCTGACTGGGCTGTAGGTCTTAGACAAGGCCTGGAGCTGTCATGACCGGGCTGGAGCTGTTGGTTAGGTGCTGGAGGTGGTGGACCCGGCTTGGAGCTTCCCTGACTGGGCTGTAGGTCTTAGACAAGGCCTGGAGCTGTCATAACCGGGCTGGAGCTGTTGGTTAGGTGCTGGAGGTGGTAGACCCGGCTTGGAGCTGTCATGACCGGGCTGTAGGTCTTAGACAAGGCCTGGAGCTGTACTGACCGGGCTGGAGCTGTTGGTTAGGTGCTGGAGGTGGTAGACCCGGCTTGGAGCTGTCATGACCGGGCTGCAGGTCTTAGACAAGGCCTGGAGCTGTCATGACCGGGCTGGAGCTGTTGGTTAGGTGCTGGAGGTGGTAGACCCGGCTTGGAGCTGTCATGACCGGGCTGTAGGTCTTAGACAAGGCCTGGAGCTGTCATAACCGGGCTGGAGCTGTTGGTTAGGTGCTGGAGGTGGTAGACCCGGCTTGGAGCTGTCATGACCGGGCTGTAGGTCTTAGACAAGGCCTGGAGCTGTACTGACCGGGCTGGAGCTGTTGGTTAGGTGCTGGAGGTGGTAGACCCGGCTTGGAGCTGTCATGACCGGGCTGTAGGTCTTAGACAAGGCCTGGAGCTGTACTGACCGGGCTGGAGCTGTTGGTTAGGTGCTGGAGGTGGTAGACCCGGCTTGGAGCTGTCATGACCGGGCTGTAGGTCTTAGACAAGGCCTGGAGCTGTACTGACCGGGCTGGAGCTGTTGGTTAGGTGCTGGAGGTGGTAGACCCGGCTTGGAGCTGTCATGACCGGGCTGCAGGTCTTAGACAAGGCCTGGAGCTGTCATAACCGGGCTGGAGCTGTTGGTTAGGTGCTGGAGGTGGTGGACCCGGCCTGGAGCTGTCATGACCGGGCTGGAGCTGTTGGTTAGGTGCTGGAGGTGGTAGACCCGGCTTGGAGCTGTCATGACCGGGCTGCAGGTCTTAGACAAGGCCTGGAGCTGTACTGACCGGGCTGGAGCTGTTGGTTAGGTGCTGGAGGTGGTGGACCCGGCTTGGAGCTTCCCTGACTGGGCTGTAGGTCTTAGACAAGGCCTGGAGCTGTCATGACCGGGCTGGAGCTGTTGGTTAGGTGCTGGAGGTGGTGGACCCGGCTTGGAGCTTCCCTGACTGGGCTGTAGGTCTTAGACAAGGCCTGGAGCTGTCATAACCGGGCTGGAGCTGTTGGTTAGGTGCTGGAGGTGGTGGACCCGGCCTGGAGCTGTCATGACCGGGCTGGAGCTGTTGGTTAGGTGCTGGAGGTGGTAGACCCGGCTTGGAGCTTCCCTGACTGGGCTGTAGGTCTTAGACAAGGCCTGGAGCTGTCATGACCGGGCTGGAGCTGTTGGTTAGGTGCTGGAGGTGGTGGACCCGGCTTGGAGCTTCCCTGACTGGGCTGTAGGTCTTAGACAAGGCCTGGAGCTGTCATAACCGGGCTGGAGCTGTTGGTTAGGTGCTGGAGGTGGTGGACCCGGCTTGGAGCTTCCCTGACTGGGCTGTAGGTCTTAGACAAGGCCTGGAGCTGTCATGACCGGGCTGGAGCTGTTGGTTAGGTGCTGGAGGTGGTGGACCCGGCTTGGAGCTTCCCTGACTGGGCTGTAGGTCTTAGACAAGGCCTGGAGCTGTCATAACCGGGCTGGAGCTGTTGGTTAGGTGCTGGAGGTGGTAGACCCGGCTTGGAGCTGTCATGACCGGGCTGTAGGTCTTAGACAAGGCCTGGAGCTGTACTGACCGGGCTGGAGCTGTTGGTTAGGTGCTGGAGGTGGTGGACCCGGCTTGGAGCTGCCCTGACTGGGCTGTAGGTCTTAGACAAGGCCTGGAGCTGTCATGACCGGGCTGGAGCTGTTGGTTAGGTGCTGGAGGTGGTAGACCCGGCTTGGAGCTGCCCTGACTGGGCTGTAGGTCTTAGACAAGGCCTGGAGCTGTACTGACCGGGCTGGAGCTGTTGGTTAGGTGCTGGAGGTGGTGGACCCGGCTTGGAGCTGCCCTGACTGGGCTGTAGGTCTTAGACAAGGCCTGGAGCTGTCATGACCGGGCTGGAGCTGTTGGTTAGGTGCTGGAGGTGGTGTGTGTGTGTGTGTGTGTGTGTGTGTGGGTGTGTGTGTGTGCGTGTGTGCGTGCGTGCGTGCGTGCGTGCGTGTATATATATATATATTTATATATATGTGTATATATATGTATATATGGATGTATATGTGTATATATATGTATATATGGATGTATATGTGTATGGATGTATGATGCGGGGCGTATTGTTTTAAATGTTGTAATCTGTGAAGCACTTTGTGATACCTTTTGGTATGAAAAGCGCTTTATAAATGAAGTTTGATTGATTGATACATTCACTCACTATTCGGTTCTGTTCAGTTTCCCTTGAACTGACAGAAGCTCTGTGGCGACTGTACACATCTGCGCCAACCGTCCCTCTGACCACCATCATTCATTCACACACACACACACATCATTTATCCTGCCCGGAGGAAACCTACGCAGATACTGGGAGAATATGCAAACCCCCCAGAAAAGCCCTGTCCAGGTGTCTAGCTGTGGTCCCTTCTATTATGCTTCCCGATTAATTAAGGACTAACATTCGAAACAATAGACTGTAGCTATGACTCAGACAGGCAGCTTCCAGAAGTATGAGGCGGTTACAGTCGGATTCATTGACAAATAACACAAAAGTTACAGCATTTAGTAGCTGTTTTAACTCAGCCACACAGAGCTCAGTGACAGCGGGACTGAAGGCTGTGCAGAATTGATTTTGAGCAGGAACCACTCACAGAAAAACTGTAGGAAACTAACACAAATACAAATATATAAAATATTATTATTTATCTTTTAGACTGCAGGAAAAGCAGCTCATGTTAAAAACAAACAAACTCTTTTTTAGTTTTTTTCGAGCCCTCTGTCTTAAAATGTCCCGGTAATTTTGTGCATAGACTGGAGTATTCAAATACATATTTTTAAATTGTGTTGCTATTGATAGTTAATTAGACTTCAATTAGACTTGAATCCAAAAGTTTGATATTTCTCTAAATTTTAAAAATGGCTAAATATCAAGACTTGCTTTTAGTGACTTACCCCCACCTCTTGAGGACAGTTTTAGGTTTTAACAAAGACTGTATCCAGGAAGTACAGAACAACACTGTAGAAGAAGAAACAGCTACATTTAACATCTTTGCCTGAGGATTACTCACAACTGCTCATGGCATTTCTATCATTTCTGTGGTTTCTTTATCATATTATTACATTTTATAAGATGATGTTTAGTGGCCATTGGAAGTGTATTCAACCCAGAGCAGAAATGTAACTGGATATGATTTAGCATTTAGCGCAGAGGACACTTTTATAAGTAAAACCTCCAAAGGTCTCTACATTCTTTAATGATTTCTAACGAGACTTTGACCTCAGCTACATGTGGTCAATGTTTGACGGCTAAAGCTAACGACTATAGGAAAAGTAGCAACACGGACTCTGAAAAGTTACGTTAGGATTGAACGCCGCTTCTTCCTCATTAGGAAAGTCTCCTTAATTTGCTGCTGTTGCCGTGATGGAATGCTCACTGATATGCTGTCTTTTTATGGCATCACATGCATAACCTTTATAATCTATATTATAATTTATTGCAGGTAATGTTCTGAGGATTGCACTGGTTGGGAAAACTGGTTGTGGAAAAAGCTCTTCTGGAAACACCATCTTGGGAAGAAAAGCGTTTACAGCCAAACTAAGTCCGACATCCATCACCAAGCGCTGTCAAAAAGAAAAGTCTGAGGTTGACGGGCGCCGTGTCGCAGTTGTGGACACTCCTGGTCTGTTCGACACCTCACTGTCCAATGAGGAAATCATTAGAGAAACGGCTCAATCCATAATTCTTCTGGCTCCAGGACCACATGCCTTTCTGTTGATAATACAGATTAACCGATTCACAGAGGAAGAACAGGCTGCAGTAGAATATATCAAGAGGGCTTTTGGAAAGGATGCCGATAAGTACATCATGGTTCTCTTCACACGTGGAGATGATCTGGAGTATGATGAGAAGACCATTGAAGATTACATAGATCAATCTGATGAGCCTCTTAAGAAGCTGATCGCCGACTGTGGAAACCGGTACCATGTGTTCAATAACAGGAAGAAAGACCGCACTCAGGTTGAAGAGCTGTTGAAGAAGATCGACAACATGGCGATGATAAACAGCAGAGGCCACTACACCAGTGAGATGCTCCAAGAGGCTGAGGCGGCCATTCAGAAAGAGATGGAGAGGATTATGAAGGAGAAGGAAGAAGAGATCAGGAGAGAGAAGGAAAAGCTAGAAATAAAATACAAACAGGAAATAGAAAAAATAAAACAAAGGTTAGAAGAAGAGAACAGACAGGCAGATCTTGAGAAGCTGAAGAGTAGCTATGCTGAGGATGAGGAAAAACTAAACCAGAGGTATAAAGAACAGGCTAGGAGACAGGCTGAAAATTCTGAAGGTGTCTTTAACAAAATCTTTGGGCAGCTGCGCCAAATTTGGCATAATGTCAAGGGCTGGTTCTTTAATTTAAAAAAATCCCATTAATCTTAGGCAAGTGTCTTGTTTTCATTATTGCTTTTGAACAACAACAGTGATGTTAGTCCATCCGAAATATGAATAAGCCTAATCAATCAATCAATCAAGTTTTATTTCTAAAGCCCCTTACAGCAACCAAAGTTGACCAAAGCGCTAAGTTAAAGGCCAGGTTTTAAATTTTTGTGGAAAATATCAGAAAATGTTTGGCATGGATGGTAGAGCGGGTCGTCTCATGATCGGAAGCTCAGGGGTTCGAATCCCAGCTCCCGCAGGTGCACACTGTCGTTGGGCAAGACACTTCACCCTCCTTGCCTCCAGCGTCTGCGTACATTGGTGTATGAATGAGAGAGTGAATGGGTGAGTGGTGTCTTGCTGTAAAGAGCTTTGGGAGACCATTTACCATACATGGTAATTGAATGAATGAATTATTTTTATATTAGGCACAATCTACAAATCGCAAGGGGGCCAAAATGTATCCTCAAAATCACTGAAGACTTCCATCTGACTTAGATTCTCAATTGTTTTCCAAACACAGCCTGAAACAAAAACACACAAGAACTTAATGTTTCAAAAAGTTCTCTTTTAGTCATGATTTTCCTCATTTATTTCCAGTTTAGCCTTGTTTTTGTCCAGATTTAGGATGTTTTTAGTCTTGCTTTGACATTGAGCTCATATTGTGTTTGGTTTGTAATTGTACAGTTGTGGTCAAAATAATAGCAGTGTGTTTAAAAACGTTAGTTAAGCACACAATCTTCATAATAGATTTATTTCGATGCATTGCCCGTGGTTTTCTAAATCAAAACAAAGAGAAATGAAGAGGGCTTTGTAGAACATTAAAAAAAATGAACATTGGGCTGTTTGTCTTTACAAGCTCAATATGTACTACATAAAAAATAAATTCCCCATAGGATTTAGCTTCAATGAAGGTACTTGATTCATCTTCTGTACTAAGTAGTTGAAGTCTTCGAACGTTTCGCCTCTCATCCAAAAGGCTTTGTCAGCGACAAAAGTCCCACTCTGGACGCAGCTGAATATATAGACCACGGGGAGGAGTTAGGGTTGGCTCCTCCCCTCTAATCACAGCTACTCTCACCTGTGGGTAAACACCTTTGAAGTGGAGCGTCTCTAACGATCTGCTCACCTCAGTATCGGTCAGTCCTGTCCTATTCATAGATGATCAATGCCCATTATCTGTCCTATTCATGGCTGATCACTGCTAATTACCTGCCTATTGTTCTTTTGTTGGCCGAAGTGCCGTCTCATTGGACTAGCCGTGCCCTGTTGGCTGTACCCGAAGGAGATTGGAGTAAAGTGACGGAAGATTAAATCTCACTTTACTCCAATCTCCTGACGAAGCCTTTTGGATGAAAGGCGAAACGTTCGAAGACTTCAACTACTGAGTACAGAAGATGACTCAAGTACCTTCATTGAAGATGGACCGCTCCTGTACGACTGAGAGCGTACACAGACACCCATAGGATTTAGCTTTCCTGTGAATCAATAAACTAATATTTAGTTGTATGACCTTATGTCTTCCATTTTCTGGCTATTGTCCGATCCATTCCAATGGTAGTCTTCCATTTTCTGGCTATTGTCCGATCCATTCCAATGGTAGTCTTCCATTTTCTGGCTATTGTTCGATCCATTCCAATGGTAGTCTTCCATTTTCTGGCTATTGTCCGATCCATTCCAATGGTAGTCTTCCATTTTCTGGCTATTGTCCGATCCATTCCAATGGTAGTCTTCCATTTTCTGGCTATTGTTCGATCCATTCCAATGGTAGTCTTCCATTTTCTGGCTATTGTCCGATCCATTCCAGTGGTAGTCTTCCATTTTCTGGCTATTGTCCGATCCATTCCAATGGTAGTCTTCCATTTTCTGGCTATTGTTCGAACCATTTCAATGGTAGTCTTCCATTTTTCTTCTGCGTCTCTGTGCTTTTGCTTTCCATTTTAACGTGTTGGAGATCATTTTAGCAGTTTTAACCCGTCCAATCAATCTTTTAAGAAAAGAACACAGTACTTCTGAACAATGTCTTGAACCACAAATTTTTCTTCAGGATTTCAAAGTGTATAACATGTGCTGACTTCCTAAAATAAGGGCCACCTGATTCAAACCTGTTTTTCCACAGAATGATTGACTCCCGAATTGAACTCCCCACTGCTATTATTTTGAACCCACACCTTTTAATTGAATATTCAACTACACAGAAGTAAGAGCATACCATGAATGCTGGGTCTGTCTGTGTTTCTAAGAATCTACTGCACCTACTGCTAAATTGTTGTCCATGTAGTTCTAGGATTTATACCAAAAACTGAATAATCTTAGTCATGTTGGACTGCTATTATTTTGAACACTACTGTATATAATGATGTTTTGTTGGGGTGTAAATACCTGTTATTTGATCTGGTTTTCCTGAAGTCTGGCTCTGCTGTCGTCTTCTGTGTGGACGCCGCTGTTCTCCGTTGGTCTGAAGTTAAAAAGGCAGTGTGCTGTACTTTATGTTTTACATTGTTATTATTGTGTGATTTACATGTGTTTAGATGAGATTGATGTTTTCCTTGGATCGGTCGGGTTTTTTCCGGCTCGTGATGAGTTGAAGCTGGGTCCAGTTGAGATAATGCTTCGATATGTTATTTTTTATGAGGAGCAGATGCTCTGTGAGAAATACTGCTGTGCACTTTGGCTTTTCAATAATAAAGTTTGATGAAAATATTGCCTATAGTTGATTATTGAATTAAGACTCTGCCAGACCGTTGATCCACAGTGCGATCCTTACCTGTTCCTCTGGCCAGTCTCTGCTCACCTTCGGCCACTCCACTTCATTTCCTGCAAGCCTGCCTCCTTTACGGAAAAGGAAACTTCAATAAATTCAGCATTTGAATTGTTTCATCCTTTCTGCCGGCATTTCGGGTCCGTTTCTGTATAACTAACAATGTTTGTCTTGACTCATTTCTACTGTGTACCTTCTACCTCTAGAATATTTGCAGATTATTTAGAAAGTTTACAACGTTTTAGAAAAATATTCTCAATATTAATATTGATATTATAATATTATAAAACCCAAAATAGCTTTGTTTAAAGAAATAGTATTGAGATACTGTTCAATTCCACCTTTCTAATTTCATCCATTTCTGTTTTTCCTTTCATGAAAATGCATAGTAGCCTCATACATAGTACACACTTTCACAGTGTGAAAGTTTCCATGATCAGAAAGTGAATAAAATGAATAATTTAATGTTTGTTTATTTTCCCCCTTTGAAAACAAAATAAGAAATGGTAATCCATCCAACATCATTTATAGCACACGCCCAATACACTCCAAGTACCTGCTAACTGCTCGATATCCCACAGAGGTCCCAGTACCTCTGGTTGGGAAACACTAATTCAAAATATGAATGGCTAGTATGGCACAGTGGTTAGATTGTGTGCTTCACAGCAAGAAGGTTCTGGGTTCCATTCCCACCGGGTCGGGGCCTTTCTGTGTGGAGTTTGCATGTTGTGTCAACAATCACAGCTGCCCAAAGTGCTTTACACAAAATGCATCACACTAAAAACATGTACAACAGACGACTCATCCCGCCAGGTGATTCTGACCATCAGCCTGGTTCCACATCTGGAGATGGGTTCCCAGGCACTGCTCCTTACAGGTCGCCCCAGTGGCATCGAAGGATGGGTCAAATGCAGATTTCCCTACAGAGACAATAACTCAACCTTAACCTGCAATGACACAGACTTTTCTCAAATGACTCAAATGGAATTCCTTATTTTTTACATTTCATGATGTGCTATACCAGTCCTTGGAGACACTTTGGATATGGAAAAGCATACTTTAATTATTGCACAGCTCCCTGGAGATGTAGAAGGACCAGGGAGGACTTGTTTTAAAACACAAAACACCCAAGTGTCTATGAATTTATGTTCCAAAGTTATGTCCAAAAGTTGGACATAGATGGACGTCATGGGGTTAAAGGAGGAAAGTGCAATTTGGAAATGCCCAGGAGACCCATCTCTGATGTGGAGCCAGGGTCAGAATTAGCCTTTGCTTCAGGATCGAAAACATTTATGCACTTTCACAACATACTATGTAGGGGGAGTGGGGTAAAATGACCCACTTTTTGCTTTGTGTAAAAATAGTAAACAATAGATGCTAAATGTGTACTATTTATTCACATTTTGGGATGTTTTCTATTGTTTTGCATTTTCAAAAATCATCTGAAGTATATGTTTTTTAAGATGTTGGTCTTTAAAAGAAACTTGTCTTGTGGCTCATTTTACCCCCAGATTGGGGTAAATTGAACCAGATTTAAAGGTGAAATTAACACTAAACATCATGAAGACTCATTTTTAACGATTCACTGTTTCCCATACGCAATTTTATTCCAAAAACATATTATAACAAATATTTTTCTTTTTATATGCTCCTTCTGCAGATTATGACATTTTGTCTCTAAAAAAATCTTAAATCATTTCATGTAAAATCTAATTTTAATTTGCTTGCCTCTACTAGACCCAGAACCACCAATAAACAATGCAAAATTTAAGGGTGGCTCATCTTACCCCACTCTCCCCTACTGCTGTATTCTCCAACGGAATTTTTATGTTGTTTTTAAAATGACAATGACCATATAGGCGGCTGCATTTAAAAAAACAAACAAAAAAACACCTAACCCCCCAAAAATTGCTACGATGGTTTTCTGTAGTATCAGGTGTGCTTATTAACATACTAAAAGTCTACCAAAATCTGACCACTGGAAAGGTCTAATTTCCAAGATGGCGTCCAAGAGGGGCGCCAAATCCTTAAAATGCCCATTACTCCTTTATTATTCGTCCTAGACAAGTCATTTCTGTGTCTAACCCCATGTTTTGGGTATCTAGGAATCCAATAGACTTGTTCAAATTGTAGTGACACTATTGCATAATTGTGAAATAGAAATGGTGGCCAAATACTTGAGGTTGTCACAGCAACAGCACACATTTTCAACAACTTTACATCGCTTTCCAGAGGCTTAGAGGGACATGGATGTGCTCATTTTAAAGCCACAACACTGTTCTTCAAAATAAGTCTCTACGACATTTACTCCCAGAGATATTTGCTAAAGTCTGCGAGGTGAGCGACCCTGTCGGCCCTGACATGGTAGACCTGGATGGGTTTTAACCTCTCTGTTATCTCAGCATATTAGCAATTAGCATATTTACATTATAGTGAAATGATTGCAATAGCAAAGTGATTACAAATCTCTTATTTATTTTTGAAAAGAATGCCTTTGATCTGCACTAGATTTACAAATAGTCATTGTCACACTCTTCCTCCTGTAAAGGTTGATTATGTGGATTGTCACAATTTTCCACTTGACATGGTCCACAAGCAGGCGTGCATGGTGGTCCATATCCTCTGCAACTACACCGTGGTGTTCATCAGGCAGTTGTGCTATTACAGTGGAACATCTGCAGGAGACTTTTCAGGACAGCAGTTTTATCGGTCAGAACTGGCACGAACTAGCATGGCCTTAGCAATGCGTAAAGTCCAGTCAATTCTAATTTCCATACATGTACGTCTGGGTCTGATCTCAGTGACCGCGTTACATTGGTTGAATTTCAACCTGCCATTTAGCGAGCGGGTAAAAACGCTAGCGATTGGGTAAAATCAGATCCAATCGTTTCAGAGTTTAAAATGAGTTCACCCTTTCCACCTGAAAACGGAGCTCCATTGTGAAGATCCACAAGAAGAAGACCCTCTGTACGAAATGAGTACGAGAGTCTGGTGAGATCAGGCTAGACACGAACCAATTGTCCTCAAGTTTCCCATTCCACCACATTCATGTCACTCCCCTTTCCTTTTTTTTTTTTTAATATTCTTTATTTTTCAGTATTTTATACATTTTCCAGAAACAAAAAAAAAACAAAAAAAACAAATCAACCATGGGGCGAGCCTTTAGAATGTACAGCCATTACACATTGAGTAATCTTAATAGGAGTTTTATACAAAGTCTGGTCTCACAGATGAAACATACTCGGACCACCGTTGCCATTTATTTTGAAACTTATCCTGTTGTAATCTAATTATAAAGGTGATTCTCTCCATCTTATAAATGTCATAAATTATATCTATCCACTCATTCATTGTTGGTCTCTGTGGATTAAGCCATTTCCTTGTAATAGCTTTCCTAGCAGCTGCACTCAATATATGAAACATTTTCACTAGTTAAGGCACCCAGATACAAGGTTTCTATTTGAAATGGTATGTCCATTTGAAATACCCTTTCCAATATTTTATGCACATCTTCCCAGAAAGGAATAATTTGGGGGCATGACCAAAATATGTGGTAGTGATTTCCTTCATTTCCCCCACATTGTCTCCAACATTTAGATGATTTGGTGAGATGTTTGGTCTGAGCTGGGGTTTTAAAGAATCGGATGAGGTTTTTCCAGCAGAATTCTCTCCATGTTATGGAATTTGAAGTTTTCCACTGTGTCCTGCAGAGGATTTCCCAAAGTTGTGTAGAGATTATGAAGTGACCTTCTTTTTCCCATTTTTGCTTTACTTGATTTTGTAATCCTTTAGCTTGACGCAGTCCCTTGTACAATTTTGAAATCATTTTTTGATTATTGTTCCCAGTGTAAGCGTCCATAAACAATTTCATCAACAGATCATTTTGATACCTTTCTTGTAGTATCTTAAGTTGTTTTTCAATATAGCTCCTGATCTGAAGAAATCTAAAAAAGTCATTATTAACCAAACCATGTTTTTCTTTCAACATCTGAAAATCTTTTATGTTCCCTTTATGGAGAAAAGTACAGTGTGCTGTTAAACCTCGCACTGACCACTCCTTGAACCTTACATCCAGTTGGCTTGGAGTAAAGTCCTGATCGTGTCCACACCATCTAAGTATTCCAATTGCATCTTTTAAGTTGTTCTGTAATATCACTTTATTCCACAATCTAAGAGACAATGTAATTAATGGATTTTGCAAATCATTTAAGTTTTCAACCCCGTGAACTGCCACCTTAACGTGGTGGGGTTGTTTGAGCACCCGAATGATCCGAGGAGCTATGTTGTCTGGGGCTTTATGCCCCTGGTAGGGTCTCCCATGGCAAACAGGTCTTAGGTGACGGGTCAGACAAAGAGCAGTTCGAAGACTTCTATGGACAGTTTAATACCAAGGACCGTGACGTCGCCCGGTATGGCGCAGCCGGGGCCCCACCCTGGAGCCAGGCCTGGGGTTGGGGCTCGAATGCGAGTGTCTGGTGGTCGGGCCTCTGCCCACGGGGCCCGGCCGGGCACAGCCCGAAAGGACGACGTGGGCCCGCCCTCCTGTGGACCCACCATCCGCAGAGGGATCCGTAGGGGTCGGGTGCAGAGAGGACTGGGTGGCAGGTGCCTCGACGACCTGGTCCGCGTGCGCGTTCGGGACATGGAACGTCACCTCGCTGGGGGGGAAGGAGCCTGAGCTTGTGCGGGAGGTTGAGAGGTACCGGCTAGATATAGTCGGGCTCACCTCCACGCACAGCCTGGGTTCCGGATCCCAACTCCTGGAGAGGGGCTGGACGCTCCATTTTTCTGGAGTTGCCCGCGGGGAGAGGCGGCGGGCTGGGGTGGGTTTGCTTATAGCCCCCCAGCTCAGCCGTCACGTGTTGGAGTTCACCCCAGTGAACGAGAGGGTCGCGTCCCTATGCCTTCGGGTTGGGGGCAGGTCTCTCACCGTTTTCTCGGCCTACGGGCCCAACATCGGTGCAGAGTACCCGGCCTTCTTGGAGTCCCTGGGAGGGGTACTAGATGGTTCTCCGGCTGGGGACTCCATTGTTCTACTGGGGGACTTCAACGCCCACGTGGGTAACGACAGTGAGACCTGGGTGGGGGTGATGGGGAAGAACGGCCTCCCCGATCCGAACCCGAGTGGTGTTCTGTTATTGGACTTCTGTGCTAGTTACGGTTTGTCCATAACGAACACCATGTTTGAGCACAAGGATGTCCATAAGTGCACGTGGCACCAGGACACCCTAGGCAGGAGGTCGATGATCGACTTTGTAGTTGTGTCATCCGATCTCCGGCCGCGTGTCTCGGACACTCGGGTGAAGAGAGGGGCTGAGCTGTCAACCGATCACCACCTGGTGGTGAGCTGGATCCGCTGGCAGGGGAAGAAGCCTGTCAGACCTGGCAGGCCCAAACGTGTTGTGAGGGTCTGTTGGGAACGTCTGGTGGATCCCTCTGTCAGTAGGGTCTTCAACTCCCACCTCCGGAAGAGCTTCATCCAGATTCCGAGGGAGGTTGGAGCCATGGAGTCCGAGTGGACCATGTTCTCCTCCTCCATTGTCGATGCGGCTGCTCGTAGTTGTGGCCGTAAGGTCTCTGGTGCCTGTCGCGGCGGCAATCCCCGAACCCGGTGGTGGCGCCCGGAGGTAAGGGATGCCGTCAAGCTGAAGAAGGAGTCCTATCTGGCCTTGTTGGCTTGTGGGACTCCGGAGGCAGCTGAGAGGTACCGGCAGGCCAAGCGTGCTGCAGCTCGTGCAGTCGCAGAGGCAAAAACTCGGGTCTGGGAGGAGTTTGGAGAAGCCATGGAGGAGGACTATCGGTCGGCCTCGAAGAGATTCTGGCAAACCATCCGGCGCCTCAGGAGGGGGAAGCAGTGCTTCACCAACACTGTTTACAGTGCGGGTGGGGGGTTGCTGACCTCGACTGGGGATGTGGTCGGGCGGTGGAAGGAGTACTTCGAGGATCTCCTCAATCCCACCGTTACGTCTTACGATGAGGAAGCAGAGGCTGGGGACTCGGAGGGGGGCTCGTCCATCACCCAGGCTGAAGTCACCGAGGTGGTTAGAAAGCTCCTCGGTGGCAAGGCCCCAGGGGTGGATGAGATTCGTCCTGAGTACCTTAAGTCTCTGGATGTTGTAGGGCTGTCTTGGCTGACACGCCTCTGCAACATCGCGTGTCGGTCGGGGACAGTGCCTCTGGATTGGCAGACCGGGGTGGTGGTCCCTCTCTTCAAGAAGGGGGATCGGAGGGTGTGCTCCAATTACAGAGGGATCACACTCCTCAGCCTCCCTGGTAAGGTCTATTCCAGGGTGCTGGAGAGGAGGATTCGGCCAATAGTCGAACCTCGGATCCAGGAGGAACAATGCGGTTTTCGTCCCGGTCGTGGAACACTGGACCAGCTCTATACCCTTCATCGGGTGCTCGAGGGTTTGTGGGAGTTCGCCCAATCAGTCCACATGTGTTTTGTGGATCTGGAGAAAGTGTTCGACCGTGTCCCTCGTGGTGCCCTGTGGGGGGTGCTCCGGGAGTATGGGGTCCGGGGCCCTCTGCTATGGGCTGTCCGTTCCCTGTATGACCGCAGCAGGAGCTTGGTTCGCATTGCCGGCAGTAAGTCAGACCTGTTCCCGGTGCGTGTTGGTCTCCGGCAGGGCTGCCCTTTGTCACCGGTTCTGTTCATTACCTATATGGACAGAATTTCTAGGCGCAGCCAGGGGCCGGAGGGTGTCCGGTTTGGGAACCTCAGAATATCATCTCTGCTATTTGCAGACGATGTTGTTCTGTTGGCTTCATCAAATCAGGACCTCCAGCGCGCACTGGGGCGGTTTGCAGCCGAGTGTGAAGCGGCCGGGATGAGGATCAGCACCTCCAAATCTGAGGCCATGGTTCTCCACCGGAAAAAGGTGGTTTCCCCGCTTCAGGTCGGTGGGGAGTCCTTGCCCCAAGTGGAGGAGTTCAAGTATCTCGGGGTCATGTTCACGAGTGAGGGACGGATGGAGCGTGAGATCGATAGACGGATCGGTGCGGCGTCAGCAGTGATGCGGTCGCTGTATCGGACCGTTGTGGTGAAGAGGGAGCTGAGTCAGGGGGCAAAGCTCTCGATTTACCGATCGATCTACGTTCCCACCCTCACCTATGGTCATGAGATTTGGGTAATGACCGAAAGGACAAGATCGCGAATACAAGTGGCCGAAATGAGTTTCCTCCGCAGGGTGGCTGGGCGCACCCTCCGAGATCGGGTGAGGAGCTCAGTTACCCGGGAGGAGCTCGGACTCGAGCCGCTACTCCTCCACGTCGAAAGGAGCCAGCTGAGGTGGCTAGGGCATCTGTTCCGGGTGCCTCCTGGTCGCCTCCCTCGGGAGGTGTTCCAGGCATGTCCTATTGGGAGGAGGCCTCGTGGAAGGCCCAGGACACGCTGGTGGGACTATGTCTCCGAGCTGGCCTGGTGTCGTCTCGGGGTCCCCCCAGAACAGCTGGAGGAGGTGTGCGTGGATCGGGAAGTCTGGGCATCTCTGCTGAGACTGCTGCCCCCGCGACCCGGCCCCGGATAAAGCGGAAGAAAATGGATGGATGGATGGATTTAAGTTTTCCTTTTTTAACTTTTCACCAATTAGTTTTTGAATTGGGTATTCATCTGTGATTGCTTCTTCAATTTCTTTCCACTTTGCCTGGTATTTGGGATTGCACAGACATACCAAAGGTCTCAATTGTGCAGCGACATAATAATCTTTTAAAGATGGGAGCGCCACACCTCCTCTCTCCTTGGTCAACTGCAAACTCTGGTATTTAAGTCTTGGTTTTTTGCCTTGCCAAATGTATCTTGAGATAAGTTTATCCCATTCATGGAATTGTTGATCAGATAATTTTAGGGGAAGGGACTGAAATAAATACAGGATACGAGGCAAAATATTCATTTTCACTGATTGAATTCTTGAGCCAAAACCAAGGAGTAGCGCTCCATCTCTGAACATCTTCCTTAATTGCCCGGTTTCAATGGAATATAGTTGGCAGAATATAGATTTTGCAGGTCTGTGGTGATATTTACCCCCAAATATCTAATCTTTTCTGCATCCCAGCATAGTTTGTACTTTTCAGTCAAATTTCTTGTGGGAGTATATCCAAAACATAGTACCTGTGTTTTTGACAAGTTCAATTTATAACCGGAGAAGGATCCATATTCTTCCGATAGTGCAATTAAATGCACAAAGGAGTGCTCTGGGTTAGACAAATATAATAATACATCATCAGCAAATAGTGAAATCTTTTGGTCTCTGCCATTCAAGACAATCCCTGTAATATCTGATGATCTGTGATCCATTGGCTCAATGGCTCGATAAATAGGGCAAAAAGCAGTGGGCTTAATGGGCATCCCTGTCTTGACCCTCTCTCCAGCCTAATAGGTTGTGATACTGCCCCATTTACCTTTGTTCTAGCCAATGGGTTATGATATAGTGCTTGAATTGTGCCAATGAATCTTTTATTAAAGCCAAATTTGTCCATGACTTTATATAGATATGACCAACATACGCAGTCGAAAGCCTTTTCGGCGTCCAGACCTACTAGAAGTGAGGGGATGTTATTATTTACTATATGATCGATCACATGCAATGTGCGACAAATATTGTCCTGGGTTTGACGCTGACGAATAAATCCAGTTTGGTCCAAACTAATGATTTGTGGCAAGACAGTTTCTACTCTTTTAGCTAAGATATGGGTGAAGATTTTATAATCCTGATTTAAAACACTTATTGGCCTATAATTACTGCATTCCAGTTTATCTTTGCCATCTTTTGGAATCAAGGATATCACGGCTTCATTCCAAGAGGGGGGTGTCTTGTTTCCCTTTATTATCCAGTTAAAGGTACGCTGTAAAATTGGAATGAGGGATCCCTTCATCATTTTGTAAAATTCTGAAGAGAACCCGTCGGGCCCGGGCGCTTTGTTTGGTTTAAGGCAAGGCAAGGCAAGGCAAGTTTATTTGTAAAGCACAATTCATACACAAGGCAAAGTGCTTCACAGTTGCATAAATTTACAAGAAAACAGATCAAATCAATCATTAAAACATCAACATAAAAATTGATCAATTACAGTAAAAGGCAAAAGTGCAGATAAAATACTTTCAGTTTTCATCTGCTCGGGTAAAAAGAGCTGTTTTCAGCCTGGATTTGAACATTGTCAGAGTTGAGGCCTGTCTCACATCCTCATGAAGACTGTTCCAGATTTTAGCTGCATGAAACTGAAACGCAGCCTCACCGTGTTTAGTCCTGACTCTGGGAACCACCAGGAGACCCCTCCCTGAAGTTCTCAGGGCCCGAGATGGTTCATACGGCTCTAACATGTCAGAGATGTACTTTGGTGCTAAACCATGAAACGACTTGTACACAAGCAGAGCTGTTTTAAATTCTATTCTCTGAGTGACAGGGAGCCAGTGCAGAGACCGGAGCACTGGACTAATATGGTCATATTTCCTGGTTCTTGTCAGGACTCGAGCAGCAGCGTTCTGGATGTTCTGCAGCTGTCTAACAGCTCGTTTAGAAAGGCCAGTGAGCAGCCGTTACAGTAGTCTAACCTGCTGGAGACAAATGCATGGATGAGTGTCTCCAAGTCTGGTTTTGACACTATTCCTCTGATCTTAGCAATGTTTTTCAGATGGTAAAAAGCTGATGATGTTATTGCTTTAATGTGGCTGTTTAAGTTCAGGTCTGAGTCCATGATTACTCCTAGATTTCTAACCTAATTTTTTGGTTTTAGAGAGAGAGACTCAAGGTGACTGATAACACTTTGTCTTTGTGTCTGTGGGCCAAAAACAATGATCTCAGTTTTGTCTGAGTTTAGTTGGAGAAAGTTGTTTTGCATCCACAAACTGCTCTGTTCGATGCAGTGACAGAGAGTATCTACAGGCCCATGTTCACCTGCCGTCAGTGACACGTAGATCTGAGTGTCATCTGCGTAGTTGTGGTACGACACATTGTTGCTGTTTATTAGCTGACCCAATGGAAGCATGTACAAGTTGAATAAGAGGGGTCCCAAGATTGACCCCTGGGGGACTCCACAGGTCATGGAAATTTTGTCTGAGACACAGTTGCCAATTTTGACAAAGTACATCCTATCCTCCAGATAGGACTTGAACCAGTTTAGCGCAGTACCAGAGATTCCCACCCAGTTTTCTAACCTGTGAAGTAAGATCCCGTGGTCCACTGTGTCAAAGGCAGCGCTCAGGTCCAGCAGAACTAAAACTGAGACCTTACCTGCGTTAGTGTTCATACGGAAATCATTTGTCACCTTGATCAGAGCTGTCTCAGTGTTGTGGTGGGGCCTAAAACCTGACTGGAAAGTATCAAACACATTGTTAGATAGGAGAAAGTAAGTGAGCTGTTGATATATAACTTTCTCTAGGACTTTTCCTAAGAATGGCAGGTTTGATATGGGCCGGTAGTTGTTCAGTACCTTGGGATCAAGGCTGCTCTTCTTTAGAAGAGGCTTAATGACCGCGGTTTTCAAAGCCTTTGGAAATGCTCCCGTCTCAAATGAAATGTTGACTAACTGAACAAGTTGTGGTAACAAGCTGGTCAGCACAGACTTCAGAAATCTAGTGGGCAATTCATCAAGGCAGCATGTGCATGAACTCAGACCGGAGATAACCTCTTCCATTGTTTTGTCAGTAACACGTGTGAAATGTGTCAGCTCAAGGTGTTTATCTGGTGGCAGGGTTGCTATTTGTGTTGTTGAAATTATGGCATTTTTAATGCCTTGGACTTTGTCATAAACAAATATTGCAAACTCATTGCACTTAGATGTAGAGATTAGTTCTAAGGGCAGTGAAACTGGAGGGTTAGTTAATCTGTTCACTGTGGAAAACAGAACACGAGAATTGTTTCTGCAGTTTGCGATGATTTTAGAGAAGTACTTCTCCCTTTCTCCACGCAAAATCTGGTTGAACTCACAAAGCACTTCTTTGTATATCTCAAAATGAACCTGGAGCTTTGACTTGCGCCATTTTCGTTCGGCTTTTCGGCACTCCCTTTTCTGTGCCCTGACCGAATCTTCACTTCTCCAAGGTGCCTTTTGTCTATTGTTAACCATTTTAACCTTGACAGGAGCAATAGTATCCAAAACATTTAAGACGCTTGATGTGTAAGAGTCCAACAGATTATCAACATTAGAACATGGGGGATTTTCAAATCTGATCATTTCCATAAACTGTGTCCTTGTTGTATCATTTATGTGTCTTCTTTGAATAACTCCAGGCCCAACCTCTGGTTTGGGTGTAACAGACAGGTCAAAGAAGACACAAAAATGATCAGACAAAGCAACATCAACAACATTCACATTTGATATATTAACACCTTTTGTAATAACTAGATCTAGAGTGTGGCCTTTGTTGTGAGTCGCTTCACTCACGTGCTGAGTTAAACCAAACATTTCAAGAACAGCTCTAAATTCTCTTGCATGCCTGTCATTGGTCACATCCACACGCACATTAAAATCACCTGAAATAACTAAACAATCAAAATCAGTGCATATAAATGAAAGTAATTCAATAAAATCTTCAATAAAACAATTCTGTGGTGGTTTGTAAATAGTCATATAAAGTATGGAAGATTGTTTTATCTCCATTTTGAAAGACACATACTCAAATGATTGAAAAACCCCAAATGACAATTTGTGGGTGACTATATTGTCCCTGAATATGGCACAGACACCCCCGCCCCTTTGGTTTTGGCGTGTTTCAGACACAAAATTGAAATTTGATGGACTACACTCAATCAAAACTGCATTTCCAGTGTTTTTGTCAAGCCATGTTTCAGTTAAAAACATAAAGTCTAGATTATAAGAGGAAATAAAACTATTTATTAACAAGGACTTGTTTTTTAATGATCTGACATTGAGTACAGCATGTTTGAGATTTATCTGTGTTTGAGTGGATGGAATCTTTTTGCAAGGGATATGGATTAGAGTTCTTTGATTGGACGGTCTGACTGTCCCTCTCTTATCTAATCTATGTTGTTTGACAGTACTAATAGTTTTGGAAGAACACATTCCCTCTATGGACCTCTGGTTGGTTTTGAGTTTGCTATGCATGGTAGCAACGCAGAGGCCCCTAATGTCCTAGAAAGCAGCAGTGACGCTGCTAGAGATAACAGCTGTGGCTTAAGATGGCTTATGGCAGCCTCAATTTCTTTACAAGAGATCTCCCTTTCAAGATGTTCCCCCAATCGTTGTGGAGTTAGCTTGGGTAGTTGAATATTTTTAAAGAAAGTATCAATTTTTTTTAGGTCACATGATGGTTGAGTATACAATTTCGTATAATACTGTTCAAAACTACTTTGAATCTCTTTTAGTCTGTATTCAATTACTTTGGTCTTAGGATTTCTAATTTTATGAATTGTGTTCTCTGCTTGTTGTTTTTTTAACTTGAAAGCCAACAGTTTGGTGGCTTTTGCTCCTCCCTCGTAATAGGTCTGTTTAGTAAACATTTTTTTCCGAATTTCATTAGTGTAAATATTGTCTATTTCATTTTTTTTCCTTATAATTGATTCTTTTAGTGTGTGAACTCCTGTTCCCTTATAATCATTCTCCAATTGCTTTAATTCGGATTCTAGCTGGCGTAACTTTTGCTAACTGGATTTTTTCAGATTGGAGCTATATCCAATTAGTTTTCCTCTAAGGACAGCTTTGCATGCATCCCAAAGTATTTCAGGGGTAGTCTCATCCATGTCATTAAATTCTATATATTCCTTGATATCCGCTTCAACTTGTTCTTTCATTTGACTCAAAACATAAGTATTTAGTCTCCACAGCGTGTTTCTATGATCCAACCTGAGTGATAGTTCTAGGTATATTGAACTATGGTCCGATAAGTCCATACTTCCAATGCTACAGCCAGAAACCTTATGTACATCCTTACTAAAAATAAAAAAGTAGTCAATTCTAGAATAAGCTGAGTGCGGATTAGAAAAAAAGGAAAAATCCTTTCCTGTTGGGTTTAATTGTCTCCACAAGTCAACCAGGCCAACATCTTGCATTGCAGCTTTAAATTTCTTTATTATTAGTTTTGGTTGGGAAACCTTTGGATGGGAAGAGTCAAGTTTTGGGTTCAATCTTAAATTGAAATCGCCTCCACAAATCAAGATACCCTGTGTTTCAGAAATAATCAAATCAAAGAATTGTCGGAAAAAATCCCATTCACAGTTGGGAGGAGCATATATATTTTACAATGTTACCAATATACCACCTAATTTTCCCCTTAGAAGCACATATCTTCCTGCCTTGTCTTTCTTTTCGAATAGTAACTCAAAGGTTACTTTACTGGAGATTAATATAGACACACCCCTCCTGTGGCCTGCAGAATAAGAAGATGAAAACTGATGTTTGGAGCCCATTCTTGTTAGTTTTGCATGTTCCAACTCAGAAAGATGGGTTTCCTGTAAGAATGCAATCTCAGTTTTTTCTCTCTTAAGTTTTGTTAATATTTTAGCTCTTTTGATTGGACTGAGTAAACCATTGACATTGTAAGATACAATTTTAAGTGTATGCATCAAAATGGTTAAGAAACTGATTACAATTTACACAAAAGGCAACACCCCTGAACAGATGAGAAACAGCCCACGAACTGGCAGGATAAAGATAAAGAAAAACGGAAGCATGAAAAACAAAATTGCTTCCAAAAGTGGGATCTTCGCTACGATCCTGTATAGCTCCGTTGGGAGGGGAGCTTTGAGGGAGAGCCTCGACCCTCTAAAGAGGGGAGAGGGCCTACTGCAGTGGACACACATTTGTCCATCCAATTTGCGATAGCCTCCGACAATGAGACTCGAGTATTTCAAAGCCCAAGTGTTTGTTTTCCTGTTAACCTTCACATTGAGCATGTTCGACAGTTAGAAGTAGCATAACTCACCCTTAATGCCTGTTAAAGTCATCCATAAAATTACAATCCATCATTGTCCTGACGCCTAAAAGCTTGTAGCTTTTCCTGGTATGACGGTGTTTTGGTGGTGCTCGCCCGGGTCCTGGTCCTCTTCCCTGTACGCGACGTAAGGCGCTAAACCTGATCAAGACGCGTCATTGGAGCTGGAGCGGGGTTGACAATAGTAACTTTAAATCCTCTCTTAACCATGTCTCTCGTCGCCTCCTCTACACCATATAACCGAATGTTTTCGCGTCTTGACCTGCTCTCCAAGTCGATTAATTTGGTATTAAGTTGGATCTGGTGTTTAAGCAGCTCAGTCATCACGTCCTCAGAGGTCTGTATTCGTGTTTCCGCTTCTTGAATTCTTTCCTCTGCCTCTTCGATTCTTTTATTTGTATTGTTGATGTCCTCGTGGATTTCGTTTAGTTGTTGACCGTTGTCTTTCCTAAATTCTCTCAGTTCTTTCAGTATAAGGGACAAGTTAGCATTCTCGTCCTCTCGCCCGGAACCCTCTGCTAGCATGTCCGGCTCCTCGTCAGGGCTATTTGCAGGTGTTCGGTTAGCCAGGTCGAGATGTTCAAAAGCTTTCGACTTTTGCCTTATCTGTTTAGGCATATTTGGAGCCCGTACTTTTAAAAGTCTCAGTCGAAAATATTAAAGAAAAACTCGAGTTGTAATGGGCTTTTTTTTAAATGTTGTCGGGAGCTCGCTTTCCTACGCCGCCATGTCGTGACGTCCAGACGTCCGTCACTCCCCTTTCCAATCCACACCATAATCTGGTAATACACTCTGAGCAAATGACATTTATGAGATTCTTTGCTTGATACGTCATTATGGTAAAGAAACTGTAGTTTGTGATGGCTACAGTGAAGGTCCTTCAATGCAAAATTGAGTTTGTGGAAAAAGAAGATTTCCTTTCCAGACCTTGTAACAAACAAGGACTTATTGATCTTGTGACTGAGGAACTGCAGAAGAAGGACTGCAGTGTTATCAATGCATCTGGAGATGCAGACGTGGACATTGTGAAGGCTGCAATCATGGTGTCACAACATCAGCCCATGATGTTGACCCTTGATAGGCAAAGATACAGACTTACTCGTTCTTCTTCTCTACTATGAACAATTGTGGCCTCTATTTTCGTTCGGACAAATCCACAGTTCCTCAGGTTTACAACATCAGCGAGATGAAGCAAGTCCTGGGGAGTGACTTGTGTTCTCAGTTGCTGTTGCTTTCACAGGTTGTGACAAAACTTCCCAGATTTATAGTGTTACAGAAGAATGAGAGATAGAATGTTCACACACAAAAAAAATATGACTTATTACAAAACCAAAAGTTTACATAGATTTCATTAATATTTGGTAGAATTGCCGTTAAACTCTGACTTTGACTTGGGTCAAACGTTTTGGATTTCCTTCCACAAGCTTCTCACAATAGTTGGATGAGTTTTGGTCCATTCCTCCAAACAGAACTGGTGTAACTGAGACACATTTGTAGCCACTGTTGCGTCAACCTGCCGCCCCCTTACCTCTCCTCAAACCAACAAGCTTCAGGGGGAACCAATGTACTAATTAGCTGCGCACACAAAATAAAAGGTGCCCTGCTGTTTACTCAGTGTGCACCGAGCATCATGGATCTATTATAATAATGGCACTGAGAGCTAGGACACAACGGCAGCTGATAGCAAACAAAGCAAAAGCGGAAATAAAGAGCAATGAAACCACTGTGCGGGATCTGGGTACTCAAAAATTCTCTGAAGCGACCACTGGTAAGCGCTTAAGTCCCGTTGATCACCTACGTTATGTCTAAGTTTGTCCAAATGCTAAACATCAGCAGGAGAACTTTAGAGGATTCATACAAATCATAATGGAATCAAATGGATTTATTAACAAGGGACATACAGGAGCTCAAAACAAGCCTGCAGTTCACGCAAGGTGAGGTGGACACTCTGAAGGAAGAGAAATTAAACCTCACTGAGTGCACTAAGACATTGCAAACCTGTTATAAAGTATGTGACAGTTTGCACATTATAGCAGACAAAATGGAGTACCTGGAGGGGCAGAGCCGCAGAAACAGCTTGATCTTTGAGGAAAGGAATCTTATTTGTATAGCGCTTTTCATATGACACAAGTCACACCCAAAGCGCTTCACACATGAAAGTGAGGGGGGTTCATTCACTCCATGCTGATGGTGGTGAGCTACATTTGTAGCCACAGTTTCCCCTGGGGCAGACTGACAGACGCGAGGCTGCACACATCTGCACCAACGGTCCCTCCGACCACCACCAACCACTCACACATAGGCATTGGGTGAAGTGTCTTGCCCAAGGACACAACAACAGTCTGCACCTGCAGTAGCCGGGGTTTGAACCCCTGACCTTAGTGAGACGAACCGCTCTACCAGCTGCGCCACCGTCACCCCAGGGAGTGTTGGAATCGGAAGGGGAGACCTGGGCCGAGGCCGAGGAGAAAGTGACAAAACTGCTGACGGAGAAGCTCCAGCTGCAGCACACGGTGGAGGAGAGACTCGACGGCGAGAGGAACCGGCCGAGGCCCATCATCGCCAAACTACTGCGCTGGAAGGACCGAGAAGCTATTTGGCAACGCGCAAAAAGTCTCAAAGGAACTAAAATATTTATAAATGAGGACTACACGGACAGTGTCAAAAGAAAGCGAAGAGATCTGATGCCAGAATTGAAAGCGGCAAGAGTGATATTGCCTTCTTGCGCTACGACAAACTTATTGTACATCCGCGCACCAGCACCAAAACCAATGTAAACATCGGGACAAACGGCTTGATTCTGGTATGTTTAGTTTAGTTTATTAGTTTATTTGAGCAGTTAAAATTCTGCTCAAGAGGAGTGGGCCGAAGCAAAAGCTTATAAGCGCCCACCCCCGACATCATTGAATTAAAAACAATTAATCAAATCACAATAATACAGGGAACATGTTACAAAGTACAAAGACACAAGAGCCCGGGAACACGGCACACACACACACACACACACACACAGTGTACCCCTCCGTGACCCAACTTTACCTGTTATAATTACATTATCATTATCAATCCTACGTTAAGCAAAATCATGCATTGATTTTTCATTTGCCTCACCGGCAAAAGAGAACCTACAACACACCAGAGCGGCCGTTTCAACACGGACCATACCGACAAAGCACCTCTAGAAATGTACAGAATTTAACGGAACGAAAAAAAAAAAAAAGGATTAAACCATTAAACATGGTGCGTTAAAAGACAAGGTTTATGAGCCCGTTGGGAGAGTCCTCTCAACAGATCCATAACTCGCTTATCCCAATTCTCAATTTATAATTTAGAGCAATAGAATGACAACCGTTCAGAGCAACAACACGCCGTCTTAGTTAATATAATGCAACTGTAATTTGATCCTACTACTCCCCCTTGTGGCAATGCGTTTCTTCTTCTCTATACTTTTCAAAAGTCTTTTTTTTGTATTTATATTTCAACAGGTTGATGTTTGGACATCGTTTCAATTCCATCTCCAGTTTATTCCACAATTGTACCCCATTAACTGTCGGGCTAAACTTTTCAAAGTTGTGCTATGTTTCTGAATCCTAAAGTTTAACTCATCACGTAATTCATAACGACCAGTACGTTCTTGGAACCTTCTTTGTATTTGGCTTGGTAACAATTTGTATCTTGCTTTGTATAACATCTGTACAGTTTGGAACTCAACAATGTCACAAAACTTCATGATCTTTGATTTTAAAAATAATGAGTTTGTGTGGTCCAAAAACCCAACTTTATGAATTACTCGGATAGCTCTTTTTTGCAACAATACTATTGGTTTAACTGTGTTTTTATAAGTACTACCCCAAACCACAGTACAATAATATAAGAAGGGCAAAATCAGAGAACAGTATAAGATCCCCTCACACCACTGCCATCCTTGTACACAGCCTCGTCACCTCCCGTCTCGACTATTGTAATTCCCTGCTGTTTGGTCTCCCTCAAAAAACTCTCCATAAACTCCAACTGGTCCAAAATGCAGCCGCCCGCATCATCACACACACCCCCTCCATAAACCACATCACTCCTGTCCTTCAACAGCTCCACTGGCTCCCCATCACCCACCGCATCCAATACAAAATCATGCTTCTCACATTCAAAGCAATTCACAAGCTCGCCCCTCCATACCTGACTGACCTCCTCCATGTCTCCACACCTGCCCGCTCTCTCCGCTCCTCCTCCTCTCTCCGGCTCACTGCCCCCCCTCCCGCCCATCTCGTCACCATGGGGAGTAGAGCCTTCAGTCGCTCTGCTCCTCAGCTCTGGAACACTCTCCCTCCTGACCTCCGTAACACCGACTCACTCCCACACTTCAAATCCATCCTCAAAACTCATCTGTTTAGACAAGTCTACTCACTGTGACCACAACTGCATCGTCCTTTTTTATTCATGCTGTTTTAACTTTGTATTTTAACTGTTTTTAACTGTTGATGTTATTTTACTTGTGGATGTGAGGCGACCTTGAGTGTCTTGAAAGGCGCCTAAGAAATAAAATGCATTATTATTATTATTATTAAGATATGTAGAGATTTGATGTTTAAAATGTGCTTTGCTTTTGCTATTACTGAAATGCTTCTAGAAATGTTTGTAGTTATATATTTAATGTGAGATTTCCAAGTCATTTTATCGTCTATAACAGTGTTTTTCAACCTTTTTTGAGCCAAGGCACACTTTTTTCATTGAAAAAATCACGAGGCACACCACCAGCACTGTAGCATATTCACACAAAAAAGTGTCATGAATAGAAACACCGTATAGTCTCGCTGGCCACAATGCCTCTTTTCTGATATGGAAGAATATTACATGGTTACTCTGCTGATCACTAGACAGCACAGACACTCGACAATGGCACTTTATTTGCGGATAATAATTAATTTGTTTTCAAAAAATATTTGTTAGACCAACTAGTTGAAATTGGATAATTTCCCAAGGCACACCAGACAATATCTCGCGGCACACAAGTGTGCCCCGGCACAGTGGTTGAAAAACACTGGTCTATAATAACTCCAAGGAATTTGATTTCATGCACTCGTTCGATAACAACACCATCTATCTGAATTGCTCCATGAGCATTGGAATTACAGCCGCCAAATATCATCATTTTGCTTTTACTCAGATTTAAGGATAATTTTTTTTTTTTTAACCACTTAATGACACTCTTGAGTTCCAAGTTAACTATTTGACACAATTGTTGTAAATCGTCTCCTGATGCAAAAATATTTGTATCATCTGCAAACAAGATAAATTTAAGTATTTGAGAAGTTTTACAAATGTCGTTAATATACATGATAAACAATTTTGGACCCAGAATGGACCCTTGAGGCAAACCACACACAATTTCTTGACAACTCGACTGGTAATTACCTATTTTCACACATTGTTTTTACCCACTGTAGAGCTACTCCCCTAATCCCATAATGTTCTAGTTTATTAATTAATATATCATAGTTTATTGTATCAAACGCTTTACTCAGGTCAATAAATAACCCTATTGCATATTTCTTCTTGTCTACAGAATTAGTTATTTCATCAATTATATCAAAGAGCGCGTGTGAGGTTGAGTGATTGTTCCTAAAACCAAACTGATTATTAGAGATTAATTTATTACATTCGATAAAGCTGTCGAGTCTAGAATTGAAACCTTTTCTAAGATTTTTGAGAATTGTGGTAAAAGGGAAACAGGCCTGTAGTTTATAAAGAGATGTTTATCTCCTGCCTTGAACAGAGGAGTCACTTTTGCTACTTTCATACTGTCAGGAAATTGTCCAGTTTGCAACGATAAGTTACAGATGTAAGTTAACGGCTTAGAGACACTTTCAATAACAGTTTTTAAAGTTTTCATGTCCATGTCATGGTAATCTGTCGAGGTTTTATTTTTACACCCTTTAACAATGTCCAGTATCTCCTTTTCCTCCACAGGGTTGAGGAACAAGGACATAGGATTTGTGTCTATCAGTTCACAATTATAGTTCTCAACGTTTGCAATTTTTGCAGCAAGGTTCGGGCCAACATCTACGAAGAATGTATTAAATGTTTCGACTATTTAATTCCTATTTTTTATAGTTTTATCCTCATCTTTGAAATATTGTGGATAATTAATAATTCTTGGTTTATTTCTAATTACACTATTTAAGATGTGCTATAAACCTTTAATATTATTCTTATTGCTATCTAACAACTTATTATAATAATCCTGTTTACATTTTCTGATGATACCCGTCAATTTTTTTTTTTTAACTTTAAGTTTATTTAAATCAGGTGTGAATGTAGACATGTTTAAATACAACTTTGACAGAGGGTTTTACAATCATATTTTCAAATAATGTGTCACTGGGGTCCATCTTTGTGAAAACAAGTCCATTTTCAATTGAAGTTTTGCGGTCAGCTGTTCCATTATGTAAACTTGCTTAAGTCTCTGTGTCCATTCCGTCGTCGTTGGAGGAGAAGGTTTCCTCCAATTAACAGTAATCATCTTCCGTGCGATCAGCAAGAGGATGCGGAGTATGTACCGGTGGTCTTTATCATGAATATTTGCAGGTGGAATTCCAAGAATAATAATCATTGGGTCCATTGGGATCTCCAGTTGAATATCCTGCCAATATTTAACAAGTCCCGGGCAGTCCCAGAATATATGTGTGTGATCAGCCACTTTGCCACAGATTCTCCAGCATAACGGGGATATGTTTTTGTAAAATTTAGAAATGATTAGAGGGGTTCTGAAATACCTAATTTTATTTTTCCAGTCAAATTCTTTCCATAAATTGCTATTGATGCCTTTATGGCTGATCCCACACATATCCTTCCATGCTCCATCATCAATAATAATATTCAATTCCAGCTCCCACTTATCTCGAACATCAAATGTGTTATCTCCCATTTCCCATCAGCTTTTTGTACATGAGGGACACATGATTCTTGGTCGGCAGGTGTTTTTCTCTTACAGTAATGAAGTATTGCTCTATACCTGTGGGATTTGCTTTTACTTTGTCCCAGTCGGCATGATTTTGGATATAATGTCTTATCTGCAGATATCGAAAATGATCTTTTTTAAACTTTTTTTTGTTTTGTAGTTGAGAGAAAGACTTTAAGTGATTACCTTCAAATAATTGATTAATTGTACGCAGACCACTGCTTTCCCATCTTTTAAAGCCACTATCCCACAATGACGGCTGGAATTCAATATTACCACCCATAGACATGGCCCGTGATAGGTTAATTGCACCTCCTAGTTTATTCCTTACTGAGTTCCATATTCGTAGCGTATGTTTCACCCATACATTATTCAGTTTGAGTTTCTTCCAGAGTTTTTCATTCAGAAACGGTAGGACTGATAGGCATACACCTGGTTGTGCATTCTGTTCTATTTGGATCCAACCCGCCTCCTGGTCATTATTTATCCATTGTCTTATAGCAAGTATGTGAGCAGCCCAATAATAATATTTAATGTTTGGGAGAGAGACTCCACCCAGGTCCTTTGGTGAGCATAAGACTTTCAATCTAATTCTCGGCCTCTTATTTTGCCACACAAATTTGGAAAGCATTTTGTCTAGCTGGGTAAATGTGGACATAGGAACCCATACCGGTAACGATTGAAATACGTATAGGAGCCTCGGTAGAATGTTCATCTTGACCGTCTCTACTCTTCCAAATAGAGACAGGGGTAGAACCTCCCACCTCAGCAAGTCTGCCTTTATTTGTGTTATTAATTTATTATAATTAGATTTAAAAAGTTGCATTGGATTTGGTGTTAGAGTAATCCCCAGATAACTAAATCCTTGATGGCATTGTCTAAATGATGTTATTGTATTTAGTTGGGTAGGCCATGTTCCAGATAACATCATTGCTTCGGACTTATTCTCATTGATCTTGAATCCTGAAATGTAGCCATAATCATGTAAGCATCGAAGAAGTGTTGGAATAGAGGAATTTGGATTCTTCACGTATAACAACACATCATCGGCAAATAATGCAATTTTATGCTCTGCTCCGCTCTCGTCTCTTATGCCCTGTATGTTTTGATTCTGTCTCACTGATTCGGCAAGTGGCTCAATACTCAAGGCGAACAGGACTGGACTGAGCCCATCGCCCTGTCTTGTTCCTCTACCCAGGCTAAAAAAATCAGAACAGTGTCCATTAGCCCTGACTCTTGATCTTGGATTTTTATAAAACATCATTATCCAGCCAACAAATTTGTCGCCAAAACCCATATTTAGTAATACATGCTGTAAATATTGCCAGTCCACTCGATCAAATGCCTTCTCAGCATCTAAGCTGAGAAGCATTGATGATTCTTTTCTTGAGGCGGCAAGTGATGCAGGTTTAGGGTTTTTCTGATATTATTTGAACCGTGACGGCCATTAATAAAGCCCGTTTGATCAGGCTTTACCAGTTTCTTAATATATTTTGGTATGCGTTTGGCAAGGATACTTGTTAAGATCTTAAGGTCGACACACAGAAGACTAATAGGTCTGTATCCAGTACACAGCGTGGGATCTTTTCCCTCTTTCTTGATCACCGTTATTATAGCTTCTGACCAGGAGGCAGGTGGGTCTTAGTTGTTCAGAGCATCATTATATATTCTTGTCAAAACTGGAGACAGTTCATTTATAAACGTCTTGTAATATTCCCCAGGGAATCCGTCGATTCCCGGTGACTTGTTATTTTTCAAGTTACTAATAGTCTCTCTGACCTCAGCTATTGTTATAGGCTTTACCAAGTCCGCAGTCTCATCATTAGCTAATTTAACCATGTTAAGTGGCTCCAAGAATCTTGTAATCTTTTCCGTTTTATCAATTTGATTTTGGCCTTCATATAGCGAAGTGTAGTAAGCTGCAAATGCTCCTGTTATGTCTTTAGGTTGTGTTACTATGTCATTAGTTATTGGATGTTTAATTTTTGTCACAATTCGGCCTGAAAGTAGTCTGCTTGCTTTGTTACCCATTTCATAATATTTTCTATTTACAAACCTAAGTGCCCCTTCTGCCTTGTAGGTGAGTAATTCGTCCAATGTTTGCTTAGTTTCTTTTAGTATGGGGAGTATTTTTTTGTCTTGTGTTTTCTTATGTTCATTTTGTAACTTCCTAATATTGGCTTCTAATTTCCCCTGTTCATTTAGTCTTTGTCTCTTTATCCTAGAGGATACAGCTATTATCTTCCCTCGCATTACAGCTTTGCATCCTTCCCATAGAACAGAGGGGGAAATATTATCAATATCATTAAAATTTAAGTATTCAGCCAAATCATTTTTTAACTCTTGGCACACATTATGATCAGTTAGAAGAGAAACATTAAGCCTCCAATACCTAAAGCGCTGCTCTACACCCAGGCGGATACTCAACGTAGTTGGCGCGTGATCGGAAATTGTTATGGGTTCGATTTTGCTCTCTATAGCTCTATATGACTCTTTTTTTGATATAGCAAAGAAGTCTATTCTCGAATAGGACCCATGTACATGAGACATGAACGTGAAATCCCGTTCTCTTGGATGAAGAGAGCGCCAAATATCCACCAGACCTAATTCTTCCAACATACCTTGCAATGCCACCATCTTTTTAGGTTTTGGCCCAACATCTTTAGGTAACCGATCCATTGTCCTATTTAGTGTACATTTAAAATCGCCCCCTACAATAATTATTCCTCTTCCTTTATCGGCCAAGATAGAAGCGATTTTCTGAAAAAACTGTGGGCAGTCTTCGTTAGGGGCATACAGATTCAGTACTGTCACTTTTACATCATCAATCTTGCCCACTACCATGACATAGCGACCCTCATCATCCCGTATTAGTTCTTCATTATGAAAATTTACTGATCTATGAAAGAGAATGGCAACTCCTCTTTTTTTACCACTTTTACACGATGCACTGTATACCTGATCTACCCATTCGCACTTTAATTTCAAGTGTTCTTTGTCCGTCAGGTGCGTTTCTTGGATAAGTGCAATAGAGCAACACAATTGTTTTAGCTGACTATACAGTTTTTTCCTCTTGATGGGATTATTGATACCTTTTATATTATAGCTGACCAAGTTAACCAAAGACATATTTGACTAATAAACGTTTCAGCAGAAAATGGTTATCTTTACAATTTTTTGCAGTGACAAAAAGACATGTTTTATGATCGTTTAAACCCAGAACATCTGTCAAAAAACAAGCAACACAGAACCTTGGCAGAACTGATGCCGTAACATATTCAACTTCCAAGTAACCAGCTGGTCTTAAAGTGATCAGCTCCCGTTGGTATAAGGGCAGAGATAGGTGACGAGCTATCTCTGGGATTAATGTAAGGCAAAATGCCAGTGCAGTCACCTTTGTGTGGAGACTGCTTTGTGAGTGCATTACACTCAGGGGTCACTCCTAATCGTCCAAATTGAGACTATGTAGTAAAATTATACAGCGTTTTTTATTTTATTTTTTTGAATACAGTATATAAACTTTTCACAATTCTTATTAAAAATAAAATAAAACATCCTCAGCATCTTATTATTGTAAACTTAATGCAACATTTCTTTGTAAGGCAATACTTTTCTTTATGTCGCAAGGCATAAGGCGCATTGAGTTGCCTTGTGTACGAAATGCGCGGTATAAATAAAGTTGCCTTGCCTTGCCTTGCCTTTATAAGACAATACTTCTCTACTGCATTTCGTTAAAGAAGGTGTTGTAGTCCGCAGCTGCAAGCGTCGCCTCTCCTCTGCGCGTATCTTGTCCTGCCAGCAGCCATCTGTCCTCCCTCGCCGCACTCTCCAGCCGCTCTCGCTCCTCCGTCCGCACAGCGATGCCCATCTCCTGTAGGTGAGTGGCGGCCTCCATCAGTGTCGTGTAGGTTTTCTCTCCCGTCTCCAGATGAATCTTTAGTTGAGCGGGGTATAGACATTTCGCACTGATACCTTTCATTTTATGTTGCTTGATTATGTTCCGGACTCGCCCTCTCTTTCTCTGCAGATCAGGGGAGTAGTCATGATCGAAATAAATCAGTTTTCCCTCAAGGAAGGTTTTCTTTTGGCCCCATGCAAGTCGAAGCACATGTTCTTTAACTGTGAAGTCTAGAAATCTTACAATTATGGACCTTGGGGGGGGGGGGGGGGCTTCAGTATCTCAGGGTTTGGGCACAAGCGCCCGATGGGCTCTCTCTATCTTCAGCTCCATGTCCGGTTTGTTTAGGACTTGGCGAATGAGATCTTGTATGAAGCTCATCATGTCTCGTTTTTCGCTGCCCTCTGGGACCTGGTAAATTCTAAGATTGTTGCGTCTTAGCCGGTTTTGCAGGTCCTCACAGCGCGATGTGAGATCAAGTTCCCGGTGAAGCAGGTACCTTAATGTACGTTCATGCCGCATTCCCCGGTCCTGATTTTCGCCGATTCTCTTTTCCGCCTCATTTAGTCTGTCTTCGTGCTTCAAGATTTTCGTGTTGAGCTCTTGTACTGAGAATTCAAGTCGATCGAGCGAGGCTTTGGTTCGTGTGTGGCCCTCCTGGTTTTCAGCTCTCACTTTCTTCAACTCTGCCATTAGCGCTGCGATGCTATCTTGTTGCACACCTGTAGCTGCATTGCTAGCTTTAGCGTGGTTAGCCAGGCTTTCCTCCGTTTCGTTCTTCGCATTGTCGCGTCTGGTTGTAGTTTTGCTTACTTTATTGGTTCCACTCATGTTGTCCACTGTCCAGGTGTCAAAATGCCGAGATTGAGTAACGCTGTATACTCAAACTTAAAACTTTTGGACGAGAGCCCCCTCTTCAAGCTGCAGCTGCAGGCATGACGTCAGCGGAAGTCCGATACCCGTCAATTTATTTTTGTATTTCTTATATTGAAGCATTATATGTTGAAGCACATCTTTTCACATAGCCTGCAATACATCTACTATTGGACATTCCGATTTTGATCTCTCATTATTGAAACAAACAATCTGGATTTTACTTACTCACACTTGACATCGACCCTGAAAATAATTTCTTTGCAAGACCTATTTGTCAATTGTCAATATTATGCTGAGGATCTTTACAATAGTAAATTCAAGAAAGTGAATTCATTCTCTGTAATCCACTTCAACAGTCGAAGCCTCTATGCAAATTTTGACCTTATCAAGAGTAAATTGTTTTCAAAACCATTCAGTGTGATTCTAATGACAGAAACATGGATGCATAATGACAGAGAAATGGATTTTAGTATCGAAGGTTTTGAGTTTATAAGTCAGAACAGAAGAAATAAGCATGGTGGAGCTATGCTGGTAGACTCAAATTTAGGTTATACAATTATTGAAAATAAGACTATGGTGGTGGATGACATACTTGAATGCCTTAAAACTGAAATTGCTAATCCTAAAAAGAAAAATATTATTGTAAGGTGTATTTATAGAACACCTGGGTCTAATATAGAGGTGTTTTCGAATTGGATGGAGGAGCTCTTTTCAGGCTCAAATCAGAAGCTCATGTTTGTGGGGGGAGACCTTAACATCGATCTGCTAAACCCAAATAAGCACAGAAATACTGACGAATTTATAAATACTCTATTCAGTATAGGTTTGTTTCCTTTAATAACTAAACCGAGTAGAATCACAACCCATAGTGCTACTTTGATTAATAATATTTTTTCCAATGACATAGAAAGTAATACAGTCAGCGGATTAATGATAAATGATATCAGTGATCATCTTCCAGTTTTTGTATTACATAAAAATGAATATAAAAAAACTGAAGATGAAAACATGTATTGGTTTAGACAAGGCATATGATGAGTTTGTACTAGGGGTGGGTATAGATAAAATTTTTTAATATAGATTACTTTTGAAATTAGGGGCGACGGTGGCGCAGATGGTAGAGCGGGTCGTCTCATGATCGGAAGGTCAGGGGTTCGAATCCCGCCTCCTGAAGGTGCACATTGTCGTTGTGTCCTTGGGCAAGACACTTCACCCTCCTTGCCTACAGTGTCTGCGTACACTGGCGTGTGAATGAGAGAGTGAATGGGCCCCCTATGAGAGACTAACAGGCCCGTTTGGAACCATGAGGCTGTCCTTCTGTGGACCCACCACCTGCAGGAGGAGCCATAGGGGACTGGTGCTATGTGACTTGGGCAGCTCCAACAGCTGCCCCCACGACCCGGCAACGGACAAGTGGGAGAAAATGGATGGATGGACTTTTGAAATTAATCTATAGATTAAAATGGTTTATTTTATTTCTGATGGAATATGTGCTACCCAAAAATAATAACTAAAATTGAGACCAGTTGTTTACAAAATGCATCACAAGCTGCTTAAGAAAGCTGTTAAACTATGATAATAAAGGACGGGGCGAGAGAGAAAAAAATATTTAAATATAGTCGGACTGGACCGGACAGCGGCGCCCCATAGGCCATTTCCTCATAGCGTTTGACATTGGCGTCCCATAGCGTCAACATGCTTATAACAAAAGTCACTGCTGGAGGGGGGCGGAGAGAGAGAGGAGTGCAGGGTTGACAGAGGGACAGTTTGTGAACGCATGACCGCGGGACGTGAGCGCGGGCTGCGGGCAAACGGTTTCAGAGCGCGGCTCTGGGAAAACGCTCCCAGCGCCAGCGCTGTCCCGGGCCATAGGAGAGTAAAAGGCGCGCGGGGTCCGTGAGTGACGAGGCGGCTACAGGAGCCCCGTCACTCACGTCTTCCACCTGTTCGCTCAGCTCCGCTCTGGGCCGCCTCCGAACGGCAGCAACATCACCACACAGTCTCCTCCTCAGCCCCGGTCATCTCCGCCGCTGCTCCACGAGGAGCTCAAAGTGAGTCATCATAGCGTAGTATAGATCCCACCCCCAACTCAACTTTAAGAATAGATTAACGCCGATATTTTTTTTATCGCCCGACAAGACTATCGCGTTAACGCAGCACGTTAACTCCGATAACGGCCCACCACTAGTTTGTACACATATTTCAAAAAGTTTATGATTAAAATTGAATGAAATGAAAAAATACAGTAAAAACAGAAAGTGCAAAGAAAACCCATGGATGTCTAAGGGATTGTTAAATGCTTGCAAGAAAAAAAATTTATTCTACAAAAAATTTATAAATAATAGAACAAAAGAAGTTGAGGATAAATATAAGAAATATAAAAATAAACTGACAGGTATCATTAGAAAATGTAAACAGGATTATTATAATAAGTTGTTAGATAGCAATAAGAATAATATTAAAGGTTTATGGCACATCTTAAATAGTTTAATTAGAAATAAACCAAGAACGATTAATTATCCACAATATTTCAAAGATGAGGATAACACTATAAAAAATATGAATGAAGTAGTCGAAACATTTAATACATTCTTCGTAGATGTTGGACCAAACCTTGCTGCAAAAATTGCAAACGTTGAGAACTATAATTGTGAACTGATAGACACAAATCCTATGTCCTTGTTCCTCAACCCTGTGGAGGAAAAGGAGATACTGGACATTGTTAAAGGGTGTAAAAATAAAACTTCGACCGATTACCATGACATGGACATGAAAACTTTAAAAACTGTTATTGAAAGTGTCTCTAAGCCGTTAACTTACATTTGTAACTTATCGTTGCACACTGGACAATTTCCTGATGGTATGAAAGTAGCAAAAGTGATTCCTCTGTTCAAGGCAGGAGATAAACATCTCTACAAACTACAGGCCTGTTTCCCTTTTACCGCAATTCTCTAAAATCTTAGAAAAGGTTTTTAACTCTAGACTCGACAGCTTTATCGAAAAGTGTAATTTACTCTCGGACAATCAGTTTGGTTTTAGGAACAATCACTCAACCTCACACGGCTCTTTGATATAACTGAAGAAATAACTAATGCTGTAGATAACAAGAAATATGCAATAGGGTTATTTATTGACCTGAGTAAAGCGTTTGATACAATAAACTATGATACATTAATTAATAAACTAGAACATTATGGAATTAGGGGGGTAGCTCTACAGTGGGTTACCAGTTACTTAAAAAATAGAAAACAATGTGTGAAAATCGGTGATTATTAGTCGAGTTGACGACAAATTGTCTGTGGTTTACCTCAAGGTTCTATTCTGGGCCCAAAATTGTTTAATATGTACATTAACGACATTTGTAAAACGTCTGAAGTACTTACATTTATCTTGTTTGCTGATGATACAAATATTTTTGCATTAGGAGACGACTTACAGCAGCTGTGTCGGATTGTTAACTTGGAACTCAAAAGTGTCAACAAGTGGTTCAAACAAAATAAATTATCTTTAAATCTGAGTAAAAGCAAAATGATTATATTTGGCGGCTGTAATTCCAATGCTCAGGAAGCAATTCAGATAGAGGGTGTTGTTATCGAGCGAGTGCATGAAATCAAATTCCTTGGTGTGATTATTGATGACAGAATTACTTGGAAATCTCACATTAAATATATATCTACGAAAATATCAAGAAACATTTCAGTAATAGCAAAAGCAAAGCACATTTTAAACATCAAAGCTCTACATACCTTATACTGTTCTCTGATTTTGCCCTATTTATATTATTGTACTGTGGTTTGGGGTAGTACTTATAAAAACACAGTTAAACCAATAGTATTGTTGCAAAAAAGAGCTATCCGAGTAATTCATAAAGTTGGGTTTTTGGACCACACAAACTCATTATTTTTAAATTCAAAGGTCATGAAGTTTTGTGACATTGTTATGTTATTCAAAGCAACGTATAAACTGTTACCAAACCAAACACAAAGAAGGATCCAAGAACGTACTGGTCGTTATGAATTACGTGATGAATTAAACTTTAGGATTCAGAAACATAGCACAACTTTGAAAAGTTTTAGTCCAACAGTTAATGGTGAACAATTGTGGAATAAACTGGAGATGGAGTTGAAACGATGTCCAAACATCAACCTGTTCAAATATAAATACAAACTAAAGACTTTTTAAATATACAGAGGAAGAAATGCGTTGCCACTAGGGGGAGCAGGAGGATCAATGTTGTGTATTGTTTCTTCTATAATCAAGGAAGAGTGTTGCTGCTTGGAACGGTTGTCATTCTATTGCTCAAATTACAAATGGAGAATTAGGGTTGGCAGGTTATGGATCTGTTGAGAGGAATCCTCCCAACGGGCTCTAAACCTTGTCCTTTAATGCACCACTCAGCATAGGAACATCATCTATAAAATCAGCTGTTAGGGCAGCTGGATGGGGGTTTGTTGGTGGGGAGCTTATTGCCCTCTTCAACTGGCCCGCTCTACACTCTGGCTTTTTAATGCACCACACTATGCAGGGCTACATCATACTTCACACATAACTCAAATAAATAAATAAATAAATAAATACATAAATAAAAGATAATAATAATAATAATAACAATAATAATAATAATTAATTAAACTCAAATTAAAATGATATTGAGGATGGTAATGACATCTGGGAAGTAGTAAGATCTCGGAGTATAATAAGTATTAATGCTTTTTAATGCATTACACTATGTAGGGCTTTCATAATACATTATAAAAAAAAAAAAAAGGAAATTGTACACAAATTGATATTATACTGAGGATGGTAATGACAACTGGGAAGTAGCAGGATCACAAAGTATAATATATACTGCTGCATAATAACGTGCCTTTATAACATTAAATAGTGACTTCCGGTAATGTTACACTAGTGATTTTAGTAATGTACTAATGTTTGGCATTGGTAACAATTTGCAAGAAATATATTAATGATCATCATTTGTTATTTGCACTTATAATCCTTTTGCTTCGGCCCACTCCTTTTGAGCATACTAACTGCTCAAAAAAATAAAATAAGCTGTTCTGAGTGCCGGTGCTAGAGTTGTGTTCAAGAGCACTTGTTTCTCGTAGGACCGGTCACCGAAGGAACCACATCCGGGTTAAGGTAGCTACTTTGCGGAAGTAGCATTTCCGCAAATTGAGCGCAAAACTTTGACGATCTCGTCCAATATAAGGTGAGTTTGTTATTTGACGATTTCGGTGCGTAATGAATTAGCAACATTCGGCTGTTCAATAGCTCCATCTAGTGACGCGCGAAATAGCCACCGTGACCGCATTTTTATAGTATTCAGACCTATTACAGCGCTAGAACGCATGTTTTTAGAACATGCCATTCAAGTTAATATCTATAATCATTGTAACAATAGCGTATTACATTTTATCCCTTCTTTTACACAGAGAAAAAATGAAACCGTCCATGTTTTATGCTAAGCGACCTCAAGCTGGACCTATTGGACCGCAAACTAGAGTTCCCCCGCCCGCCAGTGACGACAGCTGTCTCAGTGACAGTGATGACGACGATGATGAGGACTACACTCCTAAACCCTGTGATGAAAACAGCAGTAATAATGCTATCATTTTGAGTAGAATTTTTGGAGAAATGCACTTGTTACATCTGCTCTCTAAACTCTAAAGGGGTGCAAAAAAGTTAGGAAAATGTGCAATCAAAGGAGAACCGTATAATCTGCAAATAAGTAATGGTAAACAGAGGTATCTTATGTACAATGAATAATAAAACTCATTTAAAAAAGGGGTAAAATATTATGAATATTAATAAAAAAGGTGACATGTGTATGTTATGTAGATAAATTGTCTGCACTTTTCTAAAGTTTTTTTTTTAAATGTTTTACATCAGTGATGAAGGCAGCAGCAGCAGCAGTGAGAGGGTACTGATGACAGCAGTGATGAAGATGCACTTCCTGGGACCAGTACTACTGCATCAACTGCTTCTACAAAAAAAAGACAAAGGGTAGCATGGGAGACAGTAAATCTGAAAAAGCCATTCCAACATGGCAAAGCAATCTGTATTGCACACAATAAAATCCAAATAGTGCTTTTAAATTGGATCAGAAAGAGTTGGAGCAGTTCGCATTTGCCCCGTTCAAGGATGTACTGGTCCAGTGCATGTCGATTTTCGCAAGTGGCTGATGTGATATGCCGGGACAGATGGGAAGAAATCAAACGTTTCATTCATTTCAATGACAACATGGCCCCCATCAATGATGACAGGCTTTTCAAAATAAGGCCACTTATTGATTCGCTGCTTCCCAAGTTTCAGGCTCTCCCTCAAGATCAAATGTTGTGCATCGATGAACAAATGGTGCCATTCAAAGGCAGATCAGGCTTGAAACAATATATCCCGAAGAAGCCATACAAATGGGGCTACAAAATCTTCGTGCTCTGTGACACAAGGGGCCTGGTGCATTCATTTGAAATCTTTGCAGGCAAAATTGATCCTGTACCAGGACAACCAGACATTGGTGCAAGTGGGAACATTGTGCTGAAGCTTGCACAGGTTATTCGTCCTAATATCAATCACCTGCTGTACTTTGACAACTGGTTTTCCTCTTTGAATTTGTTTGTTGCGCTTGCAAAGATGGGAATTCCTGGCCTTGGGACTGTGCAGAAAAACCGCCTGCAAGGGTGCAGTTTCAGTGAAGACAGTGAAATGAAGAAGAAAGGACGAGGGGCATTTGAAGAGCAAGCGGTTGTGGTAGACGGGGTGAAAATGAGAGCAGTGAAATGGTTTGACAACAGAGGGGTGATTGTTGCCAGCTCTTTTGCCAGTGCCCAGCCCATGACTAACGTGGAGAGATGGGACAGGAAGTTGAAAAGGAAAGTCACTGTGGAACGCCCAAGCATCATCACCTTGTACAACAAGTTTATGGGCGGTGTTGATGCTCTTGATGCACTCATTGCATATTACCGCATCCACATCAGGTCAAAAAAGTTCTACCATAGGTTGTTTTTTCACTTTGTGGATATGATCATTGTCAACAGTTGGCTTTTGTATCGCCGTGATTGTGATGCACTCGGTGTTCTAAAGAAGAAGCAGAACTATTTGCTATTGCACAAGCACTTTGCATGCAAGGCAAGGATCTGGCAAAGAAAAGGGGCCGGCCCCCATCACTGGATGTTGAAAGGGAGTTTGAAAGGAAAAAACATCGAGGTCCAGCTCAGGTCATTCCTATACAGGAGGTCAGATCAGATTCTGTGGGTCACTTCCCAGTGGTTACAGAGATACGTAAACGCTGCAAACTCCCACTCTGTACAGGCCATTCTGCCTTCAAATGTGAAAAGTGATATGTTAACCTGTGCCTAAACAAACGCAACAACTGCTTCCGTCTGTTCCACAAATAAGTTTGTGTTTGTCCACAAGGTCAGTTAAATAGAAACAGAGTTATGAGTAAAGAGTGTTTTGCTTCTTGTGCTTTTTAAAGGTTTAGTATTTGTATTTTGTGGCATTTTATGAAATGGTTGAGCTCTGTTTACTGTTGAAATAGCATAAGCTGAACACATAATTATTCCGAGTATCCTTTACAGCATTTACATTTGTAATAATTGTGAATAAATAAATTTGGTCATTTTAATACATTTGCAGTTTTTGCCTGTTGTCGCAAATTTGCGCCATACCTAAAACTATACCTGTACTATGTGCTACAGACAAATTAACAATCTCCACTTAATTTAGCATCATCTTGAAAGCAAAAACACTGATAATATTTTTTTTTTAATAATTGGAAATTAATTCAGGCGTCAAGGGGTTAAAAAACATTTATTGTTAGAATATGTTTTGTACATAGTCAATTTAAGCAGCTGTACTGACACTGGTGTACTTTTGTGCTTTACTCCTTTTTTCACCTGGCTGGCTGAACTAAATATAAAAGGGAAACCTAACGCCTGAGTGAAGTCCAGTGTTTATCTTTGGTTTGGGTCCAAACTCTTTCAAGTGTGGGAAGGCTGCACAAAAGTGGGAAACACTTGATAGCCACCTTGTGTGCCTATGCCTTTTCAGCTCTGCCCATACATTTTCAACGGGACTGAGATCAGGACTTTGTGACGACCACTTCAAAACATTGACTTTGTTTTCCTTAAGTCACTTTGTAACCAGTTTGGCAGCTTGGCTTTGGGTCATTGTCTAGTTGAAAGGCCCATCTGCCCAAGCTTTAACTTCCTGGCTCTTGAGATGTTCGTACAATTTTTCCACATAGTTTTTATAATATTTACAAAACGTGACAATTTATATCAGTCAGTTTTGTTGATATTGAGGTTCGTTTTGCAAAAGGGAAGCGCAATGAAGCGCAAAGCTTATGGACAGGGACCCACAATTAAAATTTACAACATACCAAAGTGCCGAAGCAAAGAAAATACATAATTACAAAAGAAAAACAGAAATGACAAAAATTGCCTGTTAAATTTACCTTTCCAGTCTCTACACATCATAATATTCGAATCAGATTGACATAGTTTGTACATCATGAGATTTGCATTCAGGGGCCAGACCAACATGCGACCAATGTGACTCATCAGTCATATGGATTTTTAAGCATAACGTAGCAATACATTTTGCTTAAAAAGCTTTCTAAACACGTAACATTAATGTGATTCCCTTCTTCATGATGTCATCTATTTTGTGAAGTGCACCAGTCTCTCCCGCAGCAAAACAACCCCACAGCATGATGCTGCCACCCCCGTATTTCAAAATTGGGATGGTGTTCTCAGGCTGCAAGATTCACCCTTTTTTCCTCCAAACGTGACCATGGTCATTATGGCCGAAATTTACTTTCTTTTTTGCCGCCAGACCACAGGATACAGTGCCTTGCGAAAGTACTAATACACCTTGAACTTTTGCACATTTTGTCATGTTTAAAACCCTAAACGCAAATATTTGATTTTGAATGTTTTACTGAAAGTTCACACACAAGTAACAGACAACTGTGAAGTGAAAGCAAAATGATACATGATTCTGTTATTTTTCAAAAAATAGAAAAGTGAAAAGTGGGGCGTGCATAAGTATTCATACAGCATTTTCTGAGTGCATTAAATTGCCTTTATAACATTCCTAATGACTGCAGAAAGTTCACACCTTGCCCTAACCATTAAATAGAGGCCACCTGTGTGTAATCTACTCTCAGTATAATTCCAGCTGTTCTGTGAGGGTCTCAGAGCTATGGTCAGAGTGTATTGGTCACTAAACAACATCATGAAGGCCAAGGAGCTCACCAGAGAGGTCAGGGATAAAGCTGTGGAGAAGTTTAAAGCAGCGTTAAGTTATACAAAGATTTCCCAAGATTTGAACATCTCACGGAGCACTGTTCAATCCATCATTCAGGAATGGAAAGTCTCTGCGTCTGGCCGGCTCTGTGGACTCTTTTAAAAAGGATCTGAAGACATTTTATTGTTTTTTGCTCTTTTCCTGTACAGCACTTTGTGATTTTATCTGTGAAAAGCGCTTTATAAATAAACTTTACTTATTTACTTACTTACTTACTAATTCTGCCTGTTCCTGACAGAAACGGTGACTTGTCTGCGCTACCTGTTGTTTTAGCAGATGATGTCCCCTTACTGATTCTTCCAAATGTGACCCCAACTGCTCACACTTTTGTGTGCATGGACCCAATTCTCTTTTTAATTGCTCCTCTTTATCTATCAAAGCGCTGTTGTTAGCATGTTGGTCTGTTATAGTGCCATAATCATAATGTCTAGGTTGCGTGTGAGGGGAAATGTTTGACAGTGTCACAGCGTTTTTATGTGGAAACAGAACTGACCCTGTCGAGGATCCAGGCTGAGATGCTCCTGGCAACTCGACCTGTATTTCTCCGTGGTTACACCCCGCCATTCCGACACACCGCTAATCCGACATTGAGCTCTAATTGTCGGAATTGCGGTGTTTCCATTTATTATCAAACGTCCCGCCACTCCGACAATTTTTTTCACCCTTTGTCGGAGTGGTGACACCTTTATCTTTTATGCAACGTGCCGCTATTCCGACACACAAGATAATTATCAACAATTATTATTGTTTTACGTTTTGCCTGATTAATGAAGAGACAATGCCTGTGCGTCTCCCCTGATCGTTGGTACGTGTTTTTTGTCTTTCGCATCGTTCTCATAACTGCAATGATGAAACAGTGGCACAAACACGGTTTACTTATTTAAAAAAGCTCTTCTTAATTCCATTCAGTCACGGTTATATAATTATTTGTCCAGAATTTCCGCGCGTTTGTGGACAAAAAAAGGGAGAGTGAATGCATCTCCCACGCCGCCTTGGCTAGAACATGGATAAGTGTTTTGACATGTAAAACAAGCGTGATGAGCGCAGCAGGTGGAGACAGACCTGTTGTTGTGGATTACGAAAAATAAGTTTTGCCAAATGGAGCTAATGATCGACCAGACGAGTGAGAGTCATGGATAAAGAGGTGAAGAGTTCTACGACTGATGATCGAGTGCACAGTGAGTGTTTTGATGCTGATTCTGTGGAGTAAAGTCTGGCTGAATGTGCCGCTGTTGCACAGACTCATGTGACATAAAGCGCGTGTGTTTATTGCTATTGTTTGTCTTGATAGATTCAGTGTTTGCCCGTGTCACACAGTGACTGGAGCATATGACTTAGTTTAGGGTTGAACTGGTGCGCCTGCACCCCCCCCCCCCCCAATAATACGCACACCCATGCGCGCTGCTTTGTGGAGAAGGCCTTGTTTTCGGACAGTGTTTTGAACGAAGGGGAGCGCGTGGCTCGGTCAGCGCTGTGAGCGGCGCGTGCGCTTGTCTTAAAGCCTTGAGCGACAGCTCCAGTGTCTGAGTGTAAAACGTCCAATAGTGCGCGGCGTATTAACCGCGGACTTCAGCGCTTTGTTGTAAAATACAGACTAACTGCACCTGTCACTGCCTCACGAGCCTCTGCACCCCTGGGCCGACAGCGGGGATGAACAGGGAAGGTGGCGTTGACAGAAGGCAAACAGATACGCTCAAAATGATTGTCGGAATAGCGGTACCAAAAAGTGTCGGATTGGCGGGGTGTCGTAATGACGGTGTGTCGGGATGGCGGGGTGTCGGGATAGCGGGGTGTCGGAATGGCGGGGTGTCGGAATGACGGTCCGTCCCCTTTCTCCGTCTAGGACAGTTTGTGGTTCCAAAAAGCCTTCAGTGAGTGGCTCGTGTGTGCTCGGCGTGTGGCTCCGCAGGCTGGCTGGATCTTTCATATGGAGGCGACGCTGAGGATGACGATGTCGGTACAGTCTCTGTAGTCGGCGGGGCTCCGCTACAAACGGCAGATATACAATTAGCACACGTTTAAAAAAATAAAATGAAATAAAAAATAAACATCAGAATATACAGTAAGCTTTTTTCATACATACCCATGCTCTGAGTTTTCGAAAAGTGACCGTAGGTCGAAATCGTAAATCTCAAATTGTGACAAAGGCTGGGCTCTGTAAAATCAAACATGCACTAAGGCTATACAGGGTTTCACTATAAATGTAAAACATAGAAATATAACCATTTTGTTAGAATATGAGAAAAAACACAATATTAGAACACGTGAAATACAACGTTTTTGTTAAGAGTGTGGGCGCCGCCATGTTGGAAAAACAGTCGCGTACTGACGACGTCATAACACTATTTTGGACCATTGCACACAAAAGTTAGCGTTGTAAACAGCAGACACACAAAATCAGGCAAAAAGAGCTTACCCTTGTCTCACACCGCCAAGAAATGCAGGTTTATTGTGAAAACCGCGTCCCACTTCCACACAGCTGGGACCTGTTAAAAGAAGTACATATTTTGGTTATAAAGAAAAACAGCCCTGTCAGAAAATACAGCGTACCTTGGTCGAAACAGCGTTTTTTATCCGAAGTCACTCCTCCAAAACCTCCCGTTCCTGCCTCAACACTAGCGGTTGTTGCAACTGTAAAACATACATGCTTTAGAAATGTAGCTTTTCAGACATTAACACTTTTAAACTGAGGTCTCAAAAACGAGGAAAATAAGTACCTTCCGTGTCAGAGAAATCCTCCTCGTAACATCTTTTCCCTATGTAAACAAAGCTAGTTTTAGAAAGAAAAACAATTAAATCATTTGTCATGTAGCTTCTACGAAATATCCGATAAAAGAGGGCTTACCGTTTGATAACGCCATCTTCTTGTTTAAAACCGTCCGCCGTTGTCCTCTGTCCTTGTTTTAAAGCTGGTCCTTCGGTGACCTACGTGTACACTTGCGCTGTAAAAGACTCTATACTGACTCGTCTTTTTGCACAGGCTTTATACCAGTCGGAGTGAATAAAACGCCATAAAACACTTTGAAGACATAATCAGCGACACCATCCATGCTGTAAAAAGTCCTTAAAAGCACGATGCAGGCAAAAAAAAGCTTGTGAGTGGACTTGTGTTTTGTTTACGGAAAACACGCTGGGTCGTGACGTAACCCTGGGACCACGTGGAAACTTGTAAACATAGCCCGTGACATTCTGTGACAGCGAGAACAATGGAGTTGTTTGGGAAAATGCTCGGAGACAGATGTAAAAACACTTTGGGGATATCAGACGTTTTGGACAGCGGTCATAAATTATCGATAAACAGGGGAGTGGATATCCACTGGGAACATCTGTGTGGGCAGATGTAAAAACACCAGACGTTTTTGGACAATGGTCATATATTATCGAAAACAATAGGCTGTGGACATCCGGCTGTCGTAAAACGTGTGTGTGGGGGGGAGTGGCGGGGGCGAATAAGGTGCAGTAATATTACTACTGACTTAGCCCCACCCCTAAGCAAACGCCAACTCACCAAAACAAAGCATGAAGGCCAGAAAACAATGGCAATAAAACCAATTGTGATTCTGAAATAAAACCTGTTCAGTTGGGGCGACCTTCACCTCTGTCTGATCGATCACATGTGACGTGGCCTGAAGATCAACCACTAGAGGAGCATCAGAGGAGACATTTGGTCAGTCAGGGCCTTGACTATGAGAGACCAACAGGCCCGGTTAGAACCATGAGGCCGTCCTTCTGTGGACCCACCACCTGCAGGGGGCGCTATAGGGGCTGGTGCAGCTCCACCACCTGCAGGACCCGGCAACGGACAAGTGGGAGAAGATGGATGGATGGGCTGAGGAACAACCAGAGGAATGTCCTCATTTAGTTTATTCCACATCGCCTTAAAAACACACTAAGCCTTCATCATTGAACTAGTGCTGCCCTCTTGTGGCCACCCTCGCATGTATTTCTTCTGTACATTTGTGTTGCGTATTGACATATTGTATGTCTTAGTCTTTTATTGTGTTCTCACTGGTTGATACTGACTTCGCTGCTGCTGTCTCTGTCATCGATGGTTCTATTTGCTCGTCTGCTTCACTGTTGGACTCTCCTGCAGCTGCTGTGGAATATGATGCTTTATTTTCTCTCCTTTCATCTGTCGGCCTTTGCCAGATTATACAGTTGTGCGGTCAATAAATACTCTTAAATATCTTAGTTTAGTTGCTGACTTTGTAATAATATTGGCAAGATCCTCGAAGCTTTTAGATTTGGGTAAAGCTGAACTGGAGAAAATGTGCTTGGAGCTCATTTTCTCCAGTTTAACCCAAATCTAAAAGCTTCTTGAATAAAGCGTCAAAATAGCGATGAAAACGCAACAAATAAGCGACAAAAGAGCGACAAAAAGTGACCAAAACTAAATAAGAACAACGATGAAAACGTGAGAAAAAAGATCCGTTTATAAAAGTCGACCTGAAGAAAATGTGCTTGGTTAAGGTGGGGGGTAAGAGGTTAAACAGGGCCATTAACCTTATGTACGACTTCAAACCTGATGCAGGAGTGAAGTGAACAGAAAGATGAGAGTTGAAACCATGAGAATAAGGAGGTCACTTCAGGACATGGCCGACAGACACTTTTACTAAATCAATAAAGCTCCAAAATGAGCATATATTTAGCTCTTTGACTCGTAATATCATTAGCTTCACTTTATTCACGCCTTCACATTCACCTCTTTATCTTTAGCGTGTTTACCTTTATACGTTCACTTTCGCCGCTCCACAAACCTGTTCTGCCTAGCAACAGGTGATATTCCGCCTGGTGCATGAACATGGTGTCACTCTGAGCTCCGCCAGTTCGTATAAAAACCCTGGACATGTTTCTGCAGAGACTTTTCAGTCACGGATAGAGACAGAGCAGAGTGTGAGGAAACTTTTGGAAACTTTCCGCTCTAAAACACGATGAAGCCGTGTGTTCATCTGCTGCTGCTGCTGGGAGCTCTGATCCACGGAGGCAACACCAGTGAGTAACTCTGGCTTTATCCACACACCTGGTCTTTCAAAGGAGACAGAAACAGTCTGTAGAAATGCATTTGTTTACCGTGTTGGTAATGCAGACTCTGTACAGTATTTGGCTCATAAAAGTTACATAATGCACCTTTTTGCTATAATACTTTCTCTTTCCATTTAGTGATGCCAGATTAGAACAATGAACTTGAAATTAATTCAGGCACAAAACAACAAACATTTCTTTATTACATTTAAAATAAAATAAAATGTGAATATTGCATATTATTCATTATATCATTCAGACAGTATTTTACACGTTTAAAATAGTTCAACCAATGGCTGACTCTTTGATCATTAGCCTCTGCCTGTTCTGAGCTTATGAGTTATTACTCAAAAATGTCCTCCCTAGTCCCTAACCCGCCCTTCACTATAGGGCCTGCCTCCACAGGCACAGCTCACATGGTCCACCCGGTTTGGCGAGCTTTTCCACTGCGGAGGCCAGGGTCAAACCGGTCTGAGCAGGTATACGCAGGGCTGTCAACTTTTCACCCAACTTTGGAGTGAGACATCGCTCGGTCCTGAGCTGGGTGGCCCTTTTCTTGGCTATAATGTCTCATAATTGTACAAAATTAAAAGCTAAAGACAAGTTTATGCTTTGGGTGGCTGTGCACAGCAAGTGTTGCATAGACAAAAGCAACCTCAAAGTATGTGAGTGGATCTGATGGAGGGTTAATAGCCATGAGAAGCTGTTTAAAATGTGAGAGAGCACTTTAGCACTTTGTTTGGGGTCCTCCCCCAAAAAACAAAATATATAATTCAGATGTGATTTCCTGCATTTTAGATCATAAATAATACTTTTAACTGGTCTATTTACTGGTGTTAAATAATTAATTTTCCTGGGCCCTCTTCAAATTGGGGCCTCTCAGCAAATGCCCAGTTACCCCCGTTCATCGTTACGGCCCTGCCAAAAGATACAATTACACAAAGCATTGTGCATAGTTGAGGGCAGTCAGTCACATGCAGCTCAGGAACATGTTTAAAACATCCTCTGCACTGAAGTCAGGTGCAATTGACCTTTCCAAAAGCCCCGCCCACTTAGTTACTGTTGCTACGTCCGTCATACTTTTGATGTCGCTGCTAAAGTGACTCGTGTTAGTGACTCTAATTGGAGCAACAAGATCAAGGCAAAAGGGGTTGCAATATGCAGCAGGGGAATATATTCAAGATATTACACAATCCAACGAAGGATAAAGGACAACTATTGACACTAAGGCATACAGACACGTCTCAAGCAAAAGCAAAGAAACCTTATTATCTATTGTGCAACAGCACAGCCTGGTGGACCAGTTGTGCTCTTGCACTCTGCTCAGTGCTCATTGCTGGTATGTCCCATTGTTTTGCATTGGAGGTCTGCGGTATGTCGGGTCAGTGTGAATCTAACCTCAGCTCTTTAGGGTCAGTGTGAATCTAACCTCAGCTCTTTAGGGTCAGTGTGAATCTAACCTCAGCACTTTAGGGTCAGTGTGAATCTAACCTCAGCTCTTTAGGGTCAGTGTGAATCTAACCTCAGCTCTTTAGGGTCAGTGTGAATCTAACCTCAGCACTTTAGGGTCCGTGTGAAATCTAACCTCAGCACTTTAGGGTCAGTGTGAATCTAACCTCAGCACTTTAGAGTCAGTGTGAATCTAACCTCAGCACTTTAGGGTCAGTGTGAATCTAACCTCAGCACTTTAGGGTCAGTGTGAATCTAACCTCAGCACTTTAGGGTCAGTGTGAATCTAACCTCAGTACTTTAGGGTCAGTGTGAATCTAACCTCAGCACTTTAGGGTCAGTGTGAATCTAACCTCATCACTTTAGGGTCAGTGTGAAATCTAACCTCAGCACTTTAGGGTCAGTGTGAATCTAACCTCAGCACTTTAGGGTCAGTGTGAATCTAACCTCATCACTTTAGGGTCAGTGTGAATCTAACCTCAGCACTTTAGGGTCAGTGTGAATCTAACCTCATCACTTTAGGGTCAGTGTGAATCTAACCTCAGCACTTTAGGGTCAGTGTGAATCTAACCTCATCACTTTAGGGTCAGTGTGAATCTAACCTCAGCACTTTAGGGTCAGTGTGAATCTAACCTCAGCACTTTAGGGTCAGTGTGAATCTAACCTCAGCACTTTAGGGTCAGTGTGAATCTAACCTCGGCACTTTAGGGTCAGTGTGAATCTAACCTCGGCACTTTAGGGTCAGTGTGTAAATCTAACCTCAGCACTTTAGGGTCAGTGTGAATCTGACCTCAGCACTTTAGGGTCAGTGTGAATCTAACCTCGGCACTTTAGGGTCAGTGTGAATCTAACCTCGGCACTTTAGGGTCAGTGTGAATCTAACCTCAGCACTTTAGGGTCAGTGTGAATCTAACCTCAGCACTTTAGTGTCAGTGTGAATCTAACCTCAGCACTTTAGGGTCAGTGTGAATCTAACCTCAGCACTTTAGGGTCAGTGTGAATCTAGTGAATCTAACCTCAGCGCTTTAGGGTCAGTGTGAATCTAACCTCGGCACTTTAGGGTCAGTGTAAATCTAACCTCGGCACTTTAGGGTCAGTGTGAATCTAACCTCAGCACTTTAGGGTCAGTGTGTGAATCTAACCTCAGCACTTTAGGGTCAGTGTGAATCTAACCTCAGCACTTTAGGGTCAGTGTGAATCTAACCTCAGCTCTTTAGGGTCAGTGTAAATCTAACCTCGGCACTTTAGGGTCAGTGTGAATCTAACCTCAGCACTTTAGGGTCAGTGTGTGAATCTAACCTCAGCACTTTAGGGTCAGTGTGAATCTGACCTCAGCACTTTAGGGTCAGTGTGAATCTAACCTCAACACTTTAGGGTCAGTGTGAATCTAACCTCGGCACTTTAGGGTCAGTGTAAATCTAACCTCAGCACTTTAGGGTCAGTGTGAATCTAACCTCGGCACTTTAGGGTCAGTGTGAATCTAACCTCAGCACTTTAGGGTCAGTGTGAATCTAACCTCGGCACTTTAGGGTCAGTGTGAATCTAACCTCAGTACTTTAGGGTCAGTGTGAATCTAACCTCAACACTTTAGGGTCAGTGTGAATCTAACCTCAGCACTTTAGGGTCAGTGTGAATCTAACCTCAGCACTTTAGGGTCAGTGTGAATCTAACCTCATCACTTTAGGGTCAGTGTGAATCTAACCTCAGCACTTTAGGGTCAGTGTGAATCTAACCTCATCACTTTAGGGTCAGTGTGAATCTAACCTCAGCACTTTAGGGTCAGTGTGAATCTAACCTCAGCACTTTAGGGTCAGTGTGAATCTAACCTCAGCACTTTAGGGTCAGTGTGAATCTAACCTCGGCACTTTAGGGTCAGTGTGAATCTAACCTCGGCACTTTAGGGTCAGTGTGAATCTAACCTCAGCACTTTAGGGTCAGTGTGTAAATCTAACCTCAGCACTTTAGGGTCAGTGTGAATCTAACCTCAGCACTTTAGGGTCAGTGTGAATCTAACCTCGGCACTTTAGGGTCAGTGTGAATCTAACCTCGGCACTTTAGGGTCAGTGTGAATCTAACCTCAGCACTTTAGGGTCAGTGTGAATCTAACCTCAGCACTTTAGTGTCAGTGTGAATCTAACCTCAGCACTTTAGGGTCAGTGTGAATCTAACCTCAGCACTTTAGGGTCAGTGTGAATCTAGTGAATCTAACCTCAGCACTTTAGGGTCAGTGTGAATCTAACCTCGGCACTTTAGGGTCAGTGTAAATCTAACCTCGGCACTTTAGGGTCAGTGTGAATCTAACCTCAGCACTTTAGGGTCAGTGTGTGAATCTAACCTCAGCACTTTAGGGTCAGTGTGAATCTAACCTCAGCACTTTAGGGTCAGTGTGAATCTAACCTCAGCTCTTTAGGGTCAGTGTAAATCTAACCTCGGCACTTTAGGGTCAGTGTGAATCTAACCTCAGCACTTTAGGGTCAGTGTGTGAATCTAACCTCAGCACTTTAGGGTCAGTGTGAATCTGACCTCAGCACTTTAGGGTCAGTGTGAATCTAACCTCAGCACTTTAGGGTCAGTGTAAATCTAACCTCAGCACTTTAGGGTCAGTGTGAATCTAACCTCGGCACTTTAGGGTCAGTGTGAATCTAACCTCAGCACTTTAGGGTCAGTGTGAATCTAACCTCGGCACTTTAGGGTCAGTGTGAATCTAACCTCAGCACTTTAGGGTCAGTGTGAATCTAACCTCAACACTTTAGGGTCAGTGTGAATCTAACCTCAGCACTTTAGGGTCAGTGTGAATCTAACCTCAGCACTTTAGGGTCAGTGTGAATCTAACCTCAGCACTTTAGGGTCAGTGTGAATCTAACCTCAGCACTTTAGGGTCAGTGTGAATCTAACCTCAACACTTTAGGGTCAGTGTGAATCTAACCTCAGCACTTTAGGGTCAGTGTGAATCTAACCTCAGCACTTTAGGGTCAGTTAAATTACATTTCAAATAAAATAAAATGTGAATATTGCATATTATTCATTATATCATTCAGACAGTATTTTACACGTTTAAAATAGTTCAACCAATGGCTGACTCTTTGATCATTAGCCTCCGCCTGTTCTGAGCTTATGAGTTATTACTCAAAAATGTCCTCCCTAGTGCCTAACCCGCCCTTCACTATAGGGCCTGCCTCCACAGGCACAGCTCACATGGTCCACCCGGTTTGGCGAGCTTTTCCCCTGCGGAGGCCAGGGTCAAACCGGTCTGAGCAGGTATACGCAGGGCTGTCAACTTTTCACCCAACTTTGGAGTGAGACATCGCTCGGTCCTGAGCTGGGTGGCCCTTTTCTTGGCTATAATGTCTCATAATCGTACAAAAGTATCAGCTAAAGACAAGTTTATGCTTTGGGTGGCTGTGCACAGCAAGTGTTGCATAGACAAAAGCAACCTCAAAGTATGTGAGTGGATCTGATGGAGGGTTAATAGCCATGAGAAGCTGTTTAAAATGTGAGCACTTTAATACACGGTGTATTAGTACTTTCGCAAAGCACTGTAAAACGTCCTCTCTTCGACATAAAGGGAATAATCTCTTCATGTAAAATGCAGGTGAAATTAGGCAAATCTGTCATTATATTGATCCGTAATATTCTATTGTCTCTTGAATGTTTGTCATGTTTACAACCCCAAACGTAAAGATTTTAGTTTGAATTTTTTACTGAAAGTTCACACACAAGTAACAGACAACTGTGAAGTGAAAGTAAAATGAAACATGATTCTGTTATTTTACAAAAAATAGAAAAGTGAAAAGTGGGACGTGCATAAGTATTCATACAGCATTTTCTGAGTGCATTAAATTGCCTTTATAACATTCCTAATGACTGCAGAATGTTCACACCTTGCCCTAACCATTAAATAGAGGCCACCTGTGTGTAATCTACTCTCAGTATAATTGGCGGGACGTGAGTAGATGCACGGGCTGAATTACGATCTTGTCAAGACAAATCTGATTGGCCAATAAGCATTGAAAATAATAAACGTTTTTGTATTACTATTAAAATGATCCATCTCTTCATCTTCACCCAAACACGGCTTTAGGCTGACAATGTTGTGGAACAGAATGAAGCAGCTACTATATATTCATAAGCTATCATTATATTGTTATTGCAATTTTTCAAGCTTTGCCACCAGGGGGTGCTGCAGCACCTGCCGCACCCCCACTTCCGGGGCCCTTGAGCCTCGTGCAGCTGAATGTGTTTACGTCTTTCTGTCCCCTCAGCTCGTAATGTTTCCAAAAGCGTTTTGGTCACAACCTTTAATGCTTTGACGGGACAGAGAGCCGTATTTCTCCCACTGCCCCGCGGACGCCTCCCCCTGCAGCGCTGCGATCAAAGGGCTGCCATGCATGCTGTAAACACGTGCCCCAGTCTGTGCACGTGTTCCTCAGCGCGCTCCCCCATCATCAACAAATGTGTGACTTTAAAATATCCATTAAAATGCTATTTTACAAACACTAATGATACTGTATGTTGTCTCTGTGGCCCACAGGCATGAACACAAAACCAAGGGCTTCAGCCTGATTTAGTCTCACCATAGTTGAAGCCGACCTTCAAGTTACGCTGGAATAGACTCAATGGCACGAGCCCTCCACCTTTTCACTGGAACCACGTTGACTCGTCTCCAAAACTGCCATTTATAACGCGAGTCTCCAAATGCGCGCGGCTAATTAGCATCATTAATTCTATAATAGCGTGGGCAACCTGTGGCTCTTGCCACTGTATTGGCCTGATTGCAGTCAATTACAATAAATATAAGGAAAGAAACTTCAGGGGTTAAAACAAGGAGAGAAAGAGCTCTGTCCATTGCCGGCGTGGCTAATCGGAAGAGTCGGGCGATGTCCCGAAGGGCCGGTCGGGGAAAGGGCTGGTCTGGCCGTTGATTTTGCCTGTACTTCCACAGTCATGGCTGCAGTGTAGCAGCCCTCACTGGGCTGAGCAGTATATCAGGCGGCTGGGACCCGGCCGGCCCGGAGAGTAGATCCGGCCCGCCAAACAATCAAATATGGCCCACTCCTCATTTTCCATAAAAACATATTTTGGGCCTTATTGGAGCCACTATCGCGGCGCATCCGCACCGCTTTGCACAGCAGTGTCTGAGTGGCGACCATCACCCACCACAGCCGCTCAAATGAAAACATGGCTCTGTCAAACGGGGTAAAAGGACTTTAAACTTCGAAAACAGGAGCTTATCTTTGGACGGACTGACAGATTTCACCAAACCGAAGCACCGGGGCCATGTGCATGGTGTTTTTGGAGTTTGGTTTGGATGATCACATGCAGAAGCAGGACCGTCAGCGGGGGGTGGAGGGCCTGTTTCTCTGTCTTCATCGTTACAAAGACCAGCTTCTCCAAGGTCAGGAACAGCTGTTTGTGTTTAAGTGGGTGAAAACTGCACCGGCAGCACGAGTGTTGTTAACCGCGCGTTAAACCTCGCTATCTGGACTCTAACTGAGCCGAATAATATCCCAATTGTTCATTTGACAGGTGCATTTTGGAGCTTCCTTTCTCCGTTGACTTTATTCGATCCGCGTTTGTGGGAAAGACACAAGTGCAGAACAGATGCTTCTTTGTGATGGCAGGAGTTATGAGTAGAAGCTGAATAAATGACAATGCAAACATGAGCGCGCCCTCTCACAGGAGCTTCATTTACTGAGTGTTATCATAAAGCACGAGGTGTGGACATGAGAACAGGCTCCACAGGTGTTTGCTCAGCTGTGAGGACTGAGCAGAGTCTCATGTTTGAGAAGCTCCTCATATGAAACTGTGTTATTCTATTGCCTTTGTGGTTTAGTCCTGCTCTATTCCTGATATTGCCATTGTTTGCATTGATTTTGTCATGGTTTAGTTCTAGTAGTAGTAGTTGGTTTATTAAAAATGACTCAAAATACTGGAATATAAATACGTTTATGTTTACACCTAATAGTATTCGAGACAAGATAATAATAACATTCTAATTTATTTCAAAAATTAGCCAAAATGATCGCCCCAGAAAAATCTGCCCCAGTATGAAATGTGCTTAAATAGCCCTGGTCTGTTTTTGTTTAGTCTTCATAAGAGGATAATGTTGAATGTACCAATATTCTATTTATGATTCAGTTGTGTTTATTTTTCTCTTATTAATAAAGTACAATACATGTTAACTGTTAAAAAGAATGTAGCCAAATCTTAGAAAATAAATAAATGCTTTTCATTGTAACATGGTCGCGCGGATTGAGGGCCAGTCTCAGCAACAATCCCCGGGCCTAAAATGAGTCCCACTCCGACCCTGGCTCCGTTTGTGGCTCTGACTCTGCACCCATTGGCGGATTTAGCTATTTGGGGGCCCAAGGAGAACACAGACACGGGGCCTTCCTCACACTTAATGTTCAACATCTTTTTAAATCCTTGGGTTTTATTTTTCAAGAGAATCTTACTTTTAACTTGATTTGTGAAGCCCTCCAGTCTTCTGCCATAAGTTAGATGCTGGAGATGACGTCTGTATTGACAGTAAAGTAAATGCACAAAATGAAGATTATGTTTTTAAAAAACATTGTTCTCAAACACTTTAGATTTCATTCATAAGGAAGATCTGAAATTCCATACCAGCAATTACCTTGTTTTTTCTGCAGAATTTTGTAAAGATGATGATGATCTGCCTTTCTGTCAAATCTTCTTTTACTAGAGCGGGAAAGAAACAAAGGAGATCCCAAATATAGGAGTCATACACGTAACAACAACCTATACTTAATGAATACCTTATTGCTTTGCTCCTCTCATCTAACCTTGCGCTGCAAGCTGGAGTGTCGCGAGATCTGAATTTTCAGTCTCACAACATATCCATCTTGAAAGACTCCCGCTAATACGTCCGTCTCGTAACAACCAGAGAGTCGGACCAATGACATGCGAGCAGTGTGGTTTGGGGCGGGACATGTAAGAATGACGACAGCCTGAAGCGCCTAGCCGCGGCAAAAACAAACATGGCTACGCCGGAGGACTCACTTGTTAACACCGCAATTGACTCGGTTTTAGCTGAAATAGCGACAACTTTCCGTTTAAAAAAGGAGCAAAGAGAAGCACTTAGTGCGTTTGTGGGTGGGAAAGATGTTTGTGCTTTTCTTCCGACTGGATTTGGCAAAAGTTTGATTTACCAGCTTACTCCGCTAGTTGTGAAAAAACTCCAGAAGCTGCAGACGACGCCTATTGTGATCATCGTGTCTCCGTTAGTGGCTCTCATGGACGACCAAGTTGCCGAAGCTGTTAAGCTGGGTATTTCTGCTGTGAAGCTAGGTGACAATGACGAGGAAGTCCTGAATGGCAATTACCATCTGGTGTTTGGTAGCCCAGAATCATGGTTGCTAAATTCGAAGTGGAGGAGCATGCTTTCATCGAAGGGTTATCAAGATAACTTGGTTGGAGTAGTCGTGGATGAAGTGCACGCCACATACAAATGGTAAGTACATGTTACTGCAATGGATTGTTTTGCTCATAAGATATAATTTGATAATTACGTTATTCTATCTATACCAGTATGTAGTCACATTAGTACTCAAGTAGCATACTCTAAACATTATACTCAAATCTACCACGTGGCTAATATTATTCTGTGTTCATTTTTCAGGGGAGAAGGTGTAAAAGGGAAGCCAGCCTTTAGAGAGTCATTTGCCAAGATTGGAGAACTGCGATCAATTGTCCCTGAAGGTGCGTTAGCATTTATAATAAACATGAGTTTTCTTTAGTATTATATTTTTGTTTATAAGAAATCTAATGGCAAGTCAAACAATAGTCCCCATTTACATATTGTAACAATTATTTATTTTCATTTTTATATCAGTCATTCATTTGTAAATATGTTGCTGACATGTTTTAATTTTGTTTGATTACAGGAACCCCTGTGTTGGCACTGACTGCTTCTGCTGAGACCAAGCACAGAGACCACGTTACCAAGCTTTTGTACATGGACGCTGCAATACGAGTGACAGTGAGCCCCAACAGGACAAACATCAGACTGGGACTGTGCAATGTTCCTGTTGGCAACCTTAGTTGTTTGGACTGGATTGTGAAGATGATTAAAGAAAAAGGACTGACAATGGCTCCCATTATCATCTACTGCCGATCACTAAAAGTAGTTGGAAGGGTTTTCTGCTATCTTAAAGCAGAACTTGGTGAAGAAGCATGGGTGGACAGAGACAAGAACCAAAGGTCTGAAAACCTCCTCCTCGGAATATTCCACAGTAACACTTTGCAACGGCACAAAGAGAGGGTGTTAAAATCTCTTCAAGGGGAGGGGCACTGTAGGATTGTAGTTGCAACCACAGCTTTGGGGATGGGCTTAAATTTCCCTAACATTTCCCATGTTATGTATGGGTCACCAGAAGATGTTGAGGCAATTGTTCAACAGCTTGGCAGAGCTGGTAGAGATGGGGAACAGTCACATGCCATATTGTATGTCATTAAACAGTCAAAGCATGATGTTACAGTTAAAGAGGTGATTGCCATGGCCAACAAAAGCTGCTTTCGACAAGCGCTTTATACACATTTTGAAGATGATACAACTAATGTCAACCCAGGTCATTTATGCTGTACATTTTGTCACTCACAATGTACATGTGAGAATAATGGCTGCACAGTGCCCTCTCCTTCATATGAGTTATTGCCTGATCATTCTTCGATACCACTGAAATGCAGAAATGTGACACCAGCTGATAAAGACTTGGTTCAAGATTTGCTAGAGGAGTATATGTGCTCTTTAGGTGCTAAAGTTGAACATACCTTTACAAGCAAGGCATTTTTTACTGGTTTCAGCACAGAGCTTGTTGTTGCAGTATTGGAGCACTGTGCATATATTTTTGAAATTGATTACATTGTTAAAAATCTGCCGGTCTTTAAATTGGAGCATGCCAGAGAGATTTTACTCATAATAAGTGAAGTATTTGGAGATTTTGAATATGCACATACAGCTGCACATGAGCCTTCCTCCGACCTAGATCTGTACTTTCGAGGTTACTATGATGAAGAGGATGAGGACTCTGACATGGAAACACAACACAGCAGTAGAGATTCAGATGTGTGGTATCATTAGTATCAGCGAGAGTAACGCAAATTGTTAACATTAAAATGTAACAACTTCAAATGTACATTCAAAGGCAAGTTTTCAATAAATATATTCATTTATTGCAAGTGTTTCTTTTATAACCAGACAAACACACACGTTAAAAATAAGGTATTTAAACATACAAAAGATTAGAATAAACATAAAATCTGGAGTTGTTCTCATTGTGCTCTTAGATTTACCATTATACACATACTAAATGGGAACACTTCTCCACTCATTTAGTTTTGACCTCATCCATCCACACAGCTCTGTGTGTTTTAACTTTGAAAAAAGATCCCTGTTGAATGTTGGGAATGCGGTGAATTGTCTGCCTGTAAGATCTTGAAAAACCCTCGCCTCTTTGAAAATGTCCACAAGACATGCAATGTCTTCCGTTACATTTGCATCGTGATGGATACCGCTACTCTTAGACACTTCCAGTTCACCATCTGTTGTGTCCATCATTTCTTTGAGAACACCTAGTGACTTGCCAACACGATCTGCAGCCTGTTCAGTCAAGTTTGGACCACTACGCTTTAAAAAGGATTTGAGAAAGTTGTTGAGGTGCTCGAGATGTAGGTCCAGGGGAATATTTTTGCCCTTACCACCCTTCCCATTCCAGAACCTGTTCCATTTAAGGCTATGTGCGAGAGATGGCGAAAGTGTAGCATTGACCTGTACGGTTAATAAAAAGGTACTATAAGCATACTGGTGATGTCCATAAGCTTTATAGAATAAGAGAGCTACAGTGTACAATCGGAGCAGCCTCTCTCCATCTCCCTCCTTCACTGCATCCTGCATGTCTAAGAGGAACAACCCAAAACTGAGCCTGGCTTCTGTGTGGTGTTTAATGTGGTCTATTAAATGGGTTCTTGGTCTAGCAGGTGTGGTCAGTAAGGTTGAAGGAAGGCCATGCATAACGCGCTCATGGGTGTTTCTGGCCTTTCCATATTTGTAGATGATAGGACATCCTGGCTGACGGCACGGGAATTCCTTCACCTGTGCAGACTGTTGTATCCAAGCATCTTTGACACCAGATGCAACGTCCGCAATGTCATCAAATGTGACAAATCTGTCCACAACTCCAGCCACTGCATCATGTAGCCAGGTTCGTTTCATATCTGTAGAGCCATTTTGGATATGATCAGGAATGAAGCCCTCTGGAACCTCTTTAAAAACATAGAAAAGATAATTATTTTAAGTACAGCATGCATCATATCTAAATAGTATAGCCTAAATATAAATACACACACACACACATATATACACACACATATATACATATACACACACACACACACACACATCAGATGAATGTGCAGATGTGTCATAAAAAGCAAAGCATGACCGCAGCAACAAATAAAGGTAACATGTAAACTTTGGACAAACAAGTTTACAATCATTTAAGCACAATGAACATTCACCTGTAGTGGCAGGTACTTCACTAATTTGATTACCTTCCAACTTTATTTATAAAGCACTTTAAAAACAACAGCGTCGACCAAAGTGCTGAACACAACAACGAGGATTACATTAATAAAACAGTAAAAACAAAAGTACAAAACATTCCAAAGTCGAACTTCTCAGGTTGTGTTAAAAGCCAAGGAAAAAAGGTGTGTTTTAAGAGAGGATTTAAAAGGAACAAGAGACTCTGTCTGTCTGAGGTGCAGGGGCAGTGCGTTCCACAGTTTAGGACCAGCAACAGCGAAAGAACGGTCGCCTCTGGTTTTTCTTTTTGTTTTGGGAACAACCAGCAAAGACAGATCTGCTGACCTCAGGGAGCGTGCAGGGGTATAGGGCTGCAACAGGTCAGACAGATACTGAGGAGCAAGACCATGAAGACATTTAAAAACAAATAAAATTATCTTAAACTCAACACGATATGAAATAGGGAGCCAGTGCAGTGACCTCAAAATAGGTGTAATGTGCTCTCGCCTTTTGGTGCCAGTTAAAAGGCGAGCAGCAGCATTTTGTACAAGTTGAAGTCGAGCGAGAGACGACTGATTGAGTCCAAAATAAAGTGCATTACAATAGTCTAAACGATTTGTGATAAAAGCATGAATTAAAATCTCAAATAAATGCTGAGGAACAAATGGTTTTGCTTTGGACAGTTGCCTGAGCTGATAAAAGCTGGACTTTACAACAGATCTGATCTGAACGTCAAGCTTCAGAGCACTGTCCAGCTTCAAGATTTGTCAACTGAAAATGTTCCAGCGCTGCAGCAAGGAAGAGTGCAGTGGTGTCTTTCTTTACAAAGTCTTTATAGGCATTGAACGCCGCATGTGGACCCTGTTTAGCGTTGCTGCATCTGCATATAGTTTAAGTTAATATGACAGTCTTTGAGAACATATATATACCACATATCCAGGAACTGGGCATTTCCATTTCATAGTTTTAAAATCGTGCATAATATATTTATCCCCTCCTCGAACCGCCACCTTAACGTGGAGAAGGGGTTAGAGCTCTGTGGTCTGGGGCTTAGTGCTCCTGGTAGGGTCTCCCATGGCAAACAGGTCCTAGGTGAGGGGTCAGACAAAGAACGGTTCAGAAGCCCCTTGTGAGAGACCAACAGGCCGGGTTAATCGTGAGGCCGTCCTCCCGTGGACTCACCACCTGCAGGAGGAGCCATAGGGGCTGGAGCAATGTGATTTGGGAATCTTGGACGGCAGCACCCACGACCCGGCAACGGAAAAGTGGAAGAAGATGGATGGATTATATTTATAAAATCATAGACATAGCCACACTTAACACCATTGAGCATGCAGTGATGGTGAAGTATCCAGTCAGAATACGTTGTGCCTGGACTTCTTTTTTTGTGCATTCTGTAAAAACAGTAATAAAAGTTAACAATGCTGTCAAACAATAGCAAACAAATATTTACTAAAAATATTTTTTTTATGATTAAATATTGTACCTCAACTTATTCATATTGGATACCAGCGTTCCATGATCTTTGGCAGCTTCCGATTTGAAAACAATCCGATGATATATCTAATACAAAATAAAGTATATTAATTTTTAGTTAATATAATAATTGTTTGTTATAGCTCAAATATTACTAACCTCATAGAGGTTTCTTATGGCATGCCAATCCTCATATTTAAAAACAAGTCCTTCTAGTCTCTCCTGAGAGTTTTCTCCTTCAGCAAAGGACCATTGTATGTTTCGGCTGTTACCTTCAGTCAGTCTATCTCCACCAACCAAAATGCTGGACTGTCCCTGGGAGCATTTTGGAACATACCTAGAAATATTATACAATACAATACAATACTTTAGCACATCAAGCTAAATTCTTCTACAATATTTGGAAAAATAAGCAAATTCAATGAGAAGTGTCAAGTCACAACTTACTCGTTCTGCAAGTGAAGTAAAACCTGTGTCAAGTCACTTGAGAGGTTTTCATTTTTGAATAGAAGTCCAAGGGGGTACTAAAGAAAAACATATTAAAGTTTAATGTATTTGTAGTGTGCAACACTTGAATACATTATAAAAGTATATTTCAGTTACCACATACATGAACGGAGGCAGCAGACATTTCCGCAGAATACTGGTGAGGGATGTGACTGACTCCAACATTTGATAATGGCTGAAATGCATGGAGATATTGGGTGAGAATGCGGCTGCCAAGTACAATGTATTCAAGGCGCATGTGGTTTTGTGTGTCAGGACCAGGTAGAGATTTTCCAATGTCATAATCTATGACTGGCTGGACTGGCTTGTCCATGCAGAGTTGGTATATTGGGACTCTGTCCTCAACAGCCATGTGGTGTATCCAATGGAGGGACTTGTTTCCCTGGGCAAGAGACTGGTGGTGTGTATGTATGAAAAAGTCCAGATTGTCAAATATTAGGGAAAATGAAGGCGGTGGAGATGACTCGGAGTTTGTAGCTGTAGGCAAAGATGAGACACCCAGATCCAACATGTCGTCCTCAGTAATGGAGAAGGAGGTTAAATCAAAACTCTCATCCTGCCTCTGTTCAGTCTGCTGTTGTATGGAAGGTTCATGTGTCGCTGCAATGCCATCCGATGATATTTGGCTGTCTTTTAAAATAAATAAAGAATAAAAATAAATGACTGAACTACAACATTGACAATAGCCTGACATATTTTCTATATTTCTTACCTGAAAGACTAAGAAACTGCACACTTTCCCTGGTACCTTCAAGTCCTGTGTCAGATGACTCAGACAAAACACCTTCAGTGGCGCAAGTCTTTTCATTTCGAGTGTTCAAATAAATTTCATTTTCAACTTTTAGCAGATGGAGGCCTGCACCGCAACTTCTGGCTAACTCTTTCTGTTTGCCAATGGCACATGAATGTGAAGTTGAGATTCCCAGCTTACAGAGTCTTTTAAAAGCTGCTTTTTTGGCTCCTCCATAGAGTAAGACGTTGTCAATATAATAAGCAAAAGCCGAGAGACGCGTTTCTCTTCCTCTCAAAGCAATAGCTGCAGCCGCACAAGTAGAATGTTTTGTCTGGTTTGTGATGGTAGAAAAAAAAGGAAAACAGAAGTGGTGACAGCTTCTGTAGGTCAGAAGAAAGATGTTCAAATGAAAATGTTTTCAAATCATCAGCTGAGGTCCTCCACAACATGAAGCCCTTATTGGGGTTACACAGCAGTTTGGCCTCATCCTCTATAATATGAAGAACCAGGCCCTTCATCTCTGTAAACAACTCCTGGTGTCTTACAATAAGGTTTGCAGCTGTTCTCCATCTTCCTCTGGCGATGTTCTCAATAATACCTGCCGTGTCTGTGGGGCATTTTATCTTGTCAGACCTCCGCTGTGATCTGTAGTGAACACTCACCTGTAAACAAACAAAATGTAAATCAAGGTCAATGGTCAAAGTTAGTGACACAATTACAGTCTGCTGTTTTGACTAGTTTTACTATGTCTGTTTTCAGTGTTGGGGAGTAACTTAACACATTTATTTAGAATACTAATTTCGAGTTACACTTTCATTTGAGTGTATTTAGAACACAGTTACTTTCCAAATATCAAGGGAAAACATCACAGTGTCAATCATTTATCATTACAATTTAGCTCAATATTGCAAAACACTATTAAAGAACTTTTTATGTTGATCTGGTTTTCCTCCTAAAATAAAATAAAGTTTTAAACGCCTTATGCCACAGTTCATACACACACTGCCCCATGTGTCACATGATGCTGTGATCTGCTGCTCCATTTGCCAAGAGAGTTAGAGTTTCTAATTAATGGTAGATTAAGTGAGTTTACAATTGGTGTTCGAACAATCCATGTCTTCATTTTTGTAATTATACGCCATATTTAGGAATAAATAAAATGACAATGTGACAGTATTCAGAAAGTAACAGAATAAGTTACAAAATAAATACATTTTAAGGCAAGTATTCTGTAACTAAATACAATATCAAAGTATTAGCCCCAACACGGTTTTACATTCAGAACATTTGTCCCCTTTTATCTCACAGCCTACTGTTGTAATGCCAGGCAAATACCCATCCCCCTACCCTTTTGATCCTCTTGAAAATAGTTAGGCTACTTGAAAATGTATTTACTTTACTCAAGGTAAAAACGTTTTGTGTTATAGGGTAAAATTTAACTGTAGACAATGACATAGTACCATGCCAAACACTACGGCTAATAATTTAATTTTTTAACTTACCTCTGTCAGAGTTTGCCGTAATGGCATCGCGGTAGATGGTCGGGAGAGACGGCAAGCGGCTGTCTCACTGGCTTCAGGGGCTTGTGTTGGCGTTGGTGGCTTTGGCCGCAGTTTTTTTATAGACCTCGGAGTTTTAGATGGAGTAAACTCTCTCGTCCGTTTAGCAGAAGAAGATGCTTCACCTGTCATCTCGCTTTCGGCCTCTTTCCATGTGGTTAAAATGGCAAAGTCTCCCTCTATCCTCTCCAATTGACGGAAGCATGACCTGCACATTCGCGATGATTTTGAAGTATCCACTAACAAGTTGCATCCCACGTCCATCAATCGTGAATGCAAAGTTTTTTCATCAGAGGATTGACGATGTTCAAAAATCAACTTCGTGTTGCTTAAAACGCCTTTTATGCGCAGGTTTGTCTTGCAAATTCGACAAAAATCGTTGCACGATGACATGATGACTTCTCCGTAAACATCCAACAATGGGCTTAATTATAGTAAACGCGGCCCACCTGTCACTCCTGGCGCACGTCTGAGACGTCACATAGCTCGATGCTACGATTGGCTAAAAGCGTATTATGGAAGGCAGGTACTAGCTGGCACTTCACCCAATCAGGTCGAAGTATTGTACTGCATGTCCCGCCTTTTCACGGACAGCCCAAACGGCAGCCTTCCCAGATTGATAGTAGAACTCAGTTCTACACATATCAATCTGGCTACTGCCAGGTTACCTCTCATCTCCTTAGCCATCCATTTCATTTCTGCCTCTTTCTTCTTCCATTTATTCCTGTCTGTCTTTCTCTCATGTTATTGCATCCTGTTCTCTTTTCAAGGTTTCTGTATTTCCCATTAATATTTCTCCTCCTCTTTATTCCTGTCTTTCCTTCCTTTTGAGTGCTTTCATCTGTGAATCTACTTTCTTCCTCCAGTCAGTGCTGCTGAGTTTTTTCTCTTTTCCATTTCTGTCCATGTTTTCCTCCCTTTAAACATTTCCATTGTCTTTCCTTCCTGCTTCCTATTGATGTTACCTGACTATTCTTCCTCTTCTTTTCCAGTTCCATACATATTTCTCTCCCTTCAATATTTTCTTTAAATCAAATTCACGACACCTGTTAGCTCCTCGCTGTTGACAAGCTTGGCAGCCGCTGCAGCACTTTCTCCCGGCTGCTGTCCGTCGGTGCCATCGGTGGATGGTACGCTGAAATATGACGTCACTTTTGGAAGTGAAGACATCCGCTTTTTCGAAGCAAGTTGCTTCTTTCTTTTAGTGGCACCACTAGGAGAATTCCTTTTCATGCTTGTTTTTTTAGGTTTCTACTTCGCAACGAATGTTGTGAGTTCCCGCTCCCGCCTCTCATTCATTCAGATCCAATCGCTTCCTGTTGCGTGCATTAGCGTCTTAAAGGAATAGCCCATTGTGACAGAAACATGGGGGGGTTTATGCCGGTACAGTGCTCAACTCATTCATAAATCAAAAGCCATTCCGTTGTTTAATGACTCTTTTAATTTAAAAAGTAAGAAAAGATTAATTTGAAGTTTAACAGGGGGTCCGGGGCCCCCCAACGTTAGGGGGCCCTAGGCGGCCGCCGACCTATGCCTAATGGTTAAGTCCACGTCTGTCTGCACCTTCCACTTCTCAGCGCAGGCAGAGGCAGGGAGTCGCCTCACCTCATGTTTAACTGTCATTTATGACAGGAAGTTGCATCTAAGGCCCGCTAGAAAAGGCTGGAGTTAAATAAAAGCACATAAGAGCGTGGCAAGACGAATATTTCTCTTTCCTAACTTAGTGTCATTGCATTTCAGAGCCACCTCATCAAAGTCACTGTTGAGTTGAAGCGTGTGTGTGGGCTGAACCATTTGGCACATTTTTAATGGAGTGTCAGGGCCCTGAGATTCATCCATCATTATTGTTTGTGCAAAATTCTGTCTAGCAACCAGTGTATTCAGCCCTGTTTTGTTCAATACTTATATCAATTATGAGGAAATTTAGAAAGTACTATACAGAATGCTTTTTGCAGCACTTTTGAGGGCCCCTACCCTGCTCTGGGACCTGGGTACCCTTCAAAGAACCCCCCCCCAGTCCGACGCCCATGTCTAGGTGTGCAAACCTTGTAGAGTCAAACCCCAGAAGACTTGCTGCTGTTATTGCAGCAAAAGGGGGTTCCACAAAGTATTAAGTCATGCTGTATGAATACTTATGCACGCCCCACTTTTCACAGAATCATGTATCATTTTGCTTTCACTTCACAGTTGTCTGTTACTTGTGTGTGAACCATACGTTTATGGTTGTAAACATGACAAAATATGCACAAGTTCAAGGTGTATTAGTACTTTTGCAAGGCACTATAGAAATTTAGAATACTAATTTTGAGTAACTGTATTCTGGAAAAGTTACACTTTCATTTGAGAGTATTTAGAATACAGTTACTCCAAATATCAAGGGAAAACATCCCAGTATCAGTCATTACATTTTAGCTCCATATTGCACAATATTAAGAAATAACTTTTAATGTTGACCTGTACCCCTCCTGGAACCGCCACCTTAACGTGGTGGAGGGTTTGAGCCCGAATGATCCTGGAGCTCTGTTGCTCGGTTCAGAAGCCCCTTAGGAGAGACCAACAGGTCCGGTTAGAACCATGAGGCCGTCCTTCTGTGGACCCACCACCTGCAGGGGGCGCTATAGGGGCTGGTGCAGCTCCACCACTGCCCCCACAACCCGGCAACGGACAAGTGGAAGAAAACGGATGGATGGATATTGACCTGTTTGTCCTCCTAAAATAAAAGATTTAAACAGCGCACACGTGTCACATGATGCTGTATCTGCTGCTCTATTGGCCAACAGAGTTAAAGAGTTCATCATTAATAACAGGTGTTCCCACAATCGTAGACTTTAATTATATGCCATATTTATACATGAATATAATAACAATCAATGTGAAAGTATTCTAAAAGTATTCAAAGTATTCTGAATACAGTCCTCTGATTAGACAAAGTAACAGAATACTTTACAACATACATTTTAAGTCAAGTATTCAGTATCTAAATACAATTTCAAAGTATTCTCCCCAACACTGGATTTGAGCGCACCGTACGCTCACGCCAAAACATGATTGAGAGATTTTTCGTACACCTATACGCTCTGATTTCGCCGTACACAAGTTTGATGAATGAGGGCCTCTAAAGTCAACAAACTACTACAAAACTACAACAAATACTTTAACCACATACTTTTATGGGAGGATAATGATCCCAGACAAAAAAGTCAACTATAGGGCTTTTAAGTAATTGATATTCACAGAGATCTGAACATGTTCTTGTGTTTCCACAGTGGTTCACTCTCTGAGATATTTCCACACTTATTCCTCTCAAGTCCCAAACTTCCCGGAGTTTGTTTCGGTTGGATACTTGGACGACCTTCAGATCACTCACTACAACAGTAACAGAAAGAGATACGAGCTCAAACAGGAGTGGATGAACAAACTGACAGAGGAGGACTCTCAGGACTGGGACAGAGTCACTCACATCAATCCGGGTAATGAGCTGACGGGAAAAGCCAGTAGTGCCATTTATAAACAACGCTTCGAAGTGACCGGAGGTATGTATCATTGCCTATTTATTTAGAAAAGTACTAAATCAAGCAGCAGGGTTGGCATGAGTTGGACTGTTTGACCATCCAGCGACTCTATGTAGAAGCCAGAGGCTGTACGTCCTATATTCTTTGTCAGTCCTGTGCAGGTCATGAGATTTCTTGAACATTGAACATGTCAAAGAATTCAGGTCTAACGAGAGACCTGTTGCTTTGTTCATCTAGGATCACGTATGCCTTGACTGCTTTGTCTCGTTGTCCGCTGGCTGGGATATATTTTTGCCAAGCAAATCTTTGCGCAGGATAGAGTGGAGCAGCCTTTTCCACACACTGTGGTACAGTTTGTTGTTACCTCTGTGGATGATGTTGCTTCCTGCTCCCCGCCTTGCTCTGAAGAGGAGGTGTTCTTTGAAGCCCAAGAAGGGTAGTCCTGGGTGAAGAGCAAAAACGTGTTTCTCACTACCACATTTGGTACATTTGAGACTACATGGACAGTCCTTTGCTGCATGGGTTGTGGAGTTACAGCACTTAAAGCAGAATCCATTGTCTTTGAGAAAGCTCTTCCTCTCTTCTAGAGGTTTGAGCCTGAATCCACGGCACTTCTGCAGAGTGTGTGGCTTCTGGTGAATAGGGCATCTCTTGTCTGGATCCTTTGCGTTTCTTTTGTCTTTCTCTCGCATAGGACCTGATGCTGTGGAGATGTCTGTTTTGAAACTAGAAACTGTCTTTGACTTAGTAGGTTTCCATGGAGGTTTTTCAGATTTTTGTATGTCTGCTTGTCCTGCAACATTGAAACTTGGGTCATTTCGTATTTCGTATTTGATGATGGAGAAAGTTCACAAAAACAGAAAATGGGGGGAATGGTACTTGGTACAGTTCTTTGTAACTTGATCCATGGGATAGCCACCTCTCTTGTAGCCCGTATGGCAACTTTTGGACTATTGCGTTTGCTCCTCTGGGAGTATCCAGATAGGTAAGACCTGGAAGATCACCTTTGTTTTAGCAGCGTTTAATTCCATTAACAAGTCACTGAGATCTCTTAATTTGGAGTAATCTTTGCTGTTTATTCTTGGGAAGTTGTCCAGTTTCTGGAATAACGCCTTTTCAATGGCTTCCGGAGAGCCATAACAATCGTCCAACCTGTCCCAGAGCATGTTGAAGCCGGCGACCGGATCGTTGATATGTATCGCTCTAATACGCTCGGCGTGTTGGGAAGACTCCTTTCCAAGCCATTTCAACATTAGGTCCATCCCTTCGCTTACAGTTAGATCCAACTCTCTAACTGTGTCGTTTCCACGCCCTGTAGCTTTCTGGCTGGTCATTGAACTGAAGAAGACCAGTGGTAACAAGCTCACGCCTTGCTAGAAATCTCACAAAGTCCGTCATATGGGTGTCAGCATTGTGCCTTGGCTTCTGTGTTGGACTGAGTGGGTATGCTCCGCTGTTAGGCTTTTATGTTGTTTGGGTTTGCAAAGGGGAGAATGGATTAGCATGTACGTTGAAAGCTACGTTACGTGTCTGACTGTCTTGTTTTGGTGGGTTAGAGGCTTTTGTGGAAGAAAATGGATTGGGAGACTTATGTGGGGCTGGAGAAAACAGGGAAGTGTCATGGACTTTGGCATTAGCAACAGGAGAGGTGTCACCCGTTTGGTTGAGATACACAGCGTTTACAGAGGGATGTGCGGTTGTCTCTGTGTGTGGCTCTTTTGTCTCGTCTTGTGTGTGTGAATCTCCTTGTGTTGTTGGCTGCATGTCCTTCAACACGTTGTTTTGCTCCATTACATACTCCCGTGTCCGCTCCGTTGAATCTATCAGTTGTGACTTGTGACTTGAAGACCTGCTATCACTGCCACTTGACGCTCCCTCTAAAACTTCTGCTTTTGCCTCAGCTGCAGCTGCCTCCTTTTCCACAACCAACATCTCCATTGAGGCTTCAAGCCGAGCCTTTTCCAGTTTAAGTTCCATTTCTTTACTTGCAAACTTGAGCCGTGCTTTGGCTGCTTCTGCTTGAGCTCTTGCTTGAGCAGCTGCTGTATTTGATGATTTCCCTGAAGACTTGCTAGTTAAAGCATAATATTTCGACTTTGTCGATCAGTAAAATGCATTTTCGTCCTCCATAACGTCAACGTGGTGTATATCTGCATCTGATGAGGCGCGTCCTTCACTCTTGTCACAAAGGTGAATTCTAGCCAGCGTCAACAGAATAAAAGGCAGATTCAGACTTTTTCTTTTGGTTTATTTTCTTACTCTTCATTTTTCTTCTGTGAAACTAAACAGAAATGAAAACAGCATCAGTGCTGTGTATCATAGCAAACGTAAACAAACACAAGTACCGTATCCACAAACTACAGAAAATGTAACAAATGATATGAAATTCCACTATAAAACATATATCCAACAATAATGGAAAAGAAATATACATACAGCCGATGCCACACGCATACGCAAACCACAGATGGTGTCGGATTGTAGACGACCTCTCACCGGTGCTGCCATGTGCTCTATGGCTGCTAGAGCTACTTTAATAATTATCTTGGCCACTAGGGGCAATATTTGCCAAACAACTAATGCAGGGTTAGAACAGTCCCTCCTTGTGCGTTCGGCCGAACTCGACGTGTGTGACTTGACTTGGGCAGCATGGTGGTGCAGAGTTTGTGCTTGACAGGGCATGTTCTCCTTGTGTCTGAATAGGTTTCTTCCGGGTACTCCGGTTTTCCCTACCACTAAAAACATGTACAATAGGCCAGGATGAATCTGAGGGTGAGACAACCATGCAGTAGATTTAAGAGAGAAGAGAGTCAGCCCCATGTATTGTAATGATCGCGAGTGTGAGATTAACATGGTTGCTCTGTCTCCTCCATACTTTTTATTGCTTCTTATACATTTTTAGCATTGATGTACAATAAACAGCGTGGTTAAACATTTGACACACAGCCCAGTGTTGTCACATGGCTCATTGCAATTTTTTGAAAACATTAAACTCTTTGGAGCCAGGCTTTAAGCCTCAGAGTCAAATTCACTAGAAAGTCACTAGAGTTTGAAAGGGGTGAAATTTAGAGCTTTCAAAAAAATCTTTCTTTCCTCCTCTTTTTAAACATCCCAATTATTAATACAAAAAAAAAAAGATAATAAAAATAGAAATTTTGAAAATATGAATCGATTTGAGTTACCAACTCGATTTTTAATTAAAAAATATTTGTTTTCCCAGCCCTAACACAAATAGATTCTTGTCATTAAAATACATTGTGATGTAAAAAATAGGAACTCTTTAACTGAGGGGACAAAGATTTAAACATTTGCTATAGAACTTCAGCACATGGCTTTCTGAAAGGCAAAATCATCCTTTAGTTAAAGTGGTTTCAGGAGCCACGCAGATGTCACGACTGTAGCGTGTGCTTAAAATACTTCAGTCGGACTTGACGATTATGAGCACGGAGTAGATTATAGAGTTAAGACATTTTCTACAAAACCTGCGTCTTAAATGTCCAATCATCAGCGTAATAGTGTTGTGTTTCAACATTTTGTTTCTCTGTATTCCTGTTTATTTATTACAAGTTGTAATCTCTCACATTTCAACAGCAGACCGTGGATGTCCTAGAGGAGGTTTGTGCCATCACAGTTATTAACTGAGCTTTTTTTCAGGTCTCCATGTTTATCAGTGGATGTCCTAGAGGAGGTTTGTGCCATTACAGTTATTAACTGAGCTTTTTTTCAGGTCTCCATGTTTATCAGTGGATGTTCGGCTGTGAATGGGACGATGAGACCAAGGAAATCAGAGGATTTGACCAACGTGCTTTTGACAAAGAAGACTTTTTATCATTCGACTTTGAAACTGGAACATACGTCACTTCAAAACCACAGGCCCTTGCCACTGACCTGAAGTGGAAGAAAATCAGAGCTGATCTCCTAAAGACAAACTACATCATCAGTCAATGTGCTGAGTATCTGAAGAAACTTGTGCGAACCGGAGCGAGCGCCCTGAAGGGGACAGGTAACAGTCGCCAGGGGCAACAGTGGCTCAGGCGGTAGAGCTCTCGGTTTGTGACTGAAAGGTTGATGCTTCGAATCCAGAGTTCATTCTGTCTTAGAGTTCTAGGCTTGTGAGTCCGTAAAGCTGGGTGTACACTGGGCGATTTTGGCCGTCTGCGACGAACGGTCACTCGTCGTGGGGAAGATCTTAGGTCGTAGCTGAAAATGGCAGGTCTTAGGTTGTACAGTGAGACGGGGACAAAGATTTAAAATAGACCAAAGACAAGCTACGACTGACATCAGGCAGCGTCTGATATTTTGGAAGGCTAGTCGCAGAGTGAGCCAACCTCTCGCTGCAATGAGGATCTCTGAGTCATTAGCAACAGAGACCAGGCATGAATGGGGCCGACTCCGCCTTATACAGCACATTTACGAGGAAATAAACCCTAGCTAGCATGCTAACACACACCGTCTGCCACTTGAAAATGCTACGACAAAACTTTGTTCGTAGCTACTCTCTTTGAACCATCACACAGTGGAGAAAAGTGCAGCTCACGATTTTACAATCCCCACGTCGTGCAATGTGACATCTAAAAATATTATCGGACAAAAAAATTGCACAGTGTAAATGAGCCTTAAAACGGATTTTTAATCTCATCAGATCCTTCTTGTATTACTTAACTCCAGGGACTAACCATTTTAATTTTTATTTAATGTTAGCCATTAGCTTCAGGACACAACCACGTGATGAACAGGAAGTTTTCTCCAGGGAAGCCTTTGTTCCTGACCAGGTTCTTTTGTAACCTGTCCATCAGTCGGTCACTGCCTGGCTGCTATGTAATCTGACCTTTTTCCGGGGTCAATATAGCTATTGCTGTAGCATAGCTATATTGCTATGCTACAGCAATATAGCATAGCAGTAACAGCAGAGCAGAACAGGGCCTTAGATATACAAAAAAAAAGTATTATAATATGTCTGGATTGTTGTGTCCCTCTCAAATTTTCCTTATTTAAAGGGGGGGGGGGGCATTGAGCATTGAGCTTAAAAATAGACTTACAATATTATTTTCATACCTCAGCTTTGATATTTCACATCATTTGAAATGATGTCTGTAATAATTAAATTGTAACAATATAATACAGCTCTAGAGCTGGAGAAGACTGACTGGGGCTCCTCCTGCTGGCAGCTGTTGGAATACCTTAAGAAAAAATGGTTGGTCGTCTGATGGTTGTAAGGCACTTCAAGTGTCTTGGAGGGCAAGACACTTCACCCTCCTGCCTCTAGTGTCTGAGTACATTGGTGTATAAATGAGTGTGTGAATGGGTGAGTGGATCCTTGCCTAATGAAGGCAGCTCTATGTAAGTTGAGTCCATTTACCATTTCAGCTCAGCCTTATAAACACACTTAGAATCGATATAAGGTTGGGTTATGGGCTTTGAAAATGTGGAGGACAGTTTTTGGATTTGAACAATGTCGAAACATACGCGTCAATTTATGTTCTTCCCAGTGTGTGCCCAGTCAACAACAAAAAAAGACCGGGTCAGGATTGATTTCACAACCTCGTAGTTATGAGCCCGGCGCTCTACCTATGGAGCTAAACGAACAGAGCAATGGCCGTCCAAGCAGTACTAAGTAACTTGTTTACCTTAATACATCTTTTTCCTAGTCCCTCTGGCGGTAATATAATATCTTATGTTCTTAAACTGTGTTGTGAAGCACTTTGTGACTTTTTGTCTGTGAACGTTGACAGGGAAGAGAGGAATTGAAATCACATGCCACTTCCAGACTTTTGTTTCATTTTAGATGTATTATTTTAGCTGTTTGCATTGATACTGCAATCTACAAAACCCATTATATTGTAACACTGTAAATGGGACACCAGATTTTATGCCTTCCAACCGTTATTATAATACATCCACATGCTCCCAACCCCCGACTTTCTCTGCTCCGCGTCACCACACCCATCGTCTCCTCACTCTGCACCTTCACTCTCCTCACCCTGTGCTGCGGGGACAGCTTCATAGATCGTGCTACAAGCGGGAAACACCTTTGCCAGAACCTTTGAAGACATGCTGGACATTGCGTTTGTGACTTTACATTTTGTATTTTGCAAAAGCGGTGATTCCGGTTGGATTGAAGTTTCGCGCGTCCCAATGAGTTTATGAATGATATAGTTCCCATTTAATCATTAAGAGACTACAGTCGCGTAAATACATTGGTTTAGGCAGCGTTTGTGAAAACAATGACGCAAGTTTTTTTTAAGGTAGCACGAGAAGGCTTTCTTTTAAGGTGGGCCGGAGCATTTACGCTGGCTGATGCAAAAATGATTACATTTGAGAGCATATGTGACGAAAATGGTCGCTATTTCGAGCCCTGTCCATTAATAAAACAACGACGCAAATTCAGTCACAGCCTCGGGTGGAGCGTTTGATGGCCAAAGCATGTGCGCATTGAGCGTAAAGCAGGTGGCGGTGCTGGGAGAACCCCCCCCCCTTACATTTCTTTTCAAATTGTGCTGCCGTAATGGAAGGGCATCTGACTGTAGTTGTGCTGTGCAGTGCTGCCTGAGGTGTCGCTGCTGCAGAGGACGTCCCGGGCTCCGGTCACCTGCCTCGCCACGGGCTTCTTCCCCGACAGAGCCATGCTGTTCTGGGCTAAAAACGGAGTCGCGCTGGAGTGGGAGGACGCTGGGGAGATCCTGCCCAACGGAGACGGCACCTTCCAGAGCAGCGTGTCCCTGGACCTGTCCTCTGTCCCGCCTGAGGACTGGGACAGGTACAGCTGTGTGTTCCAACTGTCCGGAGTGAAGGACGACCTCATCACCAAAGTGGAGCGGGACAAGATCAGGGCCAACGGTGAGACTGGGGATAATGCTAATGCTACTACTGCTGCTAATGCTACTACTACTGCTAATGCTATTACTTACACTCAACAAAAATATAAACACAACACCTTTGTTTCTGCTCCATTTTTCATGAGATGGACTTAAAGATCTAAAATTCATTCCAGATACACAATATTACCATTTCTCTCAAACATTGTTCACAAATCAGTCCAAATGTGTGATAGTGAGCACTTCTGCTTTGCTGAGATAATCCATCCCACCACATCAAGATGCTGATCTGACATCATGATTAGTGCACAGGTGTACCTTATACTGCCCACAATAAAAGGTCACCCTAAAATGTGCAGTTTTTTGCTTTATTGGGGGTCTGGGGACTCAGAACCAGTCAGTATCTGGTGTGACCACCATTTGCCTCATGCAGTGCAACACATCTTCTTCACATAGAGTTTATCAGATTGTCAGTTGTGGCCTGTGGAATGTTGGTCCACTCCTCTTCAATGGCTGTGCGAAGTTGCTGGATATTAGTGGGAACTGGTACACGCTGTCGTATTCGCCGGTCAAGCACATCCCAAACATGCTCAATGGGTGACATGTCCGGTGAGTATGCTGGCCATGCAAGAACTGGGACATTTTCAGCTTCCCAGAATTGTGTACAGATCCTTGCAACATGGGGCCGTGCATCATCTTGCTGAAACATGAGGTGATGTTCATGGATGTATGGCACAACAATGGGCCTCTGGATCTCATCACGGTATCTCTGTGCATTCAAAATGCCATCAATAAAATGCACTTGTGTTCTTCGTCCATAACAGATGCCTGCCCATACCATAACCCCACCACCACCATGGGCCACTCCATCCACAACATTGACATCAGCAAAGCGCTCACCCACACGACGCCACACACGCTGTCTGCCATCTGCCCTGAACAATGTAAACCGAGATTCATCCGTGAAGAGATCACCTCTCCAACGTGCCAGACGCCATCGAATGTGAGCATTTGCCCACTCAAGTCTGTTACGGCGACGAGCTGGAGTCAGGTCAAGACCCCGATGAGGACGACGAGCTGGAGTCAGGTCAAGACCCCGATGAGGACGACGAGCTGGAGTCAGGTCAAGACCCCGATGAGGACGACGAGCTGGAGTGAGGTCAAGACCCCGATGAGGACGACGAGCTGGAGTCAGATCAAGACCCCGATGAGGACGACGAGCTAGAGTCAGGTCAAGACCCCGATGAGGACGACGAGCTGGAGTCAGGTCAAGACCCCGATGAGGACGACGAGCTGGAGTCAGGTCAAGACCCCGATGAGGACGACGTGCAGTTGAGCTTCCCTGAGATGGTTTCTGGCAGTTTGTGCAGAAATTGTTTGGTTATGCAAACCAATTGTTTCAGCAGCTTTCTGAGTGGCTGGTCTCAGACGATCTTGGAGGTGAACCTGCTGGATGTGGAGGTCCTGGGCGGGTGTGGTTACACGTGGTCTGCGGTTGTGAGGCCGGTTGGATGTACTGCCATATTCTCTGAAACGCCTTTGGAGACGACTTATGGTGGAGAAATGAACATTCAATGCACGAGCAACAGATCTGGTTGACATTCCTGCTGTCAGCATGCCAAGTGCACGCTCCCTCAATGCTTGTGGCATCTGTGGCATTTTGCTGTGAGACAAAACTGCACATTTCAGGGTGGCCTTTTATTGTGGGCAGTATAAGGTACACCTGTGCACTAATCATGATGTCAGATCAGCATCTTGATGTGGCACACCTGTGAGGTGGGATGGATTGTCTCGGCAGAGCAGAAGTGCTCACTATCACACATGGACTGATTTGTGAACAATGTTTGAGAGAAATGGTAATATTGTGTATCTGGAATGAATTTTAGATCTTTAAGTCCATCTCAGGAAAAATGGGAGCAGAAACAAAGGTGTTGCATTTATATTTTTGTTGAGTGTATGATACTGCTAATGTTATGTCTACTACTACTACTGCTGCTAATGCTACTACTACTGCTAATGCTATTACTTATGATACTGCTAATGTTATGTCTACTACTTCTACTACTGCTAATGCTACTAAGACCAACTGTGAGACTGGGGATAATGATACTGCTAATGCTAATGCTACAACTGCTGCTGCTAATGCTACTACTACTGCTAATGCTATTACTTATGATACTGCTAATGTTATGTCTACTACTTCTACTACTGCTAATGCTACTAAGACCAAATGTGAGACTGGGGATAATGATACTACTAATGCTAATGCTGCTACTTATGACACTGCTAATGCTACCAACTCTGCTAATGATACTGCTAATGCTACTACTAATTAGGGCCAAAATATCGGGCCGATATTCTGGTATTTTCGATATCGGCCAATAGCCGATATCTGCCTTTTATCGGCCGATATCTCCGGAATCAAAAGTGATAGAGACTTCCCGTTTTGCGCAATGGAAAGGGCTTAGTTTGTGCTTTTTAAATCCTTCAACCTACAAGGCCTCGGGAGAAAATAAATTCTGCTGTGAAAATCGGTCACCAGTTTGTACACCTATTTTACGTATTTTATGTTGTAGACTTTTGTGTGTAATTTCGGAGCTATAAGAGATAGAGACTTCTATCTACGGATTCTTTCAAACGAGCTCCCTCTGAAGTACCTACTGAACATACATTTACAGCGCCCCCTGCTGTCCCAGTTCAACACTGACACCTTAAGAAGCATCATGCGCGGCATTATAGACATTTTTTAAATGTTAGCCAAAAATATCCGTTGTGCATACCGGCATCGACCAATCAATATCCCCAATAATTAGCCTCAGAACAGCCCACATCAGTCGACCTCTATTAGATATATCTTTTATGATTTAAACCTTTAATATAATGATAATAAATGTTTACTGTTTGACTATTTGAAAGATTAAAAAAACAAACAAACATCAAATTAAATAACATAAAATATCAGCCAATATATCGGCTATCGGCCATCCAGATGGGCCCTACTACTAATGGTACTACTACTACTACTACTACTACTACTACTACTACTACTACTACTACTACTACTACTACTAGTAGTAATAATAGTAATAATAATAATAATAATAATAATGCCACTACTACTCCTGTTACTATTATTAACACTACCAACAGTTAGACTGGGACTGGTGACAAATCAGTCCCTCCAGGATTTTGCGATGTTGCAATCAACTATTAAGAGAAAATCTCCACAAAATCAGTTCAGCATTGAAACGTTTCCAAAAGTCTGAATCTTTCTCGCAACTTTTCCAATAATCTGCTTCTCTTCCTTCTCAACTCTTCCTCACCACCCCCCCCCCCCCCCCCCCCACAACTTCCTCACAACTAACGTGAGCATTTTGCATGTAGGAAGTGGTGTCCATCTCAGCGGGTTTAAGTCGTTCTGACTGAAGGGGCTCATCGAGGACTTTGCTCCGCCCACTGTCCACAGCTGAGCAGAGGACAGGGGGCAAACTATTCAAAACCCCGCATATTTGAAATATTTCCTTATTCCCCAGAGCCTCTTTCGTGATTCTGCCATAAAATGCAAAGAAACGTTTGATTAAAAATAATAATAATAATTATTATTATTTTAGAAAAATGGCTCACGAAATCAGGCTTTTCAGCAACAATCTAAAAAATGTCCTGCCAAATCCTGGAGGGGCTGACTGATGAATTTACTGTGTTGTTCCATATTCCATATTGCTGCACGATGGCGTGTGCTTGGTTACGGGACTCATACTTTAGGCACCGCAGCAATAGAGGCTGTTTGTATGCTGAGTCTTTAATTGTAGTCAAGATTTTGTCATAAAATTATTAGAGAGAGAGAGAGAGAGAGAGAGACACTTTTAAATTTTGACTTAATATTTTAGTCGGCAAAATGAACACTGGTTTGCACAGTGCTAACCTCCTGTATCTGCTTTTTGTGAAACAGAGAGGAATCAGATTGCCCCGATCGCTGCTGCCATCCTCGCTGTGGTTGTATTTGTCATGTTCTGGAGTGGAGCAGGTAACACAAACTTCATTTAATTTATTCATTTGGATAAATTAAAAAATGTTTTTATTACTGTTTCAGCCAAACAGCCCACACATCGTAAGTAACACTTTCATTTCTTTATATGGAACAATAAATATGGTCAAAAGATTGAATAGTGCTCCGTGAGATGTTCAAATCTTGGGAAATCTTTGTATAACTGAACGCTGCTTTAAACTTCTCCTCAGCTTGACGAGACGTCTCTCAACATTAAAACATGAATGTACACTCCTTCTTTCTCACGGCAACGAATGAGTTAAACGAATAAAATAATTAAAATAGTTCAAACTTTCAAGAATTAAAAATCAACTGATTGGAACGACTTTGACATGAACATGATCAATAAAGAAATACAAAACATATCTATGCCTTTAACACATATATGCAACCTCTCCTTTTCAACTGGTGAATTCCCTGACCTCATGAAGATTGCCAAGGTCGTTCCAATTTATAAAAGTGGGGATAATCGTCAGTTTACAAATTACAGACCCATCTCTATACTTCCTCAACTATCTAAGATTCTGGGAACACTTTTTGCTGCCCACCTGGACAGCTTTGTGAATAAACATAACTTACTTAGTGACTGTTAGTATGGGTTCAGAAACAACAGGTCAACTGCACATGCTCTAATCAATCTAAGTGAAGAAGTCAGCAACAATATTGATAATAATCTGTATTCTTTGGGTATATTCATAGACTGCAAGAAAGCTTTTGATACTATAGATCATGAAATGACTGAAAGAAACAACAAATTAATGAACATGTAGGCTGGAGGAATATAGTATGCAGAGTCCCCCAGGGGTCAATATTAGGACCTACATTTTTGTTGTTGTACATAAATGATCTGTGTGAAGTCTCAACAAAGTTAAAATGTATATTATTTGTGGACAACGCAACAATTCTGGGTTCCGGCTAAGATCTACAACTGCTTGTCTCAGAGGTCACACCAGAATTATACAAATTCAAAGAATGGTTTAATAGAAATAAACTATCGCTGAACATATTGAAAACAAAGATGATTTTATTTGGTAAACGGAATAGTAATGTTCAGATTCAATATTGACAATGCTCAAATAGAACAAGTAAAGGAATATACATTTCTGGGTGTGATCTTCAGTCATGAGTTTAGCTGGAGACCACAAATAGATGGCGAAAAATGTGGCCATAATGGGCAAGTGTAGATTTTTTCTGGACCATAAGGCTCTCTTCATCCTGTACTGTTCCTTAATTCTACTGTACATAAATTATTGCTGAGAGGTCTGGGGAAACACCTTCAATAGTCATTTACAGGCTTTATATAGACTACAAAAGAAGGCTATTAGAATTGTTCACACTGTCAGATATAGGGACCATACAAATATATTGTTCTTAAAATCTAACACCATGAAACTTGATGACCTCATAAAATATAATACTTTGTTACAGATATATAAAGCAGTAAACAACCAACTCCCTAGTAATATACAACACATGTTTGGTAAAAGAGAGGGAAGTTACGATTTAAGGGGCACTCATAATCTGAAAGTACAATGTGTTCATTCTACCCTGAAAAGTCATTGTATCACCCGGAGAGGTGTAAATCTGTGGAATAATCTAGAGGAACCCTTAAAAGGTGCTGATAGTCTACTGCAGGGGTCACCAACGTGGTGCCCGCGGGCACCCAGGTGCCATTTGGGGCATGCCCAGTAGCCCTTGAGACTTTTTCTAAGGTGTAAAACACTTTTTTTTTATCTGATTCTTTAAAATACAATTGTCTCTGTTCTTGTAACTCAGTACGACTGTAAAATAAAGAAATTGATATAATATTGGGTCAATATACTATAAGTAAACAATGTACGTTTTAAGTCTTTAGGATTAGTTTTTAACTGGTAGCTCTCGAACAACTCAATGCTCTTGAAGTAGCCCTCGGCTGAAAAAAGGTTGGTGACCCCTGGTCTACAGCAATTCAAAAAACAGTATAAGAGAAGTGTGTTTGAGAAATAATGCTAAAGACATGTGACTTTGTTCTTATGATTTACAAGTAATTATGTATTACAGTGAACCTGTTTAACCACATCATTGCTGATAGAACCAATGTCACAACCCCTACGTTTAAGTTGTTATGAATTATAGGAACAGAGAAATGAACAAGCAAAACATAACAACAATGCTGTAACAGCCGTTTCCACTGGTCACTATTAAACATAATAGAACGAGGGCAGGCGAGAGATGGACGGAGCGCCCCCCCCCCCCCTCTTTCAACAGGTTCATAAATCTTGTCTTTTTAATGCACCACCCAGTATAAGGCGTATAGTAACTGTGCCCTATACTGGGGCAATCAACAATACCCAATATACACAATCAACAATTAGGGCAGCAGGGTGAGGGCTCGCTGATGGGGGGCCACATTACACCCTGGCTTTTTAAGGCACCTCACTAAATAAGGCAAACAACAAAATAATAAAACAATCATAACTCACATTTTTACAGTGGAGATGGGAATGACAGCAAAGGGATATATAATAATAATGTGTAATAATGAAATAGAAAGTGATACAGTCAGCTGATTAATGATAAATGATATTAGTGATCACCTTCCAGTTTTCGTTTTGTATAAAAATGGATATGTAAAAGATGAAGAGGAAAACAAGTATTGGTTTAGAAGGGTAAAAACAGAAAACTATTGATGCATTTAAAAAGGAGCTTTTAGCTCAAGACTGGTGTATTGTGTACAGAGGGAATGACACGAATATGGCTTATGATGAGTTTACGCGAGTATTTCAAAAGGTATACGACAAAAACTGCCCAATGAAGAAATACTGTAAAAACAGAAAGTGTAAAGAAACACCATGGATGTCTAAAGGTTTACTAAATGCTTGCAAGAAAAAAATAATCTTTACAAAAACTTTATAAATAACCGAACAAAAGAAGTTGAGGATAAATATAAGAAATATAAAAATAAACTGACAGGTATCATTAGAAAATGTAAACAGGATTATTATAATAAGTTGTTACATACTAATAAGAATAATATTAAAGGTTTATGGAACATCTTAAATAGTATAATTAGAAATAAACCAAGAACGATTAATTATCCACAATATTTCAAAGATGAGGATAACACTTTAAATAATATGAATGAAGTCGTCGAAACATTTAATAAATTCTTTGTAGATGTTGGACCGAACCTTGCTGCAAAAATTGCAAACGTTGAGAACTATAATTGTGATCTGATAGAAGCAAATCCTATGTCCCTGTTCCTCAACCCTGTGGAGGAAAAGGAGATACTGGACATTGTTAAAGGGTGTAAAAATAAGACCTCGACCGATTACCATGACATGGACATGAAAACTTTAAAAACTGTTATTGAAAGTATCTCTAAGCCGTTAACTTACATCTGTAACTTATCGTTGCAAACTGGAACATTTCCTGACAGTATGAAAGTAGCAAAAGTGATTCCTCTGTTCAAGGCAGGAGATAAACATCTCTTTATAAACTACAGGCCTGTTTCCCTTTTACCGCAATTCTCTAAAATCTTAGAAAAGGTTTTTAACTCTAGACTTGACGGCTTTATCGAAAAGTGTAATTTACTCTCGGACAATCAGTTTGGTTTTAGGAACAATCACTCAACCTCACACGGCTCTTTGATATAACTGAAGAAATAACTAATGCTGTAGATAACAAGAAATATGCTATAGGGTTATTTATTGACCTGAGTAAAGCGTTTGATACAATAAACTATGATATATTAATTAATAAACTAGAACATTATGGAATTAGGGGGGTAGCTCTACAGTGGGTTACCAGTTAAATAGAAAACTAGATAAACCTATATTCATGGGTGCAGTAAGCAACATATGGTCAGGAATGATTCCACAATCATGGAATGGCGCATCTATTTCTCTTTTATTAAAGAAAGGAAAAGACCCTCTTGAATGCACCTCGTATAGGCCTATCAGCCTACTCAATGCTGATTATAAAATAGTGGCTAAAGCATTTGCACTTCGATTGGAAAAAATCCTTCCTAAAATTATACATCAAGACCAGGCAGGATTCGTTAAAGCAAGATATGGATCTGACAATGTAAGGCGGGCTCTGAATATTATCAATCAACTTCACAATGGTAAAGATCCCGCTCTAATTTTTTCATTGGATGCGGATAAAGCTTTTGATCGTGTGGAGTGGAATTTTCTTTTCTGTGTGCTTGAGAAATGTTGTTTTGGATCAAAATTTATTGACGTTTATTAAGATATTATATTCGCAACCAACAGCTCAGGTTAATACCAATGGTTTTCTTTCCGAGAGATTTCCAGTTCAACGAGGATGTAGACAAGGGTGTCCCCTTTCGCCTTTATTATTTATTTTATTTATTGAACCATTAGCTCAAATATTAAAATCCAATACTAAAAATCAAGGGGATTTCTGCAGGCGGGAATACCCATACCATCTCTCTATTTGCAGACGATATACTTTTATATCTTTCAAGCCCACAGAAATCAGTTGAAGCAGTCTTAACTTCTATTACTGAATTCAGTGGTTTATCAGGATATAAAATAAATCTTAGTAAATCTGTTGTCTTGCCGTTCAATATTCCACCTGCGGAAGTATTAAATTTCCCATTTCCAGTGGCTAATGGGGTACTCAAATATTTGGGAATTAATTTAACAGCAGACCTAAATGACATATTTGAGGCCAACTACGCACCCCTCATTTGTAAAATTAACGAAGATTTAACCAGATGGTCATCATTGCCAACATCTTTTTTTGGGCGAGTCAATGTTATCGACTAAATTATCTTTTTCAAAACTTACCATGTTATCTATCAATGCATTTTTAAAAAAAGTTAAATCATTGTATTTCCCAATATCTTTGGAAAAATAAACATCAACGAATCAAATATAATACTCTCACAAAGCCCAAACATTTAGGGGGCGTAAATTTGCCAAATTTTAAGTTTTATTACTGGTCGGCCCAATTGAGAATGATGACCAATTGGTTTTTAAAAAGATCTGAATCGACCTGGGTTGAACTGGAATCCTCTATATGTAGTCCTTTGAAACTGGAACACATCCCTTTTATCAATAATATAACAAAAGTGGAAAAAATAAGGAAAAATATGGTAATTTACAATACATGGTTGGTGTGGAAAGATGTGTAGAAAAATTTAAATATCCCATTAACTCTAGCTCTACAATCCCCCTTATGTTCAAATCCTGATATCTCTGAGCAAATAGGAAGTATTCGTCTCTCATACTGGGTATCAAATGGTATCACCAACTTTGCAGGCCTGTTTTCTACAAATATCATAAAATCCTTTGATCAATTGAGGAATGAACTCGGTATTCCAACTAGAGATTTTTATAAGTACCTTCAAATTCGAAATTATATAAATTCTCTGTTAAAGGAAGAAAAGCTTAGATTATGTCTGTCCAAGTTGGAATACGCAATGATCTCAGCTACATCATTAAAAGGAAAAATGTCGGAGTTTTATGCCATCTTGTCAGAACAAAGTTCTAATGATTTTGACTCACTAAAGCAGTAATGGGAACATGATTTGGGGATAACCTTTAGTCTAAAAGAGTGGTCTGAAATTTGTAAGAAAACATTCCCAAAATGCACCTCATTATCAATTCAAGAACAAAATTTTTAATTGATTCATAAATTTTATTATACACCTGTACGTCTCCAGAAAATGTTCCCTGACTATTCCGACCTTTGCTATAAATGTAAAAAACAAAAAGGCACTCTGATCCATCTGTTCTGGGAATGTGAATATATCAATCGATTTTGGAAAGACGTACATCATGTAATCCAGGAGATCACAAAAATCTAATTTGCAATGTTACCATCATTATATTTGTTAAATCTGTGCCCCGATCATCTTTTTGATAGGGCTACCGAGTCTCTGTTAATCGTTCTCTTGTCATTGGCAAGAAAGTGTGTTCTTTTAAAATGGTCATCTTCTCTAGTACCTACAATGGACATGTGGTTAGTTCAGATATCTTCTATTATCCCTTAAGAAAAACTAACTTTTGAGATGAACGGGAAACAAGATATGTTTTGGCAAATATGGACACCGATACAATGTTATCTGCAAATGTGATGTTCTGATGTATTTGTATTGTATCTGATTTTTGGATTATTATTTATCTAATTTTCCTTTGTTTGTGTGTGTTGTGTTTTTGTATTATTTTATGTTATCCATTTTTGTTTGCTTTTTTTGCAGCATCAATTACTGAGTGTATGATTGGGGGGGAGGGAGGGGAGGGAAGGGAGGGAGGGGTGGGGGGAGGGAATTTTGTGTTTTGCACTTTATTGTGTATTGTGTATTCACTTTTGTGACGCCTTGATTGACCTTATGGTCAATATTATTATAAAAGAAAATCTCAATAAAATATAAATTATAAAAAATAGAAAACAATGTGTGAAAATCTGTGTTTATCAGTCGAGTTGTCGACAAATTGTCTGTGGTTTACCTCAAGGTTCTATTCTGGGCCCAAAATTGTTTAATATGTATATTAACGACATTTGTAAAACGTCTCAAGTACTTAAATGTATCTTGTTTGCTGACGATACAAATATTTTTGCATCAGGAGACGACTTACAGCAGCTGTGTCGGATTGTTAACTTGGAACTCAAAAGTGTCAATAAGTGGTTCAAACAAAATAAATTATCTCTAAATCTGAGTAAAAGCAAAATGATGATATTTGGCAACTGTAATTCCAACGCTAGGAGCATTTCAGTAATAGCAAAAGCAAAGCACATTTTAAACATTAAAGCTCTACATACCTTATACTGTTCTCTGATTTTGCCCTATTTATATTATTGTACTGTGGTTTGGGGTAGTACTTATAAAAACACAGTTAAACCAATAGTATTGTTGCAAAAAAGAGCTATCCGAGTAATTCATAAAGTTGGGTTTTTGGACCACACAAACTCATTATTTTTAAATTCAAAGATCATGACGTTTTGTGACATTGTTGAGTTCCAAACTGTACAGATGTTATTCAAAGCAAGGTATAAATTGTTACTGTGACATGTCGGTGCGCGTCTTACCGGATGGTGGCGAGTAGGTGGCACCGAGCAGGGCCTATAAGCAGATGGAGCGGCCGCGCGCGCTCACATGACTTAGTTTGGGTGCGGCAGTTGCGGCATTCAGTAACCGGCCGAGACTTTCCTTGTCTGAAGCACGCGTCTTCTCCGGGGCACTCCAGCTGTACTTGTCGCAAGAGTTGGAGACTTCTGGCTTGGGGTGAGTTGCTTGTGGCTCCCGTTCGGGTTGGTGGCTTTACGCCGAGACTGAACCAAAATTTGTGCGTTATTCCAGAGTCTCAGCTGCGCGCTAGTAATCGGCACTTCCTTGTGTGGACGTTTGTGCGCCGGGGTGCTCCCGTTCGGCTTTGGCTGTGAGTTCAGGGCTTTCTGCTCGAGGTAGGTCGCTCGTTGTTCCGCCTTGTCTTGTTGGCCTGGGCCGCGGCTGATCCAAATTCCGCCCTCTAGATCCTGAGCCGCAGTGGGGACTAGCCGCTGATCCCACACCGGCTCTCCCCCTCCTCTTCTAGCCGCGAGCTCATGCCTTCCACCGCAGGTAAGGTTCAAAGTGTTTTAGTTTGTGCTTTGAAGATATTACGACTCGTGTCTCCATTGTAGGCTCGAGATTTTCTGTGCGTGGTCCATAACAAGGACCGCGGCTTCCAGCGGGAGTCCGTTGTTTTGTCCAGCTCTGCTCATTCGCATCCTACTCTGCCACGGGCACGCGCCCTGTACACCACTCCAGCAGTCGGTCCGGCTGGTCCACTGCCACAAACGCGGTGGGCCCCGTTGCGCTAATGCGCGTCAGCGCGCGCGGACTGTATTGCAGTGGCCTAGCGATTCAAAAGCGCGGTGCGCCATTAAGGCTGGGTTTGGTTTCTCTGTAACCCAAAAATCCCTCCATCGGTGAGTTGGTTATTGTTACTTTGTGTTTCTTTATTTTGATTCTATTTTTATTACTGCCTGCATTATTTACCGGCTTTGTTTGTTCTTTGCATTATTAATTGTCTTGCCTATTAACGTTTGTTTTGCATGGCTTGTTTCTTTTTGGTTTTATTTATCTTGCATTATTTGCTGTGCTTTAATTTTGTGTCCGAATACAGAAACAATAAGGAAAATTACCACTCTCCTTAGACAGGGATAATCTTTTTAAATATGATAAATGTCTTATTTATTTTCTCCTATATGCCTATAGTGTTTTAACCATTGTGTTAACCAAAATAAAGGATAACTTTTGTACTTTTGTAAACTGTGATCACGTCTTGCTTTATGTCCACACTTAGCGAGGCCTTATTCTAAACTTTGGTCCTGGAGCCATCTCTCCAGGTGGCGTTGTCCCATCATTGCTCTTTAAACTTACCTTTTAATGTTCAAAGTTTAATACCCTCACGTCACATTTGGCGTCGTCGGCAGGATGGACATTTAAAGCAAAGACGTGAGCAGTACTGGTTATCTTCACGGTTATCCTGAGGTTGGGTGGGAAATTGTTTGGACAAAACAACGGTATTCCTTTCAGGAACCAAAAGTTGAGTCAGGTTAGTTGAAATCTTTACTTACTCCTTGCCTAGAGGTGTATCGCATTGCCTTAGTGGTCAGCATGGAGGAGGAAATGGAGCGGCTCAGAGAACAATTAGATCAGCTTAAGGCGGACAACGAGAGGCTTCGTCGAGCGGGGGCTTTGGCTTCGGCTGGGGCCGGCGGAGCTCCCCAGACGCCAGGCACCTCCACTGACCAGCCCTCCCCACGAGGGGCATACACCCCTGCTGCGGATCGCGTGCTGGTTATGGCGCGGGATCGCAAATGCCCTCCCTTTAATGGTAGGTCTGGTCTGCCCTTAGATGAGTGGATCGAGGAAGTGCAAGCATGCATGCGAGCCCGGCATCTCTCCGCTTTAGACCAGGCCTTCTATATCTTTGACCATCTGGAAGGAGAGGCAAGGAATGAAATCAAATTTCGCCCCGCTGCAGAACGGGAAAATCCTGACAAAATCTTGGATATCCTTAAGGAACTTTATGGTCGCTCCCAGCCATACGTAACTCTGCAACAGGCCTTCTTCTCTAGAAGACAGGAGGAAGGAGAGACACTGCAGGAATTCTCCTTAGCCCTGCTGGCGCTAATGGAACAGGTAAGGCAGTGCGCCCCGGACGGGGTGCCAAATGCTGCTACACTTCTCCGAGACCAGTTCACGGAGCATGTCATTGATGGGGGCCTCCGTAGGGATCTCAAACGATTCATCCGTGACACACCTATGGCTACTCTACTGCAAGTACGAGCTGAGGCCCTTAGATGGGAGCGCGAGGGGCTCTCTGGACCATTCCGAGAGCGCAGCCTCTCTCTCCCCTCGGTTCGTGGCCTTCAGTATGAGGTTCGGGGTTCCTTTAGTTCCACCCGTGTAGGCCCGGCGCCGGCACCTGGATTGGGTGAGGTGATGGAACTGCTGAAGCGCCAGCAAGACCAGCTTAACCACCTGACCCAGGCGGTGGCTTCGTTGCAGGCTCCAAGGCCGAACACCCGACCCCCACGCAGTAGTATAGTCTGTTTGCGGTGCAACCAACTGGGCCACTATGCCAGGGAATGCGAGGGAGAACGAGTTTTTCCACGGGCGCGGGCCAATTCAGTTGCGGAAACGTCTCCCCGTACTACCCAATCGGAAAACTAGAACCCTCTGGACCGCGGAGCCAAAGTTCAGGAGGAGAAACCACAGGCTCACAGGTAGGGAATGTTACGGAGTTAATGGCTTCCTGCCCTACGATTGAGGTTAACATGGGAGGGGTCCGGGTTTCTTGTCTAGTGGACACCGGTTCCATGGTGTCCACTATTACCGAAAGTTTCTTCCGGGAATACTTTGAACCGTGGGGCCCGGATCGCCTTTACTCCTGCCATTGGTTACAGTTGCGTGCAGCCAATGGCCTTGAAATCCCTTACATGGGCTACCTGGAGTTAGATGTGGCACTTTGTGATAAGAAAATGGGTCATTGTGGGATAAAGGATCCCCCTGGTACTGGACCATTGGTTCCGGGCATTTTGGGGATGAATATTATCAAGCGGTGTTATAGAGAACTTTTTGGGGCCCATGGTCCTTCCTTGTTTGATCTGCCAGTTGTGGTACATGCTCCGGGCCCAGTCGTGGAGGCCTTACAGAAATGCCACCAGGCGGCTGCTCAGAGGCCAGTGCCCGTAATTGGCATGGTAAAAGTGCGGGGGCCTCGAGCAGTACGGATACCTGGTGGTACGATGAAGTTAGTTGCCAGCACCTGTCCCGAGCAGTTTGCTGGTCAGTCAGTCCTGTTCGAACCTCCTCAGTCGGGATTGCCAGCTGGCCTGCTTGCCTCTGCCTGTCTCGTGCAAGTGGACCAGGGTACAGTCTATATTCCAGTTGTTAACGTTGGGACGACCGCCGCCCTGCTCTACCCTCGGACTAGCCTTGGAGAATTGAGCACAGCCGAGGTGGTGAGTTTGCCTGCTGGGGTCACGGAAGTAAACACCATCCCCGCCACTGTGTTTTCTCAGGGGGTTACACCTTCGGTGTCCGACTGGATGGAGTCTGTGGACTTGTCCATCCTGGGGAGGGACGAACAGGCCAGGGTGAGGGCTTTGCTGCAGAAATATAGCAGTGTGTTTGCGGCACATGATGCCGACTTGGGGTGCACTAACTTGATCACCCACGAGATTCCTCTGCTTGAGAATGTACCCATCCGACAGCGCTATCGGCGTATACCACCATCCGAATATGAGGCCGTAAAAGCCCATATCAATCAGCTCCTCGATGCTCAGGTGATAAGGGAAAGCAGCAGCCCTTACGCGTCGCCCATCGTCCTGGTCCGAAAGAAGGACGGTAGTCTGCGGCTTTGCGTGGACTACCGGCTTCTAAATAGTAAGACCAGGAAAGATGCTTTCCCCTTGCCGCGCATCGAGGAGAGGCTGGATGCGCTGTCGGGTGCCCGCTGGTTCTCTACCATGGATTTGGCCAGCGGATACAACCAGGTCCCGGTCGCAGAGCAAGACAAGCCGAAAACAGCCTTTTGTACACCATTTGGCTTGTTCGAATGGAACAGAATGCCTTTTGGCTTGTGCAATGCACCGGGAACCTTTCAACGTCTCATGCAGAGGATGTTCGGAGACCAGCAGTGCCAATCGGTGTTGCTGTATCTTGACGATATCGTCATCTTCTCCACTTCGGTGGAACAGCATCTCGAGCGGCTCGAGCTGGTCTTGGGTCGCCTTCAGAAGGAAGGCCTGAAGGCCAAATGGGAGAAGTGTGCCTTTTTCCAACAAGAAGTGCGGTACCTTGGGCACATAATCTCCAGCAAGGGCGTCTCTACTGACCCCTCTAAAATCGAGGCTGTTGCCCAGTGGAAGCGACCTGGCCACCTGTCTGAGCTGCGCTCTTTCTTGGGTTTTGCCAGTTACTATCGGCGCTTTGTAGAGGGATTCGCCAAATTGGCCGCACCTCTACATAAGCTTGTGGCAGCCCTGGCGGGGACAAAGGCCCGGAAAGGGTCAGGGAAGCCTCTGGGCGAAGCCTGGACTTCTCAGTGCGAGGACAGCTTCAAGGCTTTAAAGGCCAGGCTCGTTTCAGCCCCTGTGTTGGCCTATGCCGATTTCTCACGGCCTTTCATCTTGGAGACAGATGCCAGTCTTTGCGGACTGGGGGCAGTACTCTCACAGGACACCGGGAGTGGCATACGGCCTGTTGCCTATGCCAGTCGAGGTCTGAAGCCCACTGAACGCAACATGTCCAACTATAGCTCCATGAAGTTGGAGCTGCTTGCGCTCAAGTGGGCTATGACCGAAAAGTTTAGGGACTATCTGCTGGGGCATAGGTGTACGGTTTATACTGACAACAACCCACTTAGCTATCTCCAGTCGGCCAAGCTTGGAGCGCTGGAACACAGGTGGGCTGCGCAGCTTGCTGCTTTTGACTTCGAGATTAAATATCGATCTGGGCGCAGCAATGCCAATGCTGATGGCTTGTCTCGACAGTATTTCACACCTTCTGACTTGACAGCTAACGTTCTGCCAGGTAGCTCGGTCCCTCTGGACCTTCAGCAAGTAGGTCGACCACGGGCGGCAGCGCAGTCAATGATCACGGCATTGCCTGGTTGTTCGCTGCCGGACATTGGTGCCCTACAAGAGTCGGATCCACTTTTGAGCCATTTCAAGACCTTCTGGAGGAGACAAGCTCGCCCCACTAAAGTCGAGCGCCGTCATTTCTCCAAATCAGCGTTAACCCTACTCCAGCAATGGGACAGGTTGGTAGAAAGGGATGGTGTACTATATCGTCGCATCTCGCGGTCTGATGGCGGGGAAGGCGTTCTTCAGGTATTTTTGCCTGCCGTATTGAGGCAGCAAACCCTCCGACAACTACACCATGAACATGGTCACCAGGGCATTGAGAGGACCACCGAGCTCGTCCGCCTACGCTGCTACTGGCCAGGAATGTCGTCAGACATCAGGCAGTGGGTGAGAGAATGTGAGCGTTGCCAAGTTGCAAAAGATTCAGCTCCCATTCCCCACAGCTACATGAGCCATCTGCTCGCATCAAAACCAAACGAAATCTTAGCCATCGACTTTACCATTCTGGAGCCAACTCGAAGCGGGGTTGAGAATGTGTTGATAATGACTGATGTGTTCACCAAATACACATTAGCCATACCAACGCGGGACCAGCGGGCCATCACAGTCGCTCAAGTTCTGACAAGGGAATGGTTTTTTAAGTTTGGTGTTCCAAGCCGGATCCATTCCGACCAAGGTCGGAGTTTTGAAAGTGCACTACTTCACCAACTATGCCACTTGTATGGTGTTGAGAAATCTAGGACAACACCATACCATCCGGCGGGAAACGGTCAATGCGAGCGGTTTAACCGTACGCTCCACAATCTTCTGCGGACCCTCCCCTTTTCCCACAAACAGAATTGGGCGTCTTGTCTCCCGCAGGTGCTTTATTCCTACAATACCACACCCCACCAAAGCACTGGTGAGTCTCCGTTGTTCTTGATGTTTGGCCGGGAGCCCAAACTCCCGATTGATTTCATCCTTGGTCAGGTCCCAGACCCCATTGCCGGAACTGTTCAGGACTGGGTGGCGGAGCATTGTTCTAGTTTGAAAGTAGCCTTTGCGGGCGCTCATGCCCGTTTAGTTGCAAACGCTGATCGGAGAAAGGAGCGACATGATCTTCGTGTCAAGGACGCACCGTTGGAGCTCAGTCAACTTGTCTACCTTAGGGACCATAGTAGGAGGGGCCGCCATAAGATCCAAGACATTTGGTGCTCCGAACTTTACAAAGTGATGAAGGCTCCGACCGGCAATGGGCCAATCTATACTGTGGCCCCTTTGTCCAATTTGCAGGCATCCCGTAACGTTCATAGAGACATGCTTAAGCCTCAGGTCAAGTCCATGCTTCCACCTGACCTTCCCTTGTCCGAGGCACCCGCTGTTGACACCCCCCCCAGTGAATCGTCAACAGAGGGCCAGTCTTGGCTCTGGTGTTCCGTGCCGGTAGCCACAATGCCCCCCTCCATGGGGTCTCATGTCGCCCATCCTTCCCCTTCTGTCGCCACAGGTTCTTCCAACAACCCTGGTATTGCCCCTGTTGAGGACGCACCAGTAGGGACCGCTATAGCCCAGAGGGAGGAAATGGTTCCACCTAATCCCACCCGACCCTCCGTGCGCCGCACTACTCGTGCGACGGCCGGGCAACATCCCAACCCTCACCGCTTGCCATACGCTCTTGGTGGCTCGTCTTCATAGCCCGCACACTAAACAGCCCTTTCGTTTTTCCAGGTGGACCAGTCAGACTCGTTTGGGTAGATCGTGCTGTCGCTGTAGCTTGTTGGTCGTCGGGGCGACGACACATTGAGGGGGGGTAGAATGTGACATGTCGGTGCGCGTCTTACCGGATGGTGGCGAGTAGGTGGCACCGAGCAGGGCCTATAAGCAGATGGAGCGGCCGCGCGCGCTCACATGACTTAGTTTGGGTGCGGCAGTTGCGGCATTCAGTAACCGGCCGAGACTTTCCTTGTCTGAAGCACGCGTCTTCTCCGGGGCACTCCAGCTGTACTTGTCGCAAGAGTTGGAGACTTCTGGCTTGGGGTGAGTTGCTTGTGGCTCCCGTTCGGGTTGGTGGCTTTACGCCGAGACTGAACCAAAATTTGTGCGTTATTCCAGAGTCTCAGCTGCGCGCTAGTAATCGGCACTTCCTTGTGTGGACGTTTGTGCGCCGGGGTGCTCCCGTTCGGCTTTGGCTGTGAGTTCAGGGCTTTCTGCTCGAGGTAGGTCGCTCGTTGTTCCGCCTTGTCTTGTTGGCCTGGGCCGCGGCTGATCCAAATTCCGCCCTCTAGATCCTGAGCCGCAGTGGGGACTAGCCGCTGATCCCACACCGGCTCTCCCCCTCCTCTTCTAGCCGCGAGCTCATGCCTTCCACCGCAGGTAAGGTTCAAAGTGTTTTAGTTTGTGCTTTGAAGATATTACGACTCGTGTCTCCATTGTAGGCTCGAGATTTTCTGTGCGTGGTCCATAACAAGGGCCGCGGCTTCCAGCGGGAGTCCGTTGTTTTGTCCAGCTCTGCTCATTCGCATCCTACTCTGCCACGGGCACGCGCCCTGTACACCACTCCAGCAGTCGGTCCGGCTGGTCCACTGCCACAAACGCGGTGGGCCCCGTTGCGCTAATGCGCGTCAGCGCGCGCGGACTGTATTGCCGTGGCCTAGCGATTCAAAAGCGCGGTGCGCCATTAAGGCTGGGTTTGGTTTCTCTGTAACCCAAAAATCCCTCCATCGGTGAGTTGGTTATTGTTACTTTGTGTTTCTTTATTTTGATTCTATTTTTATTACTGCCTGCATTATTTACCGGCTTTGTTTGTTCTTTGCATTATTAATTGTCTTGCCTATTAACGTTTGTTTTGCATGGCTTGTTTCTTTTTGGTTTTATTTATCTTGCATTATTTGCTGTGCTTTAATTTTGTGTCCGAATACAGAAACAATAAGGAAAATTACCACTCTCCTTAGACAGGGATAATCTTTTTAAATATGATAAATGTCTTATTTATTTTCTCCTATATGCCTATAGTGTTTTAACCATTGTGTTAACCAAAATAAAGGATAACTTTTGTACTTTTGTAAACTGTGATCACGTCTTGCTTTATGTCCACACTTAGCGAGGCCTTATTCTAAACTTTGGTCCTGGAGCCATCTCTCCAGGTGGCGTTGTCCCATCATTGCTCTTTAAACTTACCTTTTAATGTTCAAAGTTTAATACCCTCACGTCACATTACCAAGCCAAATACAAAGAAGGATCCAAGAACGTACTGGTCGTTATCAATTACGTGATGAATTAAACTTTAGGATTCAGAAACATAGCACAACTTTGAAAAGTTTTAGTCCAACAGTTAATGGTGAACAATTGTGGAATAAACTGGAGATGGAATTGAAACGATGTCCAAACATCAACCTGTTCAAATTTAAATACAAACAAAAGACTTTTGAAATATACAGACAAGAAGAAATGTGTTGCCACTAGGGGGAGCAGGAGGATCAATTATGTGTATTTTTTCCTCTATAATCAAGGAAGAGTGTTGCTGCTTGGAACGGTTGTCATTCTATTGCTCAAATTTACAAATGGAGAATTAGGGTTGGCAGGTTATGGATCTGTTGAGGGGAATCCTCCCAACGGGCTCTAAACCTTGTCCTTTAATGCACCACTCAGCATAGGAACATATTCTACAAATATGTGTGCCGTGTGGGGGTTTGTTGATGGGGAGTTACTGCCCTCTTCAACTGGCCCGCTCTACACTTTGGCTTTTTAATGCACCACACTATGCAGGGCTACAGCATACTTCACATATAACTCAATTAAATAAATATATAATAATAATGATTATGAAAATTATACCCAAATTAAAATTATACTGAGAATGGTAATGACAACTGGGAAGTATCTAGATCTCGGAGTATAATATCTATTGATGTACCTTCATAACATAAAAGTAACTCTCGGTTATCAAGGGTAAAAATCTGAAAGAAATATATTAAGGATCACTTTTTTTTTTGACTGCTTTGTACTAGACATCGTACATGAAACAAGATCGTTGTTGTAGTTGTGCGTTGTTTCAATTAATTATATAAACAGTTCATATATTTTTTTGTAAGTTTGTAAGTTGGTCTGTACGAATGTAGCTGCTTGAAATGTTTTGAAATGTTCTTTTTTTATTTATTTATTGCACTTGGGGGTGGGGGCTCATAAGCTTTTGCTTCAGCCCACTCCTTTTGAGCACTATGTGTATTGCTCAAATAAACAAATAAACTAAACTAAACTAAGTGTTGATTAAAACTATGACATCAACAGTTAAAATACAATGGTGACTAGTGTTTATAAGTAATGATTGGATATGGTTATAATGCAAATGGGAGTTTATATATACTGGTAAATTGCATATGTAATTGAGGAGGAAAGACACGCACATCCGACGTTCTAAACCAGTGTGCTGGGTCCAAAAAGTACAATGAAAAGAGGAAAAAAGATCCGCACAACTGAACAATGCTCACCAGTCTACTTGCCCACACCAGCAACGCCTCGGGTCTAGCCCCTCATCAGACTAATCATCATCAGGGTGGGTCTCTCCGCCTCCTTCTACACGGGGCGTCTCACCATGGGCTGGTCACGGGTTTCACACTTTAGGCACCCCAGCAGTAGAGGCTGTGTATGCAGTGCTAACCTCCTGTATCTGCTTTTTGTGAAACAGAGAGGAATGAGAGGAATCAGATTGCCCCGATCGCTGCTGCCATCCTCGCTGTGGTTGTATTTGTCATGTTCTGGAGTGGAACAGGTAACACAAACTTCATTTAATTTATTCATTTGGATACATTAAAAAATGCTTTTATTACTGTTTCAGCCAAACAGCCCACACATCGTAAGTAAAACTTTCATTTCTTTATATGGAACAATAAATATGGTCAAAACTAAAAATTGGACAGCTCCTGAATGCTGATAGAAACCTTTATAGCTACCCAGATTTCAAGCAAAAATATAATCTTTCAATAACTGGGGGAGAATTTCTTCAGGTGAAAAACTCGATTCCAACAGAAATGTTAAGTCTGTATCAAGGAACTTATGATGATATAAATGTTAACCTTTGCTTAATGTTAAATTTAATTAATATTCTGGAAAAAAGAACAATACCAAACATACAGTACAGGCCAGCAACAGAACACAATGTTTCGAAATATTAATTGGAGAAATATTATAAATCAAACCCATAAGTACTGTGTGCTTAACAAAACTAAAGATGTGTCGTTTTAAAATAATGCATAACATTTATCCTCCTAATACACACCTATAAAGATTCTCCAACAAAACTGAAGTTAACTGCACTTTTTATAGAACACAGCCTGAGTCTATTCTTCATCTTTTCTATGAATGCCTCCCAGTGATGATGTTTTGGGTTGAGTTGGAGGCCCATATTAACACTAACCTAAATGCACAAAACCAAAAAATAAGATCAGGGAAAAGTAACAGTAACATAAAATATGTGGTAATCCTATTCATATTGTTGAATATTACATCCATAAGTGCAACCGGGCAAAGAAACCTCCACAAACTCTTGATTTTATTATTGAGACAAAACATTATTTTAAATCTTTAAGGAATAATAAAAATAAAATAAGCTGTGAAAACAATAGATACTCTACTAAATTTATTTACAGTGACCATTATAGTAGCGTGCTTCTACAACAGTATTCCAGTTGTTTTGTCTGCACGCATGCACCTAATTTAGTATGCATAAGTCACATGAAAAAAATCCGTGGCTAAATTATCAAATTAAATTGAATTGTTGGAATTCACCTGTACCCCAATAAGATACAGTTGGCTTTGCCATGAAATAAAAAAATAATTCAAAGATTTATTTCATAAGCATTTTGTCCGAGGGGGAGTGGCGTTACGCAGCGAACAGCTTCTGTCTCTGCTTCGTCAAACGCGCTTCACAGAGCGAGTTCACAAGAAAAGCATTTCTCTGAGTTTTTATTTGGCTAAAATTGGCCTATGGATGACAGTGGAACATCCTGTTAGAGTCTTGAATCCGAGAACAAGGCCATTTAAATGTGCCCGCGATAATTAGCGAAAGCGATCGATCGAACACATGGTGTTTCAAAATGTGAAACTGAGGTATTTAGGCATTTAGCCTCTTCACATAACATGTGTGCCTGTGTTAGCCCCGTGAAGACAGACACAGGCTGGGGTGTAACAGGACTTTTATTCTGCAAACAGAAACATATCAGTTTCTGATGTGGCTTTGCCTTCACTGACTTCAGTTGAAAACGCGTACTCTACAGAGAACTGAGCTAACTCTGCGCAAGGCTTTTTTAAAATTTTTTAATTATTATTTATTATTTATTGAAAATACAAAACACAAAAAGTGTTTAACAAACATGGCGAAGTGCTATTTGCAATAACATCACATTAGGGAACAGTGACAGTATAGTGCAATCAGAAGCGTGCAAAAAAATATACAGTCAAATGTTTGAGGGGGTCACAGATGTAGATCAGATTGCAGTTCATAAGGTCCATAGTCAGGTTGAGTCCAGGGGGATTTCACTTAAACAAGAATACAGTTGCGTGGCTTTTGGTCCTTTCATTCGTTCCAGGGAATTAAAGTACAATTTTAAATCATTTTAAAAAAAAGAAAAAGTGGGTGGGCATTTTTGACATTTGCTTTTGTGTATACAGAATTTAGCAAGACATAATATCACATTAATACAGAGTTCTACTTTTTTATTGTTTGTCAGCACACCAAACGTTATATTGTCTCTTGAAAAGACTGGAGTTGAAGGAAAAACATGTTTTACCCAAGTTTGTAAATCAAACAATTGAACAGATAAAAAAACAGATGGTCAGTTGTCTCCACATTAATATTGCAGAATGTACATAGATTTTCTTGTATGTTAAAACGTAATCAAAGTAGTTCTTTGGATGGGTAAATATTGTTCATAATTTTGAAGTGTGTTTCTTTAGCCTTAGGAGCTATAGGGAAAGATAAGTACATAGTTCTTAGTTTGGAAACTGTCTTTTTATCAAATTTGTTTAGGATATCATTTTTATTTTGTAAACCAGGGAATAATTCATCTGTCAATCTTTTCCTAATTAAAAAAATTATTACATTTTTTTGATATCCCATGTACCGTGGGAGAGGGCAAATGTGTTTGTGTTATCTGATGAGCTAATTAATTTTTTCGATAGAAAAATTAATTCTTGTTAAATTCATGCAGAATTGTTCATAATCTAATAAATGTCCTTCGTTGTCCATAAGGTGTGGCACTGACCAAATATTGTTTTAAAACCAGTCTTCATAAAATAATGATTTGTTGCGATACAGTACATATCGATTGTTCCAAATCACTGTTCGGTGTGGAGAAAAGTTATGGACATATAGCATTTTCCAGTAAAGTAAAATGTGTTTGTGGAACGCTGATAAGGGTACAGGAATCTTATTGATATCAAAGTCGCATACAAGCAAGAGGTTTAGACCGCCCAATTTAAAAAAAGTAAAGTTAGGGATACAGTACCATAAAGATTTTAGCAAGTTTATTTTTAAGGTTCCGTTAGGACACTCTAGATCTATTGCCTTCAGGCCTCCGTCATAAGTTTGTTTGACCATATGACTTTTCTTTATATAATGTGGTTTATTTCGCCAGATGAAATTGAAATTCATTTGATTTATTAATTTGGATAAATTGGTAGGAACAGCATTTGAATGAAGGGGGTATATACATCTAGATAAGCACTTCATTTTGGTTAAATATATACGACCCAAAATCGATAAGTCTCTTTGGAGCCATATATTCAATTTTGTTTTACATTCTTTAAGTTTGTTCTCTATATTAACTGTTTGACATACCTTTTTGTCTTTACAGAGAAGGACACCTAGATATTTAACCTCAGATTTTATAGGTATATTGTAAATTTCTTTTAGAGAAGTATCGTGCAGAGATAAGATTTCACACTTTTTAAAGTTTAAGCATAGACCTGATGCTTTGGAGAATTGTTCAATTTTATGTATAGCTTTTGATTTGATGTTCATCTTTTAAGAATAATGTTGTATCATCAGCTAAATGGCTGGTAACAATTTCTGTACCTAGAACATTTAGTTTTTGAATATCGTTACTATTTTTTCTATAAATGGATAAAAGTTCAGTGACCAAAATAAATAAGTAAGGGGATATGGGGCACCCTTGCGGAATACCAACATCCACATTAAAAGTTGGAGTAGAACCCTTAGAAAGGAGAACACAGCTATTTATGGTTTTATACAGACCAGAAATGAGTTTTCTAAATTAAACACCAAACCCAAAATGTTCAAGTGTAGCAAAAAGAAATGGATGTTCAACGGAATCAAAAGCTTTAAAAAAGTCAAAAAATAAAATAAAGCCATTATCCTGTATTAAATTGCTATATTCAATTAAGTCCATAACCAGTCTTATATTATTATGTATCGATCTGTCCTTCAAAAACCCTGATTGTGTTTCTGAGATTACATTACAAAGTCGCATACAAGCAAGAGGTTTAGCAAATATATAAGTTTGTAGAGTACAAAGAGTTTGTAGTCAGAGTTTCTAAGTGTTATAGGCCTTCGATTTTCTATGATTCTAGGGTCTTTATTGGGTTTTGGGATAGATATTATGACTCCATGTCTCATTGTATTTGGGAGAGTGCAAGTTTCAAAAATCTCTAAAAAAAACATTGAACAGTAATTCCTTAATATCAAACCAAACATGTTTATAAAAGTTTCCTGTGAGACCGTCTGAACCAGGAGCTTTGTTAGGATATAGTCGGCATATCGCTGCTTCGAGTTCAGAAATAGTTAGTGGACTGTCACAAGTTTCTTTAAAAGCTTCATAAATTTTTTGAATATACTGGGCTATATCTTTCATAAAGGATTCACAGTCAGTTTGGGAAAATGTTGTGCTGTAAAGTTGTGTATAAAATGTATAGATTTTTAAGGACATTAGTTTTCATCTGTAATTTCTATGTTATTGACTAGCAATGACTTTAGGTTATTTCTTTCTTGACTATTTTTTTCTAGACCACAAAAATATGCGGAATTCTTCTCTCCTTCTTCTATCCACTTTGCCCGAGATCTAATAAATGCTCCTTGAGCTTTGTGAGTATAGATTTCATCTAGATTAGATTGTAACTTTAAAATTATTTGTTTGTCAAATTATTTGTTTGTTACAATGAACATTTAACTGGTTTATAATATCCAATTCCTTGTGATCAAGTTCTTTTTTTATGGTTTTTACTAAAGGCAATAGAGACATCACGAATTTTGAACTTAAGGAATTCCCATTTTTTAACTGGGGTTGCACGTTCTTCACAAGATGTTATTGTATTAATAGTTGATTTAATTATTTGACAATAGTTGTCATTTTTAAGGGGACTCGAGTTAAATTTCCAGTACTTATTTGAGAAGTTTTTAGTTCTAGGTCCAACATATAACATAATGACACAATGATCAGTTAAGGGGGCTGCAGAAATAGTTGAATTGATATCATTAGAGAGCAAATTGTTTGAAATTAACCAGTTATCAATTCTAGATTTTGAATTATAGTTTGAACTGAACCATGAAAACTGGGTTCTTCCAGGATTGAGGTATCTCCAAGCATCAGTGAGATTTCATTCACTGCAAAAGTTATTAAATACAATATTAGGCTGACTTGACGTATATTTGGAGGGGTATCTGTCAAGGAAATTATCATTAACTACCTTGAGATCACCCCTTATTATTATATTCTCTATGAGCAACTTTAAGATTATCTTAGTGTAAAGTTATCTCTTCTAACAATCGCTTATTGTCCCTGGGGTTGTTGTAACCATACACATTAACAAAAATGAGTTTCATGTTGTCAATATTTGTGAGTAAAATTAACCAATGACCCTGATTATCTGCCATATTAAGTATAATTTGGCCAGAGAGGTTTTAAAAGGAGGATAGCTACTCCAGCTGATCTAGAGGTGCCATGACTGAAATAGGCTTTGTCACCCCGTTATTGAATCCAAAAAGAAATGTCCTCTTCTTTTGAGTGTGTTTCCTGTAAAAAAAAGAATTGTACTTTTTTCCCTTTGCAAAATAAAAACAAACTTTTACATTTCGTTAGATCTCTTAGACCCCTTGCATTCACAGATAAGAGAGAAATTTCACTTTTTAGTTCAGACGTAAAAAAGGAAAAGTTTATAAAACAAAAACAAGCTTAATAGCTTTAACGAACACAGGTGCGTTACCAACCGTAACAAAGGTGCAAATCCCTGAATGAAAACTTAACTTGAACAAAAAGTGCTTCTAGGACCAGGAGAATCATGGTGTGACCCTTTGACCATATATATAGGCGTAGCGACCTCGGTACACAGCCTTTTGTCCCAGCTTCCTTGCTTGATCCACTTTTGGCCAGACTGCTGCTCTTGCTTCTAGAACAACTTTGGTGAAGTCTTGTGCAAAGCGAAGGTTGAGCTCCTTGCAGATTTGGTGGTTCCTTGTCACACGCCAAAGTTCATCTTTGTAGATCCTCATGGTGAACTGTATGATGATTTGTGTGTGTGTGTGAATGATGGTGGTCAGAGGGACCGTTGGCGCAGATGTGTACAGTCGCCACAGAGCTTCTGTCAGTTCCAGGGAAACTGAACAGAACCGAGTAGTGAGTGAATGTATCAATGTCTCACCTCAAAGGTGCTATATAAACATATGCTATCTTTTTATGACATCACATGCATAACCTTTATAATCTATATTATAATTTATTGCAGGTAATGTTCTGAGGATTGCACTGGTTGGGAAAACTGGTTGTGGAAAAAGCTCTTCTGGAAACACCATCTTGGGAAGAAAAGCGTTTACAGCCAATCTAAGTTCGACATCCATCACCAAGCGCTGTCAAAAAGAAAAGTCTGAGGTTGACGGGCGCCGTGTCGCAGTTGTGGACACTCCTGGTCTGTTCGACACCTCACTGTCCAATGATGAAATCATTAGAGAAACGGCTCAATCCATAATTCTTCTGGCTCCAGGACCACATGCCTTTCTGTTGATAATACAGATTAACCGATTCACAGAGGAAGAACTGGCTGCAGTGGAATATATCAAGAGGGCTTTTGGAAAGGATGCCGATAAGTACATCATGGTTCTCTTCACACGTGGAGATGATCTGGAGTATGCTGAGAAGACCATTGAAGATTACATAGATCAATCTGATGAGCCTCTTAAGAAGCTGATCGCCGACTGTGGAAACCGGTACCATGTGTTCAATAACAGGAAGAAAGACCGCACTCAGGTTGAAGAGCTGTTGAAGAAGATCGACAACATGGTGATGATAAACCGTGGAAGCCACTACACCAGTGAGATGTTCCAAGAGGCTGAGGCGGCCATTCAGAAAGAGACGGAGAGGATTATGAAGGAGAATGAAGAAGAGATCAGGAGAGAGAAGGAAAAGAAAGAAAGAAAATACAAACAGGAAATAGAAAAAATAAAACAAAAGTTAGAAGAAGAGAACAGACTGCTGAGGATGAGGAAAAACTAAACCAGAGGTATAAAGAACAGGCTAGGAGACAGGCTGAAAAGTCTGAAGGTGTGTTTGACAAAATATTTGTTTCAGGTTTCAAATTTTTGTGGAAAATATCAGAAAATGTTTGGCATGGATGGTAGAGTGGGTCGTCTCATTAATGGAAGCTCAGGGGTTCGAATCCAACACTGTCGTTGGGCAAGACACTTCACCCTCCTTGCCTCCAGCGTCTGCGTACATTGGTGTATGAATGAGAGAGTGAATGGGTGAGTGGTTTCTTGCTGTAAAGAGCTTTGGGAGAGCCTTTACCATTCATGGTAATTGAATGAATGACTGTTATTTAATTATTTTAATATTAGGCACAATCTCCACATCGCTGTGAAAGGATTTTGTAAATAATGTGATCTTGTGTTTTGCATTTGTTTACTGTTACTAAATGAATCTGTGTATTGATTGAAAGTATGACTTTTATACTGATGTGCTCTGAACTGTTGAACCTAACTTTATGCTGAAGTAATGATATATTGTATATTATGCGTATGTATGTGTATATATGTATGTTTGTGTGGGTGTGTGTGTGTGTGTACGTGTATATATATTGTAACAACCCTCTGGGATTGCCCAATGTATGTAGCGATACTCACTCTCTCGGCCCCCACCGGCCGCTCCATTCCGAGCATACGCCCCCGGGCCTTGGGAAACGCATCCCATTTGTCCCCCGTTCGCGCAGCCGGTCGAGCTGTTCCTGGTTCTTTAAAAATGTCAGTCTGCGAGCAGCAGCCGGAGGAGCAGCAGTGTGTAGTAGCCGCGTGGGAGAGCACGCTCATTTAAAACTGAAATTAGAGGCATCCACTCCGCCGTAGCCGTGTATCATATTCAACCGCTGTTTGTCCAGATTATTAGCATTAAGCCCTGTTCAAAGTATCCGTAAAACACGGAAGTCCAACAGCGGGTGCGTCCCGCATGTCGCTGACGTCATCACGTCACGCGTCACTGTACTACCATCCCCGTGAGTTTTCTTAGATATGTATTTCGCCCCATTATGAAATGCTTTGTATTATGATGTAAAAATGTAATTATCCCTATGTAGACCATACCACTGCGCCTGAGTGACCTGACTGGCACACACGCGCCCAGACAGTGGCAGTGAGTTTGTGTTTGTGTATCTATGCTGTTTAAATGTATTGCTTGCTCATGCATTGTATGAAATTATTTGTGATCCCTCTGTTAGAGTGGGGGTTTTGTGTGGAGCTGCATTCCCCAAACCTTTTGGAAGTTGGACGGTGTTACTTCGTTTGTCAAAGACATTTCATGGACAATTTATATGCGGGTTATTTTGGGGAGTTTTGTGGGGTTCTCTTTTCTGTTATTGAAAGACAAAAATATACCAAAAAGTATTCAACTGGTGTTCCTTGCCTGGTGTCATTCAGAAAAGGGTGTATGCCAAGCAGTGTATGTCCTTGTGTGTGTATTGGCCTAAGATATTCAAACTAAACAAGAATACAGTATCCTATGTTCCAGGAGGGAGACCTGGATGGCACCCCGGAAAGAGAACCAAAATTAATACACATATTATAGGGCCAGTCCGTCACATAAAATAGTGGCACCCCAGATGGGACAAATGAATGAAAACTGTCTGACATAGTTTAACAAGGGGACACCAAAAAATAAAAAAAAATAAAAAAAAAATAAAAAATTTAAAACCATTAATGATGACCACTGAAACAGTGGAGGAGGTCCTTAGGGCACTGGAGGAAGAAGCGCCATTTTCCCCAACACGTTTGTCTCCTGAAAATAGACACTCCACAGCGTACTCCCTGATGGATATGTCACCAACTGGCGTTGATAACTCCCCTGTGATGCCTCCGCTTCCTCCTGATCACCTAGCGGACGACATGGCTGCTTCTGGGACCCCAGTAATGGACGTAAAGTCTTTAATGAAAGAGGTCAAAACCGTCATTACGGGAGAAATGCACAGTATGAGAACCACGACCACGGAACAGGTTGAGAAGATAATGAAGGACCATGTTAAGGAACAGTATCAACACATGGATGCACAATTGGAATACGTACTTTTTCAAACCAAAGCATCCCTTGGCTGGAGACTGAAACACCACCAATCAGAGCTGCTCCAGGAATTCCACTCGCTGCTTTCACCAGTTATTGCCAGTATTTCCAGCCTGCATGAGGAGGTTTCCCGCCTACAGGGGGGTTTTTCGGATTTTCAAACTCACATGAAGACTATGACGGAGGACATGATCGCCACGTGCCAGTCGGTCCAGATTGGTCGCCAACCTACTATAATGGATCATACGGGTCAGACTGTTTTCCAGGACCTGCCAGAAACCCTGATACTCACCGGCAGACCGAGGTTGGAGTCGACAGCTCAGCCAGGGAGAACCGGGGTCCAAGCAGCGCCGGGGGGTTCAACCCTGTCACTCCACCGGAGTCGGGATGTTGGAAAGAGTCCCGTGAAGCTGCTGTTCCCAACCTACGGACGGAGAGAGGATCTGGCTGACCCGCTGCAATACTTGGAGCGCTGTGAAGACTATTTGGCCCTGAATTCATTAACTGACGAGGAACTTATGGCTACATTAAGAAATGTGCTGCATGGCACCGCCAGGGATTGGTGGGATGTAGCCAGACATAAGATTCGAACCTGGGTTCAATTCAAATTGCAATTTCGTACTGCTTTTCTCTCCGAGGACTATGAGGATGAGCTGGCGGAACGAGTGCGAACCCGAGTCCAAGGAGGAAATGAAGGCATTAGGGATTTCGTATATATGTACCAATCCCTATGCAAACGGTGGAATCCACAAATCACGGAGGGGGGAATCGTGAAGCTGATCCTTAAAAACATCAATCCTGCCTTGGCCAGCCAGTTAAGGAGTAGTCGAGTACCCACTGTGGAGGAGCTCGTGCGATTGGGACAACAGCTGGAACGAGATCGGGACAATCAGCAACAGTACGAGCACAGAAAACGAGCAAGTGCCTCACCACAGCCCGCTGAACCCCGGCCTACCGGCAACTCTAACAATAACACAGTGCGGCTCAAACAGCAGACTTTCAATCAAAATCCTAATCGCCCACCTCGACCTTTCTGCTGGCGCTGTAAAGGGGATCACTCTCCGGGAGCTTGTCCACGCGGGGCCATGAACCAACCATACCAGCCTCAGGTCCCTTCTCAGCAGGCTGCCGGTCAATCTCCTATCCCCGGAGGGTCCGCTACTCTTGGCTCCCTTACAAAATCTGGACCTCTGGGAGAAATCTGTCTGCATGCTTCCTCTCTCACCAGTCCACTGCCATGTCAGTTGATGATTCCCATCAATATCAGTGCCTGGAAAGGAGCTGCCATCCTGGACACTGGTTCTTCCTATACTCTGGTGAATGAGAGGGTATGGAATGAGATGGAAGGGGAAGCTAAACCTTGGACAAGGGGACCATTATACTTGGCGGATGGAGAAGGACGACAACCCCTGGGATGGAGTGCATTACCAATCACACTACAAAATCAGACAATTACCTTACCTTGCGTAATTTTGCCAGCTCAAAGTCTTGCCTTCCCTGCTGTGTTGGGTCTTGACTTCATCTCCCTCTCCGGTCTGCAGTTCGACGTTTCCGAAAAACGTTACTGGTTCAAGTTCAACAGTAAACAATGGTACAACTTTATTCCCGAGTCAGCGTCCTGGTCAGAAGATCTTCCTCCTCGGCTTGCCTTTTTCTCGGCTGTTCCACCTGCAAAGTTAGTTACCATTCCCGCCAGTGATGCTCTCCTGCAGAAAGCGGTCGACAGTGCACACCTGGATGATTTCGGGAAGCAGTCATTGTTATTCCAACTAATAAATAATTCTGATGTGTGTACCCCCACTTTGGGATGTACAAAGGTACTTACCCACAAGATCTACCTATCTCACGAAGTGCCTATCAAGCAAAAACCATATCGGGTTTCGCCAGCAAAGCTCCAGATAATTAAGGAGTATGTGGAGGAAATGCTTGAGAAAGACATCATTGAACCCTCAACGTCTCCATATGCTGCTCCAGTAGTATTGGTGCCTAAAAAAGACGACCCCAAACCACGTTTTTGTGTGGATTTCAGGAAGATGAATGCTGCTACGCACACAGATGCCTATCCATTGCCCAATATTCAGGAAATCTTAGAGTCCCTTGCTGGGGCAATCATCTTTACTACCTTGGACTTAAACAGTGGGTACTGGCAGGTTCGGATGGACCCAGGAAGTCGGGAAAAGACTGCTTTTGTTTGTCCGTATGGCCTGTACCAGTTTAAGGTGATGCCGTCCGGGCTGAAGAATGCCCCAGCGACTTTCCAACGGCTAATGGAGGTAGTCTTGGGCGGACTACGTGGACAAATCTGCCTTGTGTATCTGGACGATATCATCATTTACTCTACGACCTATGAACAACACAATTACGACATACAAACGGTTCTTGACAGGTTACGAGAGGCTAACCTTACAGTCAACATGAAGAAATGTCAGTTCTTCCGCTCTTCCCTGAAGTTCCTGGGCCATGTGGTATCTTCCGCTGGGGTTGCTGTGGACCATGAAAAAATCAAAGCCGTTCAGGACTTCCCTGTTCCCCAAGACATTAAGCAGCTGCAGAGGTTCTTGGGGATGGCTGGATGGTATCATCGTTTTGTGCTTGGGTTCTCTGAGCTGACCGAACCCCTCAACGCCCTAAAGCGAAAAGGGGCCAAATTTATTTGGACTCCCTCGTGCCAAACATCGTTTGAGGCTTTAAAGGGTCACCTTGTGTCTCCACCTATTCTGGGTCATCCTGACTTCACATTACCATTCACTGTGTATACCGATGCCAGTGATGTGGGTTTGGGGGCTGTTCTAGCTCAGCAAACTGGGTTAGGCACTGAACAAGTTCTCGCCTTTGCCAGCCGAACCTTAAACAAGGCTGAGCGGAATTACTCGACGACTGAGCAAGAATGTCTGGCTGTTGTATGGGCCATTGAAAAATGGAGATATTACCTGGAAGGAAGACACTTCACCGTAGTGACTGACCATTCGTCACTGGTCTGGGTGTTTAAAACTCCCAAACCTAGTACTCGGCTGATTCGATGGGCTCTTCGGCTGCAAGAGTTCTCCTTTACAGTGGAATATCGCAAGGGGAAGTACAACACTGTTCCTGACGCCTTGTCGCGAGCCCCTGTGGAGGAGTCGGCCTATCCACCTGCGACTTGCGCCGTTGTACTCCGATCCCAGAGGGACACTGCTCCATCTCTGTCTGTGACCGATGAGAACATCTGGAAGGCTCAACAACTGGACCCTTTCGCTCAAGATCTATACCAACAAATTATGGAAAAAGGAGCCGTTAACGAGACCCCTACCATCAAGTACACCATTCTCGAGGACAAGGTCTACAGAATCGTGGAACTACCGCACAAGACTTTGTACCAAGTCTATATTCCTCCGTCACTCCGTCAGCAACTGCTATACCACCACCATAACGATCCCCTCTCTGGGCATTTCGGACGATACAAAACCTACAAACGTCTGCACGCATTGGTGTACTGGCCAAGGATGAGTATTGATGTTCGCGATTACGTGAGATGTTGTCAAGTGTGTCAAAGGTACAAACCTGAAAACCGAAAACCGCCTGGGAAATTGCAGCAGACAGAGAGGAATACTCCCTGGGAAATGTTGGGAGTGGACTTGATGGGTCCTTTTCCCCGTAGTTCAAACGGCTACCTTCATCTGCTAGTCTTTGTAGACTATCACTCCAGATGGGTGGAAATGTTTCCTTTACGGAAGGCGACTGCAGAGAGCGTCTCCCAATGTCTGGTGAAGGAGATTTTGACTCGATGGGGCGTACCGACCTATATCCTCTCTGATCAGGGCCCTCAGTTTGTGTCTTCAGTGTTTGCAGAAACTTGTAAGAGATGGAACCTCACCCCTAAGCGAACTTCTACTTATCATCCACAGACCAATCTCACTGAAAGAATTAACCGGAACATCAAAGCTATGCTTGCCTCCTATGTCGATGTTAATCACAAGGGGTGGGACAAATACCTCCCCGAGTTTCGGTTTGCTCTTAACTCTGCAGTGCATGAGTCCACAGGTGTGACCCCTGCGGAGCTAAACCTGGGACGTCCTCTTAGGGGTCCTTTGGATGTTGAGCTGAGTCCGGACCTGTGTGATCCTGACACTGCGGCTTATGTTACAGGCAAACAGATTGCTGAGCTTCAGGAGTTCGTAGGCGTCAATCTGCGGAAAGCAAAAGGGAAACAAAAACACTACTATGACCGGGGAAGAAGGGAAGGAAATTTCTCCGAAAAGGATCGTGTCTGGATACGTACCCATCCTTTATCGAAAGCGGACCAATCGTTTTCAGCGAAGCTTGCCCCAAGATGGAAGGGTCCGTACCGGGTAACCCGAAGGACCGGGCCGGTGAATTTTGAAGTTGTCCTGGAGGATACGGGAGAGGATCTTCGTGTGGTACACATGGCCCAAATGAAGCCTTGTTATCCCTCTGCAGAGGAGTGGGACAAGGAGCAGCGCGACAAGCTGTGTCGAATCTTTGAGGAGGAAAGTGACGAGGAGGATTTCCGGGGTTTTGACGACAGTGTCCTGCACGCGGCTACAGGAGCCGTATGATGGTGAATTGGAATTTCTCTCTGTCTCAATTGGGAGTATGAAGGAAGGTGGAGTTATTCCTGCCTGGAGATTACCCCTCTTTTATTTGGGTCTTTAGAAGCGGGGGGGAGTGTAACAACCCTCTGGGATTGCCCAATGTATGTAGCGATACTCACTCTCTCGGCCCCCACCGGCCGCTCCATTCCGAGCATACGCCCCCGGGCCTTGGGAAACGCATCCCATTTGTCCCCCGTTCGCGCAGCCGGTCGAGCTGTTCCTGGTTCTTTAAAAATGTCAGTCTGCGAGCAGCAGCCGGAGGAGCAGCAGTGTGTAGTAGCCGCGTGGGAGAGCACGCTCATTTAAAACTGAAATTAGAGGCATCCACTCCGCCGTAGCCGTGTATCATATTCAACCGCTGTTTGTCCAGATTATTAGCATTAAGCCCTGTTCAAAGTATCCGTAAAACACGGAAGTCCAACAGCGGGTGCGTCCCGCATGTCGCTGACGTCATCACGTCACGCGTCACTGTACTACCATCCCCGTGAGTTTTCTTAGATATGTATTTCGCCCCATTATGAAATGCTTTGTATTATGATGTAAAAATGTAATTATCCCTATGTAGACCATACCACTGCGCCTGAGTGACCTGACTGGCACACACGCGCCCAGACAGTGGCAGTGAGTTTGTGTTTGTGTATCTATGCTGTTTAAATGTATTGCTTGCTCATGCATTGTATGAAATTATTTGTGATCCCTCTGTTAGAGTGGGGGTTTTGTGTGGAGCTGCATTCCCCAAACCTTTTGGAAGTTGGACGGTGTTACTTCGTTTGTCAAAGACATTTCATGGACAATTTATATGCGGGTTATTTTGGGGAGTTTTGTGGGGTTCTCTTTTCTGTTATTGAAAGACAAAAATATACCAAAAAGTATTCAACTGGTGTTCCTTGCCTGGTGTCATTCAGAAAAGGGTGTATGCCAAGCAGTGTATGTCCTTGTGTGTGTATTGGCCTAAGATATTCAAACTAAACAAGAATACAGTATCCTATGTTCCAGGAGGGAGACCTGGATGGCACCCCGGAAAGAGAACCAAAATTAATACACATATTATAGGGCCAGTCCGTCACAATATATATATATATATATATATATATATATATATATATATATATATACTCCTCTTCAATGGCTGTGCGAAGTTGCTGGATATTAGTGGGAACTGGTACACGCTGTCGTATTCTGCTGCTGCTTGACCGGCGAATACGACAGCGTGTACCAGTTCACACTAATATCCAGCAGCTTCGCACAGCCATTGAAGAGGAGTGGACCAACATTCCACAGGCCACAACTGGCAATCGGATAAACTCTATGTGAAGAAGATGTGTTGCACTGCATGAGGCAAATGGTGGTCACACCAGATACTGACTGGTTCTGAGTCCCCAGACCCCCAATAAAGCAAAAAACTGCACATTTCAGGGTGGCCTTTTATTGTGGGCAGTATAAGGTACACCTGTGCACTAATCATGATGTCAGATCAGCATCTTGATGTGGCACACCTGTGAGGTGGGATGGATTATCTCAGCAAAGCAGAAGTGCTCACTATCACACATTTGGACTGATTTGTGAACAATGTTTGAGAGAAATGGTAATATTGTGTATCTGGAATGAATTTTAGATCTTTAAGTCCATCTCATGAAAAATGGAAGCAGAAACAAAGGTGTTGCGTTTATATTTTTGTTGAGTATATGTATGCATATGTGTGTATATAAATATATATATATATATATATATTTGTGGATGTATTGTTTTTAAATGTTGTAATCTGTAAAGCACTTTGTGATACCTTTCGGTATGAAAGTTATGCTTTGATTGAGCATGCATTACATGCAGAGAAAGTGGCAGCGAATAAGAAAAAGGAGAGCAAAGCAGGAGCATTTTTAATGGCAGATGGAACTGAAGTTTTTCTCACAATGGCTAAGGCAATAAGGTCAAAAGTCAGAATAATAAAGAGAATGAAAAGGACAGAACTGAAGGTTGTTGTTTCATTTGTCACAAGAAGGGTCATATGAAGAGGGATTGTAAAGATCGAAAGAAAAAAGATGACGAAAGTGAAGAAGATGACGAAAGTGAAGAAGAAGACTAGCATGTGAGAAAGAGAAGGGAGAGGTGCCAATAAACCTAAATCTTAAAGTGTCAGCTGAGGCTGGGGGGAAGGGAGAGATCATAGAGGGAACCCATGAGAGATTAGAGGATGTGGCACATTATGTGGTGTGCAGCGGAGCAGAACCCAGAGCAGGGCCAGATAACGGATCTTTGTTTAGCTCTGGAGAATGTTCACCCAACAATTAGACCTGAGATAATGTTGCTGTTGAATGGCAGTCTGATAGTTTTTTTTGTGTGATACTGGAACAGAGAGAACAGTTTTAAGAAGTCCAAAGCATTTGAAAACGTCATCACAGACAATTAAAGTGAAATCAGCAAATGGAATTGTCAAAACTAATGCATTTAGTGAACCTGTATATCTCTGTCATCCTGATATGCCTGAGGATGGTGTAGATTTACAGGTGGTAAAAGCTCCCGACTGTCCACACAATCTGCTAGGGAGAGATGCTTTAGCGTGTCTGGAGTTAGGGGGGATTCCAACAACTGCTGGCCAGCTTACGGTCACAAAAATGCCATTAGCTACTAATGGTATGGTGTACGAGTCAAATTCTGCGCCTTATTACTATTGGACATTAGACCTCCCAGAGGGACCAGCAGAGGTCCCGAAACAACTTTTACAACTCGCAGAATCCTGTGTAAAACCAAAGCATAAATCTATGAAAACTGAAGAATTACATGTGACCTTACGTTACAAGTATACACCAGGTCCAGATCCCGTTTATGATCAATTGGGGCCACAAAAATGTACAATAATGTACTTGTATTGGAAAGATCACACTTCATTTTGCTCTGTGATGCTCACAAAAGAAGCAATGGAGATTCTTCAGGGAGGACGTATGCCCCACATCTCTTTGACTAAATCTACAAAACAGCAATGGAAAGATTTAAATGCTGAAGCAAGGTGTGTAATGGCATGTGCAGATCCAGCAGTTCAATTCAACGATAAAACTCAATATTATCTTAGGAAATTGCACTGGGTGTGACAGCTACTCCAAATGTCCTTTTGGATGAGCCTAATGAATGACTGACAGAAATATTTACATTAACGAAAGAGGAAGAAGAATGCTTTACCTGAAAATGTATGGTCTAAAGGTCCATCGGACGTAGGACTAAGGAAAGGTGTTGCCCCAGTGAAAATCGAAGGCAATATCGAATACAGGCCTAGAATTAAGCAGTATCCTCTCAAACCTGACACCGAAGCTGGCATAGCGCCAGTAATTGAAGATTTGAAAAAAGCTGGAATAATAGTTCCGTGTTCAGATTCACCGTGTAACACACCTATTTTTCCCTTCATTAGCTTATATAGAAATAAAAAGTACATGTTCAAAAGGTTGACTCAAGGTTTTTCCAAAAGCCCCTCCATTTTTAGAGCGTAGCACTGCTTTAAACCCCGCTACTCTGGTACCAACGTCAGAGGATGGTACTAAGCATGACTGTTTACTTGAAACCCCGACCTGATTTGTATAATTCACCTCTGACGAGTGGAGATGGATCTGCGATGAAAAGCGAGCAAGGGAAAATTTGTGTAGGGTATGCAGTCACTACGATTAATAAAACTTTGAAAGCAGTAAAATTACCCTCAAATCTATCTGCACAAGCAGCGGAAATAGTTGCACTAACAGATTTGAATATGATACAGTACATTTATTTTGTCAACAATGAAAATTACGTGGGTTTAAAACCTCTGCAGGTAAACCAGTAACTCATGACAAATTACTAAAATAACTGTTAAAGGCCATAATGCTACCAAAACCCCTGGCTGTGTGTAAATGTGGGACGGACACAGCTAGACCAACGCGAAAAAAGTTTTCAAGAATATCAAAATATTCGTTAAGAAAATTCAGGCCTGCTGAGAGGGAGCAAAATGCCAAAACCGACAAAAATAGAGGCGAAGCAACAGGCAGATTCGGCGGCGGAAGAGGGCTATGTAAGCCTCAGTTGAGTCACGGAACTCATGGAGCAGCAGAGGGTCATGTTCAGGGAATTAATTCAACAGCAGCAGGAAAACTTCAAAGGATTCATAAAACTCATCATGGAATCAACAAACACCCGCATGGATTTACAGTTAAAAGACATTCAAGAGCTAAATGGTCTCAACTTATACAGCGCTTTTCCACCTACATTAGGCACTCAAAGCGCTTTACAGCAAGGAACCTCTCACCCATTCATACACCAATGTACGCAGACACTGGAGGCAAGGTGGGTGAAGTGTCTTGCCCAAGGACACAACGACAGCATGCACCTTCAGGAGGCGGGATTCGAACCCCTGACCTCCCGATCTTGAGACAACCCGCTCTACCATCTGCGCCACCGTCGCCCCAGAAAGACAAGCTAAAGACAAGCCTGCAGTTCACGCAAGGTGAGGTGGACACTATAAAAAAAGAAAAAAGGAAACGCACTGAGCGCACGGACACAATACAAAACGATTTCTATAAACTATGTGACAGTCTGCACGTCATCACGGATAAACTGGAGAATCTGGAGGGGCAGAGCCGCAGAAAAAACCTGGTCTTTGAGGGAGTGTTGGAGTCGCCTGGGGAGACCTGGGCTGACGCAGAGGAAAAAATCAAACAATTGCTGAGGGAGAAACTACAACTACAACACCCGGTGGAAATGGAGAGGGCCCACCGCGTAGGGAAAGCTGGCGGGAGAGACTGGCCGAGACCTATCATCGCCAAACTACTGCGTTGGAAGGATCGAGAAGCAATCCTGCAGCGCGCTAAACAACTCAAAGGAACGAAAATCTACATAAACCAGGACTACACGGACTCCATTAAAAGGAAACGAAAAGAGCTGATGCCGGAGATGAGAGCTGCCAGAGAACGAGGGGACATAGCTTTTTTGCGCTATGACAAACTCATTGTACGCTCGCGCACCAGTACACCAATTCAAGCTTAAACACCGGGGAAAACGTATGGATTTTGGTATGTAAAAACACAAAATTTCACATGTCCTGTTATACATTTACTCATTCAATGATGTCCAATCATACTTCATATGCTGCTGACGGCAGTGACCTAGGATTATTACTGCAAAGGATTTTGGACTGTGAGCTCTTGGAGTTGAAAACTTCAGAGTACACTGAACATAATGCACTGGACTTGGAAGATCAGTTAGACCCAGATAACCTGTTCTTAACATCTAACGCAATTAATTGCAAATACTACACTGAGAATGAATTTAACATCTCTGTTAAAACAGAAGGGAAATTCTCAATTATCCATTTCAATAGTAGAATTATACTTTAAACTATGTAAACAGAACTAATAAAGGGGGAGGAGGAGTTGCTATATATGTCCTCAAGAAATTTAAATTCAAAATATTGGAAAACATGACAGCATCAATAAACAATTTGTTTGAATGCTTATCAATAGAAATTATCAATGAAAAAAAGAAAAACATAATAGTTAGTTGTTTGTGCCCGAGGATATGCGGGCATAGGGCAGGGGTTAAAGCCAAAAAAAATCATCTGACTGAAAATTTTTCCGAGTATACATTTCCACAAAACGTGGTGCAGCACGGAGCACAGTGTTTTCCTGTTACACAATGCACAGTAAATGTACTATGGTACAGTTTGACTAAAGTAGAAAATTCCAAACACCCAAAATGAAACATTGTGAAACATGAGCAGTAAGGATGGGACGACATTATGTGGGGGGGCTGGGGGTCCCCCCGAGAATTTTTTTAAAGTATAGGTCAAATTTAGTGTATAAAGGGTATAAAGCCCTCTGGAGCAAGTACAAATCATGATACTACAATCTGTATTTGTTGGTATAAAACAATTAAAGAACACTCTCTTCATAAAGTAAAAAAAACAGCATTTATTGTGATTTTAGAATTAGGAAACCTATTAAACCACATTTAGAGAACACCAACAGAAGTAATAAGATAACAAAGTGCATTGTAGGCAAATGTTTCTATCATACTTTTTGCTTTTTAACACTAAAGCCAAAATCTTCAAGCATGTTCACCCCAGATGCACGCTTCTGTTTTTTTTCCAGAGGTGCATGCTAGCTGAGTAGAATTGGAGGCACCAGTGAGATGAGCTGAACAAGATGGAGAGGTGGAGGCGCTGGCTGGAGCACTCTTCAAAAAATAAAGTAATCTTAAGTAATATATATATATATATATTAAGCAAAATAAAATTGCATCCCGTATAAATGCAATAAACAAAAAATATAGGTAATCAGGTATTCTAATTTCAAGAAAATTAACTAACATTTTGCAGTGCAGTGGAGCTATAGGTGGAGGCTCTAGTTCAGGGGTGGCCAACTGGTCAGAGGCCAAGAGCCGAAATGTTCAACCTTGATCCTGTGAAGAGCCACAAAGGCACCGACCATTCGCGAAATCCGAGTGCGGTAGTTTAATATGATTAAATGTAATGAAACTGTTATATTTAATCATAATAAACTATAACTTTATGCCTGGCCTTTTTCCTTTTCTTTTCAATAATTGTGGTGGTTTTACTCCTCACCAAGATTGAAATAAATGTATATTAAATAAACTGACATTTTCTGCTATTCTGTTCTGACTGGGACAACATTTGATCTATTTATTAACAATATTATTATTTTGAATAGTTTTTGTTGTAACTTGTTTTTTTTCAATGCTGGTGTATTTGTGTGTGGGGCCCTGCCCACTGAGCCCCCTCCTCTGGTTCGCCCCTGGCCTGTACGTGCGCTCAGTGCCCGCAGCCTGGTCCTGACTGGACTGTGCAGAGAACGAACTTTAGGCTGCACAAAGTTCATAAGCTTTAATCAGGAGCCTCTGGAGGACGTCTGAGAGTCTGTTTTTGTTGAGTTGCCTTGTGTACGAAATGCGCGGTATAAATAAAGTTGCCTTGCCTTGCCTTGCCTTGTTGCATTTGTTACAGTTACAACATGTGACAGAAAAGTCAATGACTTTGCGTATTTCCGCGTTACGATGTCGCGCTTCGCATCATATGCTTCATTAGAGCTCCGCTTTTTTCCATTTACTAATTTTGAACTTTTTCTGTGAATATGAGGCCAACTTTTATCAAATAAAGAGTAGGCTAATCAGAAATTGAAAAGCACGGAAGCTGATCCCACGATCTGCCTGACTGTTGTTTAACCACATCCCGCTTTGAGTGAGGCTGCTGCACGAGCACCTTTTACAAGCCGCCTCGAAAAGGAGAGACAGACTCTCATTCATGCGTGTAGAGATGAAAACAGGGTCTGTATGACTATGGTTGGATTTTTGGTCAAGATTCTTAAAGACTGTTACAGTTTATGGGCAACATCTACCAATTCTTTTGCAAAGAGCCGCATTGTATTAAACATATCTAATCATGCAAAGAGCCGCACTCTGATTGGCCAAGGGCCGCATGCGGCCCGAGAGCCGCGGGTTGGCCACCCCTGCTCTAGTTGGAGCTGTGGAGCCACAGGTTGAGGCTCTGGCTGGAGCTGAGGAGCTACAAGTGCAGGCTCTGGTTGGAGCTGTGGAGCTACAGGTGGAGGCTCTGGTTGGAGCTGTGGAGCTACAGATGGAGGCTGTGGTTGGAGCTGTGGAGCCAGTAGTGGAGGTTTTGGCTGGAGCAGAGGAGCTACAGATGGAGGCTCTGGTTGGAGCTGTGGAGCTACAAGTGAAGGTTTTGGCTGGAGCTGAGGAGCTACAGGTTGAGGCTCTGGCTGGAGCTGAGGAGCTACAAGTGGAGGCTCTGGTTGGAGCTGTGGAGCCAGTGGTGGAGGTTTTGGCTGGAGCTGAGGAGCTACAAGTGGAGGCTCTAGTTGGAGCTGAGGAGCTACAGGTGGAGGCTCTGGTTGGAGCTGTGGAGCCACAGGTTGAGGCTCTGGCTGGAGCTGAGGAGCTACAAGTGCAGGCTCTGGTTGGAGCTGTGGAGCTACAGGTGGAGGCTCTGGTTGGAGCTGTGGAGCTACAGATGGAGGCTGTGGTTGGAGCTGTGGAGCCAGTAGTGGAGGTTTTGGCTGGAGCAGAGGAGCTACAGATGGAGGCTCTGGTTGGAGCTGTGGAGCTACAAGTGAAGGTTTTGGCTGGAGCTGAGGAGCTACAGGTTGAGGCTCTGGCTGGAGCTGAGGAGCTACAAGTGAAGGCTCTGGTTGGAGCTGTGGAGCCAGTGGTGGAGGTTTTGGCTGGAGCTGAGGAGCTACAAGTGGAGGCTCTAGTTGGAGCTGAGGAGCTACAGGTGGAGGCTCTGGTTGGAGCTGTGGAGCTACAGGTGGAGGCTCTGGTTGCTCTGTGGAGCTACAAGTGGAAGCTCTGGTTGGAGCTGTGGAGCTACAAGTAGAGGCTCTAGTTGGAGCTGTGGAGCTACAGATGGAGGCTCTAGTTGGAGCTGTGGAGCTACAGGTGGAGGCTCTGGTTGGAGCTGTGGAGCTACAGATGGAGGCTCTGGTTGGAGCTGTGGAGCTACAGATGGAGGCTCTGGTTGGAGCTGTGGAGCTACAGGTGGAGGCTCTGGTTGGAGCTGTGGAGCTACAGATGGAGGCTCTGGTTGGAGCTGTGGAGCTACAGATGGAGGCTCTAGTTGGAGCTGTGGAGCTACAGATGGAGGCTCTGGTTGGAGCTGTGGAGCTACAGATGGAGGCTCTGGTTGGAGCTGTGGAGCTACAGGTGGAGGCTCTGGTTGGAGCTGTGGAGCTACAAGTGGAGGCTCTGGTTGGAGCTGTGGAGCCAGTAGTGGAGGTTTTGGCTGGAGCTGAGGAGCTACAGATGGAGGCTCTGGTTGGAGCTGTGGAGCTACAGATGGAGGCTCTAGTTGGAACTGTGGAGCTACAGATGGAGGCTCTAGTTGGAGCTGTGGAGCTACAGGTGGAGGCTCTGGTTGGAGCTGTGGAGCTACAAGTGGAGGTTTTGGCTGGAGCTGAGGAGCTACAGGTTGAGGCTCTGGCTGGAGCTGAGGAGCTACAAGTGGAGGCTCTGGTTGGAGCTGTGGAGCCAGTGATGGAGGTTTTGGCTGGAGCTGAGGAGCTACAAGTGGAGGCTCTAGTTGGAGCTGAGGAGCTACAGGTGGAGGCTCTGGTTGGAGCTGTGGAGCTACAAGTAGAGGCTCTGGTTGGAGCTGTGGAGCTACAGATGGAGGCTCTAGTTGGAGCTGTGGAGCTACAGATGGAGGCTCTAGTTGGAGCTGTGGAGCTACAGGTGGAGGCTCTGGTTGGAGCTGTGGAGCTACAAGTGGAGGCTCTGGTTGGAGCTGTGGAGCTACAGGTGGAGGCTCTGGTTGGAGCTGTGGAGCTACAGATGGAGGCTCTGGTTGGAGCTGTGGAGCTACAGATGGAGGCTCTAGTTGGAGCTGTGGAGCTACAGATGGAGGCTCTGGTTGGAGCTGTGGAGCTACAGATGGAGGCTCTGGTTGGAGCTGTGGAGCTACAGATGGAGGCTCTAGTTGGAGCTGTGGAGCTACAGGTGGAGGCTCTGGTTGGAGCTGTGGAGCTACAAGTGGAGGCTCTGGTTGGAGCTGTGGAGCTACAGATGGAGGCTCTAGTTGGAGCTGAGGAGCTACAGGTTGAGGCTCTGGCTGGAGCTGAGGAGCTACAAGTGGAGGCTCTGGTTGGAGCTGTGGAGCCAGTGGTGGAGGTTTTGGCTGGAGCTGTGGAGCTACAGGTGGAGGCTCTGGTTGGAGCTGAGGAGCTACAGGTGGAGGCTCTAGTTGGAGCTGTGGAGCTACAAGTGGAGGCTCTAGTTGGAGCTGTGGAGCTACAAGTGGAGGCTCTGGTTGGAGCTGTGGAGCTACATGTAGAGGCTCTAGTTGGAGCTGTGGAGCTACAGGTGGAGGCTCTGGTTGGAGCTGTGGAGCTACAGGTGGAGGCTCTGGTTGGAGCTGTGGAGCTACAGGTGGAGGCTCTGGTTGGAGCTGTGGAGCTACAAGTGGAGGCTCTGGTTGGAGCTGTGGAGCTACAGGTGGAAGCTCTGGTTGGAGCTGTGGAGCTACATGTGGAGGCTCTGGTTGGAGCTGTGGAGCTACAGGTAGAGGCTCTGGCTGGAGCTGTGGAAGAAGCTTTAGTTACTTTTCTAACCCTAATAGCTGAGAGAACCTTCATAGCTTGTCTAAGTTTCAGCTCCTTTTGTTTCTTCTGTTTATCTGTTGTTTGCTTTAGATGTGTTTTATATCTGGAGAAAGAAGAGAGACACATTCTTCTCATTCCGGCACTCATGTCAATGTGAAGGGATGTTTTTCCTGAGGACTTTATGTTGGACTTGATGATGGCTAAAGCCTCATAGGTTTCAATATTCAACCTCACTCTGTCCTTTTCAATTATGTCATCCATAATGTTGAATGTGCCTTCAACAAGAGGGCCTGAAAACAGAGACAGGAGAGCCTTCACCAATTTTCCCATTATGGGAAATCTTACTTTCCCAGGCAGTGTCTTCTTGGAAAGAATGGGATTCCACCAGTCCACATCAATCCGATCGGTTTCCTCCACAAAATGTTGAGCCTTCTCTAACAAATTGGGATCAACCTGGTACGCCCGTACCTCTTCCGCCAGCTGACCGAGACTAACTGGCTCCAACACATTGGGCAAGGCCTGGGCAATGAAGGCATCCAGGATGGAGTCTTGGGAAATGAGTGATGGTGTTAGTGCAGACAATGACACAATTACTTTGTTGTTGAGGGGCAGGTTTTTAAAAAGAAATGCTGCTGCCTTGATGTAGCCCGTTCTAAGAGATGTATAGATTTGAGGAACCCAAGGCTTTAGCAAAGGTGACTTCACAACAGGAGCGCCTGCTCAAACTTGTGGATGAAGTGACAACATTGAAAATCATGATGAGAGAAAAGGACACACGGATCTCTATGCTGGAGCTGAGGATTGATGAACTAGAACAATATACACCGAGGGACGATTTGGTGATTACTGGGATCAAGACTTGACACCGTACCTACGCCAGGGCGGCAGCTAGAGCGGAGACGACGGAGGACGCTCCGAGGGAAGAGCTGCAGTCACTGGAACAACAGGTGGTGGATTTTCTTAACAAGAACAACATAAACATTTGAAAAGAGGCAATATCTGCTTGTCACACATTGCCCAGCAGGTCCGAGAACTCTGTACCTGCTGTAGTAATTCGATTCATACGCAGGAAAAATAGGAACGATGTACTAATGCAAGCTAAAAAACTGAAAGGAACGAAGGTATATATAAACGAACATCTTACGAGGAAAAATTGAGGTATCGGGAGGCTTTTTATCAATCCTTGCCTTATTTAAGGCATACAGGCAGAATCTCCCCACACACAGCTTTTTGTCAGGGTAGTGCAGAGCCCTGTCTGTGATATCCACTCTCAGCAAGTCCTTGACAGCCACAGGAATGGAGGATGGCTTCATGACCTTGGAGAGAAGCTCCCTGACAAGCACCACCATCTCTGCATGAAGAGCATGCATGAGTGGCTTCTCATGCTGCAGCCTTTTAATGAAACCCTGGAATGTTGGCAGCACTCCTGAAAATACACCAGAACACAAACAAACCAAATAATGATTATTCATTACTGTTACTAAATACTCTTTATATGAACACATTTTGTTATGTTGATGCATTCACAAAGAGGCAAAATGCAAATTACAAAGACTGCACCTATTTAGGCAATATAATGTTCTCTAATCCCATCTAATACCAACAATCTGTCTGTGTTGCGATCTATTTAGTATGAACCTGCTAACCATGTAGTTTAGAGCTCTAAGAATGATTTGAAATGCCTGGGATTCTTAAATTAGCTTAACAATTTATAAATTATATTCACAGCATCTCTCAAATATTTGTTAGTTTGAATAGGAAGGAGACAAGTAGCAACAACATATTTTACCAAAAATGTGCCGCCCTATGGTGTAAAAAATAATAATAGAACTATATCTACCCGTAAATGCTCTAATACTGGCCTGTATTCCATCACTGGTCTCTCTGCTGGGAGGTTTAGTTTAGTTTAGTTTATTTGTTTATTTGAGCAATACACTCAAAAAGGAGCTCAAAAGGAGTGGGCTGAAGCAAAAAGCTTATGAGCCCCCACCCCCAAGTGCAATAAATAAAAAAAGAACATTTCAAAACATTTCAAGCAGCTACATTGGTACAGACCAACTTACAAACTTACAACAACAAAAATATATGAACTGTTTATATAATTAATTGGAACAACGCACAGCTACAACAACAATCTAGTTTCATATACGATGTCTAGAACAAAGCAAGTCAAAAAATGTGTTCCTTAATATATTTCTTGCAGATTTTTACCCGTGATTACAGAGTTACTTTTATGGTATAAAAGTACATTAATAGATATTATAATCTGAGATCTTGATACTTTCCAGTTGTCATTACCATTCTCAGTATAATTTTAATTTGGGTTTAAATATCATCATCATTATTATATATTTATTTAATTGAGTTATATCAATCAATCAATCAAGTTTTATTTCTAAAGCGCCTTACAACAACCAAAGTTGACCAAAGCGCTGCACACAATAAACATTAAAATAAAAATACAATATAAAAAGGAGTACAATTTCATTTAAAACAGACCATTTACAACAGTTGCCACAGAACTATGTGTCAAATGCCTCTTTAAACAGGTGAGTCTTTAGTTTTGCTTTGAACAGGGGCAGGTCTGAAACGGCACGCAACTCAAGTGGCAACGAGTTCCAGAGTTTTGGACCTGCCACAGCAAAAGCCCGATCACCCCACTCTTTATGATGTGACCTGGGCACCTCCAGCAGGTGGTGTTGGGCTGAACGTAGGGTTCTGCTGGGCTGGTAAGGGGTCAGAGTCTCACATAAATACACAGGTGCAAGGCCGTGGATGGAACTGAAAACAAAAAGTAAAAGTTTGTACTGGATATATGGTTATATGTGAAGTATGATGTAGCCCTGCATAGTGTGGTGCATTAAAAAGCCAGAGAGTGAGCCAGTTGAAGAGGGCAGTAACTCCCCTTCAACAAACCCCCACACAGCTGCCCTAACAGCTGATTTGTAGATGATGTTCCTATGCTGAGTGGTGCATTAAAGGACAAGGTTTAGAGCCCGTTGGGAGGATTCCTCTCAACAGATCCATAACCTGCCAACCCTAATTCTCCATTTGTGAATTTGAGCGATAGAATGACAACCGTTCCAAGCAGCAACACTCTTCCTTGATTATAGAGGAAAAAATACACATAATTGATTCTACTGCTCCCCCTAGTGGCAACACATTTCCTCTTGTCTGTATATTTCAAGAGTCTTTTGTTTGGCAAAAAAATAAATAAAAGCCAGTCTCTAAAACAGGCCGGGGCTATTAGAAACCAGCGGTTATAAATGTCTAGTTGTAGCAACATGCAAGTAACACAAGAGCAGTGCAGAACATATCTGTCTTTGAGCTTAATGTCTCTGTGCCCTGTCCCTTCAATAAAGACTAAACTAAACTAACTAACTAACTAACTAATGTCTGCTAACGAATCCAAGCCTTGGCTGCAATGGCCTGATCATGTCTCTTGACTCTCGCACGTGGTTATACTTTGGAGGTAATATGTCTAAACCAGTCCCGTAAGTTGCCTTTTGTTAAGTATCAATAGCAGTAGCCTAATTATCCCTGTGTATCGTTAAGTGTTTGCAATGTTAAATAAAATAAATGAACAAATCTCGTTTTTTCTTCATTCTACTGCGTTAAGCTGTAAAAAACAGTCCCATAGGTTGCCTTCTGTTATGTATGAATACCAGTAGCCTAATTATCACCCCGTATGGTTAACTGTTTGCAATGTAAATTAATACATTAACCTAATACTTTAGATTCAAATGGACACAAATCTTGTTTTTCTTTCTGCTGGTGTCCGTTTAGCTCAAATAGAAATAAAGGCCTGTCTCTAATTTTGGCCTGGTTCCAATAAAGGCCTAGTCCTCAATACGCTGGAGTAAATAAAGGCCCGGGCCTATATTAGAGCATTTACGATATATTTTTAAATGCTGTACCTCTGTATAAGTCGACCAAAGTGGTGAGCTTTTCATGTTCACAAAAGAGAACGGAGATGCTCGCTTTACGCCTCTTGTTCTCGGTGGTGGCACGAGCCGATCTGCTAATATCCTGCTGTACAACGCTGATTCTGGCCCCCTCCTCTGGTGAAATGTGGTGCTTCTTCAGGATTTGGTTAAGAAGACCTCTGCAAATAAATTAAAAATCATATATATATATATATATATATATATATATATTTTTTTTTAAACTGAACCAAATAAATAGAGTGCGATAATCTAAATAAATTATTGTCCAATTCTAAAACAAATGTAGCATGGTTAAAATAGAGGTCATGCAGTTTTAAATAAATAAAAGGGGCATAAAGCCAACTAACTGTATTCAATCAGTTTAAGAGATAAAGCATGACAGACTTCCAGACATTTTTGGGAGGCTTGTATACACTTGTGGCAGGAACATGTAAAATAAATCATAATGAAACAGCAAGCTGATAGTTTACCTGTATTTGGTCTTATCCGCTGGTGACAGGATGCTGTAATAATGGACAGTTAACGGATCAAGAAGCTCCTGCAATCTGTTGCAGACATCCAACATCTGCAGGAACCTGGTGTTGATAGGGTGCATCAGAGACTTGGGCTCCAAATGAAGGAGGGACTGAATCTCAGAAAAAAAGTTCCTTTTGTTTGGGGAATTTTTCAATGTCACAGTAGACACGCCTGCAAAGGTCCTCCACATAGCCCCCAAATGGAGTGAAAAGGGCCTTAGCTGCGTTTGATGCCATGTGCACTGTGTCACCACTGATGTCAAGGAGAGCAGGATTTTCTTTTCGGATCCGTGTTTCGACTCCAGATTGTTTTCCTCTCATTACATTACAATTGTCTAGCAGTACTGAAACAGCCTGGTCCCACCTCAAGCTGTATGTGTCAAGAGTGTCAGACAAAATACTTGTAAGTGTTTTTGAGTCTGCTACATTGGCCTTTCTTGAGGCGAGATGAAGGGTTAAAACTTGACCACTTTCTTCATCAAAATACCTGATGAGGACATTGAGGATTCGATCCACATTAGCATTTGTAGCCTCATCAATATTCAATGAGAAATGGATTCCCTGCAGTTTGGTTGATAGTTCAGATCTGTAGTGCGCAGCCGTGCCATGTGTGCAAAGGTAAGAGGCGTGGGAATTGGATATGGACAGTCTTGAGAGTGCGCTCCTATCAATTGCGCACACTTTGATTAGCTCCAAGAGAGGCGGTGACATGGTGAACGAAAGGTCATGTTCGGCAATGAAAGCGGACACCCGCACTTTCAGGTCGCAGACCCGGCCAGACATTGACGCCCGTGCGTTTGTTGTTGTCGCTGAGGCCCCGGGCCGGCATGAGGTATGTTGCAGAGATCGCACTGCAGCCTTATGAGCCGCATCTGACTGATGGCGTGTCAAGACTTTTTTGCCACTACTGCCATACATAATCTTCTTATGGCAAACTGCGCACATGCACGCACCTGGCTGTTTAAGTTTTTTGCACCACGATCGATGGGGCAGGCCATTGTCCCCGTTCTCATTTAGCCATGCCCATCTCCATCTATGTTTGACACCTCTGTGGATATTACCCATTTCTGCACCTTCCTCAATAAACAACGCATCCATCATTATGTCGTGTAATAATGTTAGCTAGGTAAATTTTAGCATCTGCCGTCCCCTCCCACCTGTCAATTTTAGGCGTTTATTGGAAGATCATGTCACGTTACTATCAAGACGTTCATAGGCCTATAGCATAATTGAAAGCATTAATAAAATAAACGCATCAATTGTTTTGCACACAAAGCTACGTTATGGCCAACGCACGTATCAGTTTAAGCATTTTTGCTTTGCGTAACTTTTCAAACCACCCATTCTCGCAGGACACCCTTTAATTGTGTATTTATTTTCATCTCAATTAACATCACAAAAACACAAATAAACGGCGTTACCGTACCTGCTCCACATCCTGCAGCCCGGTCGGTATTACCACGAAGAAAGGGGCAAAGATGGCGCGAGTTCTCCTCGGCCCCGTGTTCACAGCTGTGTGAAGCTGGCCCCCCATGAAACGTATTATTAAAAATAAAAAGCCAATCATTTCAGCATGATGAGGGGCCAGGTTCACGGGGGTCGTCTTCACATGCAGGCAGCATTTTCTTTTTCTTTTTTCAAAACAATTCATCGACGGATTTTTTTGTTGCTTGCATTGCTTTCTTAAAGTGTTCATAATCCTTTATTATTATTCTTTATACTTTACGTTATTATTTACTGTCAGTGTATGAAAGCTTAATGGCTATCGCCCAAGTATTCACAAAAAAGATGATTTATGTCTAGTTTTAATGCTTACTAATGTGGTTAGTTATATTTTAAAGACCAAACTACTATAATGTAATATATAAATAAAGATGTTCTTCTAATACAAACGTTGTGTTCATGCATTCAGCTAGCAGAAGAAAGGTGCTTGCTGCCGCCATTCTTTTTGCACAGCAGGAGGAAGACGAGGAGAGGGCTAGAGGGAGAAGAAGACGTTTGGGTTCATCCTATCAACCTACAGAGACGGGATCAAGGAGACTTCCACAACCTTGTGGCAGAGCTTAGGCTGGACAGGCAACGACATCACCGCTACTTTGGCATGAGTGCTGAGCAGATGGACCATCTCCGTTCATACATTGGCCCTGAGGTGACACGACAGTCTACCAACTACAGAGCTGCTATAGAGCCCAAACGACTGGCTGTTGCATTGAGGTAAGACAATTAAAAGGTGTTGAGAAAAAACATAAAATATTCACATAAAACCACTCATTAAAATAAACTATGTAAAATAAAACACACACTAACAAACTATGTAGAGCACAGCCAACACAGCACTTAAAAGTTTGTGTAATCTTCCCATTGGGAGTTGTCCTGTAGCATTTGTGTATATTGGCCAATTGTTCCCGTTTGGTCCGGGGGATGGGGGGCAGTGCGCTGCGGTCGTGGGGGTAGGAGGTGGTTGTAACACGGGGGAGGGGGTGGGTGTCCATCTTGTTGGAGCAGCATGTGACTCCTCATCTTGTATGGTGTACAGTGTTTTTAGGATGTTTTGCCCTCCTTAAGCCACCTTGGCTAAGCCTCAACATCATAGGCACCAAACTCAGGGCGAAGAGGTACACCTCATCCTGGACAGTGTCTGGCACTGGTGGTTTTGGTGGGGGTTCCTGCAGCACATCAAGGAGTCTGTCCCTAAAATCTGGCTTCTGTTGGGTTTGGCGACGACTCCTGTGCTCTTCCTGCAATGGCCGTGAAGTAGCCCTATCTCTGGGGCTCCGAGAAAGGTCTTTCCTCTTGCGTAGTAAAATTTGAGGAAACTGAGGCCTGTCGTGGAATTTCTTACCACAATAAAGGAAAAAGCTGGAAAGATATTTGTCTCATCAATAGCGTAAGTTTATTTTAACACACGTGCGGAGAACCTAAGCACATAGCTCGCATATGTGACCAGTCACAGGAACCAAAGTGTATTGATCTCCCCTCACAGCAGAAGGTTGTTATTGTTCTTTTTAATGTTTTAATATCAACTGATAAACTGTCACTGGCTTGAGAACGTGTTGTGTAACACATGTAACTTTTATGTTAAAAATAATTTTAATGTTCAAATCAAAAACAGTGATATATTATATACAGTATGAGTATGAATCGTTTTTATTGCCACTGTTGTTTTTTGCTAATGATAAATAAGCAATAAACTATTGAAAATAAAAGTATATATCAATCAATAAAGCAAATCACTCAAACATTGCTTAGAGAGTGCTTTTCATACAAGAATGATGAAAGATCACCTCACACAGTTTCTACACATCACCCCCCCTAAAAATTCACAATATGAATACTTTTTAGTTACTTTACTAAGTTACTAAAAGCAAATACACAAATGCTTGAGTTACTTTACTTTAAGAATATGAATCAATATTTCAGTAATAAAGGATCATTACCTAATATTTACCCCATTTACTACATCACATTTGCTGCATGAGGTTTGTACTGTCGCCTGAATGGAGGTTGATTTTTATTCCTTCAAGTTTTTATTATTCAATGCTTTAACCTTACTGTTTTTTTACACTCAACACCATCTGTTCTTAAACAATATTTTCCTCCAAATCTGCACCACATAGTATGCACAGTGTCATTTGCACTTTATGAAAAAAAAAAAGTTTTCTGTTTTGGCAAGCATTGTGAGTGGTCATTGTCCACTTTAAGAAAAAAAAAAAATATATATATATACATATATATATACACTCAACAAAAATATAAACGCAACACTTTTGTTTCTGCTCCCAGCAGCAGAATACGACAGCGTGGACCAGTTCCCACTAATATCCAGCATCTTCGCACAGCCATTGAAGAGGAGTGGACCAACATTCCACAGGCCACCATTGACAATCTGATAAACTCTATGTGAAGAAGATGTGTTGCACTGCATGAGGCAAATGGTGGTCACACCAGATACTGACTGGTTCTGAGTCCCCAGACCCCCAATAAAGCAAAAAACTGCACATTTCAGGGTGGCCTTTTATTGTGGGCAGTATAAGGTACACCTGTGCACTAATCATGATGTCAGATCAGCATCTTGATGTGGCGCACTTGTGAGGTGGGATGGATTATCTCAGCAAAGCAGAAGTGCTCACTATCACACATTTGGACTGATTTGTGAACAATGTTTGAGAGAAATGGTAATATTGTGTATCTGGAATGAATTTTAGATCTTTAAGTCCATCTCATGAAAAATGGAGCAGAAACAAAAGTGTTGCGTTTATATTTTTGTTGAGTATATATATATATATATATATATACAGCGCGGTAACGCAAATGACCCTGGAGAAGCTGGTAGTACAAACATTCAAACAAGAACATAAAATGTAATGAATTAATTCATACATGTAGAGTCAGGCACATAAATAATTTTGCATTTACTCAAAAATCAAACATAAATAAATCCAAAAATCATGCCAAAATAATGCACAACAGATTTTCTTCCTGATACAGGTCTAGTAGGATGTTCTGAGATGAATCAGCGTTGCTTCTTCTGTGTGGGTAGTGGTGGGTGAATGTAACACAAAGTCTCTAAAACTAAATTCAGGTGGTTGGTTGATAAAGTGACATTGCAGAGCTGCTCCTCTGCAGTCCCGTGCAGTGGGTGAACTCTCCTCCTCCACAAAGTCCTGACCACTTTTAGAATGGCCTGATGTTTCCATACAGATAGGTCTGTCTGTGGATGTTTAGTCCAGGTGGGGCCAGGACAGGAAGACCGTCCAATGCTAAATTTCCAAAATTTCATACATTTTAAAAACTGTTGCCTTGTCTACAAAGCACTTCATGGTCTTGCCCCGCCCCCACTCTCCAACTACATTAAACCTAAAGCAATGAGGGGTCTCTGCACCAGAGCCTCCTCCAGAGGAGATGTGGAGATCCCACACAGAAAAACAACATCTGGACAAACTGTGCTGTCCGTCAGTGGAGGCCAGTCTTGGAACAGCCTTCCTACAGACATAAGAGAACGCCCGACTTACAGCTCTTTTAAGAAACAACTTAAACCTCACCTCAAAGTAAATCAGTCCTGCACCCATTCTAACTAAAGTGTAATTTGTAACGTTTTTATATTGTGTTTTGTTCATACATTGTTTTACTTGTGACCTGCCTCGGGACTACAGATGTAAATTAGCAGTTTTGCTATAATCTGGCACATTTACAATTTGTGTACGACTTGTATATGATTGTTCATTAATGTGTGTTGTCCCGATCAAATAAATAAATAAATACGGGGCAGATCTGCTCCGTCGCGCAATAGTTGACAACCTGATGACAAAAAAGAGAAGAGAGGAAGAAGAAAAAAAGATCTTCAGTTAAATGTTTCATTGAAGCAAATCAGAAAACTGCACTGAAGTCGGTAAAGTGAAAGTACCTCAGCGATCTCTGCCAAAGTGTTGACTCCTGTCTTCATGTAGGCTTGATCAGTCAAAGCCACAGTCAGGGGAAAACAGTGAGGCCAGCAATAAGGAAGTTGATTTCAATTTTGGGCGACAGTGGCGCAGATGGTAGAGCGGGTCGTCTCATGATCGGAAGGTTGGGGGTTCGAATCCCGCCTCCTGAAGGTGCACATTGTCGTTGTGTCCTTGGGCAAGACACTTCACCCTCCTTGCCTCCAGTGTCTGCGTACACTGGTGTATGAATGAGAGAGTGAATGGGCCCCCTATGAGAGACCAACAGGCCCGTTTGGAACCATGAGGCCGTCCTCCCGTGGACCCACCACCTGCAGGAGGAGCCATAGGGGACAGGTGCTATGTGATTTGGGCAGCTCCAACAGCTGCCCCCATGACCCGGCAACGGACAAGTGGGAGAAAATGGATGGATGGATGGATGGATTTCAATTTTATCGTGAAGCTTGTGTCCAACACGCCAGGCAAGGTACCAGAGCATGAAGTTGTTCTTGTTCGGCCCACTGCAGTTGTCACAATGAAGATCCACCTCTGTTTCTCCAACTCCAAAGTTGCTAAAGAAATGATGCATGTAGCTGATGACTTCATTGCTTCCTTTAGTAGATGACATGCCTTCATCAATCAGGTCATTCACCTGTTTCTGCAGCCCTTCACAGGAAACACCAAAGAGGCCACATGTCCGTGGGGTCAGGAAGTACATTGGTCCTGGCTGGAGAGGGTTTGAGGGAAAGTGTAACTGTAGGAGAGAGTAGAGAGGGAACTTGGATTAGTTTAAATGAAATGTGTGTCTTTTCATAACTGTCTAACAAAGATAAAAATTACTATATTGATGCTATTCTGCATTATTTCACGCTACTATCAGGCTGCTTATTCTCATGCATAAATCGCCCTTTAAGGGACATTAATAAAGTAAAGTGAATGTGTGTTAAAGATCACCTGCTGAGCAAAATCAAAACATTAATGTACATAAAATAGGGATGGAGGCATGAGGAAGAGTAGAGGGATGGAGACAGGAAGAGAGGGGACATAACAGAAAAATAAGAATAAAAGAATAGACACATACCTCTTGCTGGCAGTTTGGTAACCAGATGATCTTTAAACTGGATCAGCAGGCTGGTCTCTGGCGGAAACTTGGCATAAAGATTTTCTTCCTGCATCTGGTCGGGCTGGAGCTGTTAGACCCGGCCTGAAGAAAAAAAAAGATCTCAGAGTCTGTATCTGTACTTCCTGGTTTAGTCTTGGTTTAGACCTCAGTTAGTGGTTAGCCCTGGTTTGAGTCAAAGGATTAAAAAAAATTCTGTACATTGATGAATATTTTTACTTTTGACTTATAACGCACGAGTGTCCGAGCTAGCTAATAACAATAGGTATGAGAAAGTCTAAACATGGACTAAACATGAGATAACGTACGTGTTTTTAGAATTAACACAAGATGACACACTTTGATGTTTACTAGGCCATAGTGATGTAGATAATGGACATAGTGTAGCTGCTCTTTAAGTTACAGACACAATCCTGCTGTTTCTCTGCCTGTGTCTGCTCCGCCTCACACTGAGAGAGAGCTATGGATGCGTTTATAACTACATTTATAACTTTAGAAAGTCTCCTGTACTAACGCACATACACTAAAGGAAAAAGCCGACTTTGCGTTTTATCGCCGCGCGAGTTCCCCATTGTTTACATTTCACTGCAGTAATCCAGCGTAACTTTATCTGGTCATAAAACCGAAAATATGAAGCGGATCTCTCTCAAATAAGAAGTGGCTGAAAGCTAGGGATGCGCTGACTACATTTATGGAGTAGTTTAAGTTGGGAGAGGTCTTGGTTTTGTGTAAATAGCAGGTTCAGCTGCACGCTAGCTTAGCCGTTAGCTTAGACGTTAGCCGTTAGCTTCCAAAAGCACAATAGCCTCATCAAAAAACTACTGGCACAGCACCCGCAAGCGATAAAAACAAACAAACTTTCACTCACCCGTCTGAACCTTTGCCTTCTGCTCAGCTAACTCGTGGTAAATCCATTTTCCAGTGTAGTAGCTGCAGCTTCTGAGAGCCACACAGGGGAGGCTTACAGTCATGAAGCCCACACGCCCCCACGGCGTGCGCTATTTCTCTGACAAAACCAGACTTTTTCAACCTGAAAACTGATGGACAATAGGCGTATGTATAAAACTGCCTTTTTTGCGTGGCATTTGTTTGCTAAAGCCTGTGTCGACTAGCAAACCAAGCAGCTGTGTGGCTGTGCTGCCCCCCCCTCCTCAGCATGTAAATACACACAGACAAAGTCACGCCCCCACAGCGGCTCCCAAATCTCCCAAAAACAAGCAGGTTTGAACCTAAACGTTTACGCTTTTAAATATACCAATACTGGTAGCTTAAACATGGAGAGGCTTCTTCGTGACTTCAACTGAACGATTCTGCAAAAAAGTGAAAATCACCAATTTTCAAAATAAAAACTTTGTTTACGTTTTTCTCCAGACGCAGGCTGCCGACTTGTGTCTTTGGATTCCACGGCGGGTCACATATTAGGAAGCATACTAATAGTAGAATAAAAACAAACATTTTTATGAGGTAAACTTTATTTTTTCTGAAACATATTTGTAAACACTTTTTCAGAAATAAAAGCTGTACTTAACAGAAATGCCTCGAAACATGATACAAATGTTAGTCACTAAAAAAAACTGGAGTCCTTAAAACTGACAAAGTTTCTATTCACTTGTTTTTTTGGAGTAGTAACTCTCGTTGTTACACTTGCGACGGAGGAGACTCCTGATCTCTGAAACTGATGTTCCTGGGAAGCGCTCCCTCACAGTGTCTGAAAACATAAATAACTGTATTTTATTTTTTTTAAGAAAATGAATACATTCAAAACAAAGATGCACTGTTCAACACTTGCCTGTAACTGCATTCACTTTTTGTGGATCCAACGGTTCTTTTCCACTCTTCCCTGTCAACGTTGATCTCCCCAGACACTCTTTTCCAAAGACAAGAGTAGCCAGATCTTGGACAAAGAGGGATACTCTTGCTGTATTGAGCCTGTCATACATTTTTTTTGCGACTTTTACATCTGATCCACCCTGCGCTACCTGTTGACACAAAACAAAAGTGGTCGAAAGTCAAGTCATCATTGTTAGGGGAAAAGAAGATGCAACTTTGCTGTTAGCCTCATTAGACAATAGGCAGTGATGCGCTTAACAAACACAATATAACATCATGTTAACAATTGACTTTACCAATTGTATGTGTATTTGTTTTGGACATGTTTACTTCTTGGGCCTTTCTGTGTGGAGTTTGCATGTTCTCCCCGTGTCTGCGTAGGTTTCCTCCGGGTACTCCGGTTTCCCCTACCACCAAAAACATGTACAATAGGCCAGGATGAATGATGTGTGTGAATGTATGGTGGTGGTCAGAGGGACCGTTGGCGCAGACGTGTGTAGTCGCGACGCGCTTCTGTCAGTCTCCCCCAGGGGAAACTGAAGCTACTCACGTAGTTTACCATCACTGAGTATGGAGTGAATGCAATTGCTTTCATGTAAAGCGCTTTGTGACCATGTCTGTGAAAGGCGCTATATAAATAAAGATCTTCTTCTTCTTCTTCTTCTTCTTCTTCTTCATAAGGGGCATAGGTCATGTTCATGAAACTTTTACAAATATTCCTACATACCATAAGAATGTGTAACCGTTTGTGTATCGTCTGAGGTTACAGAGGGGCTACTGCAGATGGACTGGTTTTGAATCGCGTCCAGGGTGTTTTTTATTTGTAAAAGGACACTTGGAAGTTCTACAAAGAGAAATACAATTACAAAGATAACCTAAAATGAACATTTTGATGAAATATTTTATAAAAGTACAAAGGTTTATTACCCTTTATAGCATTGGCAGTTCTTTGGTCCAAAACTGTGTACCTAATGGGGCTACTTTCCGCCGGCACTTCACTATTTCCTGCCCCATATGCTTGAGATATTTCCTCATCACTTTCTATTACTGCCTATGGAATAAAAAGGATCATGAAACATGTGACAAAAACAACATTTTAATTTTACTTATATAATAATTGCTTACTTTTCTTTTTCTGGACCATCTCTGCGAATTATCGAATAAATCAATGTATCAATATCTGTTTCATCAGAATCTTCAGTGTTGAAATGTGGGGCTGCTGTTGGCTGCTTCCTCGCAAGGAGACTTCTCTTTAAATTTTCGGTCATCACATTTGCAGCTTTTTTAGCAGCGGCCTTTTTGGGAGCAGCTTTCTTGGGGGCTGCTTCACTGATCTGAAAGCAGAACATTACAATAATTACAATATGTAATGTAGAAAATGTGTGCAAAAGGAAATGTTAGAATGAAATACCTTGCTAGAAGAACTTTGACCAGGGGACCAGTCTCCTTTTTTGAAGGCCTCTTTCTTCAACACAAGGTCACGGTAGACATCTAGACAGATACAATAAAGAACTGGTTGTTTTCAGGTTCTAGAATGTGATGATGTCACAGGACCCAGTGGGAGCTGGATCCAGTTTTTCCTATTAACTGCATTACACTTTCACAAGTCGTATCTAAAAAGAAAATTTATGAATTACAAAAATGATCATTAATATCAGTCACTGGGTTCATGATCTCTCTGTACAAGACCAAAAATGTACTCATAATTTTACCTCTATATAATATTATAGGCCTTTAGAACGCTGTGATGTCACCTGCAAGCCAGCAACACATTCTATTTAATGAAATATTTAAAACACAGAGGCACATAAGTTTAGCACTGCCATGTGTGCCCCTAGTGACTGCATGTTCAATTTGTCGACAGTACTGGGATGCAACAAATTATTAATGACTGAGCAAGTACGTTAATACAGCCAGAAGAATCGCTACTCATTTTGTAAAAACAAAAGACAGAAAAAAAGTTACTAGCAGTGCTAAAAATCTGGCAGCATTGCGATTTTTTTTGCTAATTAGCCACACCGTTAGCTAGCTAAGCAGCTTTCTCAATGTGCTCATGTGGCAGTGCCCACTCACCACACTAAAAATAGATAAATAATGGACAAACATTAAATTATATGCATATTTTTAGTTACTTACCACCAAATAAAAGGATGTTGGCAGCCAGAGTCTGATCTGGTCCTCTTCTGCTCCGGCTGGGAAGCGTGACTTCGACATACCCGTCCTCCTGCTCCAACTCCTCCACACTTTCAACGGCATACTCAATTTTTCTATGTTCCCCTCTTATCACGTCGGAAGACTCCACTAACACAGCATTTGCATCAGCGAAATAAAGAAGGCAGAATTTTGGAACAGACATTTTTCAAAAACTCTTTACTTCTACAAAAAGATAACGACTGTTAACATTTTGCAAAATGCTCCTACTGGGATTGGTTACCGCCACGCGACGGCCGCGTTATACGACCTGCGTCATCACGTACGTAGTCACGTTACAGGGAATACAGAAAGACGAGCCCACCGCAGCAGCGCCCCGTGCGCACCTCATCTGCTCGGCATTTTGGAGGCGCAGAAAATACAAAACAATATTTTTCAGGTGAGAATGAGATTACTCTTTCTAATAACAAGACAAGAGGTATGTACCACTACGCTAACAGTTGTCAGAGAGGGAATTTGTGGGGACTAATTGCACGCATAATCACGTTTGGCGCCCTTGAGACTTTGAATTTTAGGCGGTAACTATCATTCAAAGATGATGGAACCGAAATGAAGAAATACAAGACCTACCTCGAGGCTTCAGGTGACGAGGTTCCCAGAAGTACTATCCATCGACATGACAAAATAAATTCTTCAAACAAGGAGGCAAGCATAATTCATTGAAACGTTTTATTAGTTTATTTTTTGTAAGAGACTATTTACTGGTGTAAATATGTTTACTTTGCTTTGTCTTTCTAGAATTCCACAAGAAAATTCTACAAAAGGTTTGTGGAAGGCCACATAGAGGTGCCCCGGGCAAGTAGCTACAGAAAAAGAATACTGGTATAAAATACATATGAACTTTGTTTAATTGAATTAATTTCAGTAAGTTTAAACTATATTTGATTGCACGATATTTTGTCCACAGCAGCCCGTTGACCAAAGCAGAAATGAAGTTGAAAATACTCAGAAGACTGATAACCCAAAATTAAAACAGCCATCAAAAAGATTCAGAGAGACAACTCTAGAAGAACAGGTGCCTTTCAAATTGAATCTACTTTTTTCTTACATAAATACATTTTACTCAAATCAATTTCCATTTGGGTCCCAATTTGTTGTCACAAGATGATACTATGCAACAACTTCCCTTTACTTTGGATCCGACTACGGTGCCACATGAACCCGAGAATCATCGAAAGTCATAAAATTTACAGGTATTAACAGAAAATGTGAAATAGAATAGCATGATAAAATAACTGCAATTTTATACCAAGTTAACATTTTGTTTATATTTTTGACTAGCCAATATGTATTGTCCAAACTTTAAATGGTGAACACAGTGATGAACCCGGTGATGCAATTCCATCAGAAGAGGTAATATACTGCAACCATTGAAGTATATTGAATGGAAGAGGCATGATGTCTCAGCTCCTATCTCTTTCAATAGTTGTGCTCAATAGCGCATGACTCCTGTTTCGTCCGCCATTAAGGCCCATGGTACCCGTATGACGCGCCACCTGTAGCGTGCACCTAGCAGCGTGAACGCGCCTTCATAGACTCGTAGTCTCAGAGCGGAGCGGGCGCCATTAAGCCGTATCAAATCTCTTAATATCATCGTTCTTTAAATACAAAATGAATGTTTAAGGCCATTTCAGGCGAATAAGCTGCTATGTTAAGATGACCTGGGGGGTCAGTTTGTCAGTGCGGGGCCAAATAAGCTAAGTTTCTCCGATCTTGTACAACAACCGGAGCTTACAGCGGCCCTTCGAACGCACGTAGCCGCGCTACTGTACTCACGCTCGGCCACTTTTCCGAGAAGTTCCGTAAGTGCTGGCAGCCTGGTTATTGTGATAAAAATGATAGAAATCGAGCTTTTACTTCACTTTGTTTGCTAATATAAACTCACTACTAGAATTGTTTGGCTGAATACAACGAAGGAGCACTACAAACGTGTTCTATAAGTTAATGTAAGTAGCCATGTTCATAAGTTAAGAAGTGAAAAATTGAGTCACGAGTGCGTTTGTCAACATGAACAATGATTCTGTTGTTGTCAGTTATGATTCACGAACTGTCCATCATAAAGAGGTCACCTGACCTTACGCTTAAAACCGATTTATTTTGTCCTTTTCATTACGCTGCTTTCCGTCAAACATTTAAGCTATTTTCAAAAGCGTGCAGCCTAATCAGGAAACGATCACGTCTTCATTAGTTTATTGTTGTTGTTCATGTTAGCTATAAGCCTAATGTTTAACATTAAAACACACGCCCGCCATGTGTAGGTTCACAATACATTTTAGTCCTGAGTAAAGAAAAACATTTACTTGAGGTGCTTCTTAGCGTTTATCTTAGTACAGTCCCGTAGATTCCCGTTCATTATTTGTTTGAATCAATGGTTTGGCTCTCAGACCCGCAGAGACCACACGGAGAAGACCTCGTTCATGAGTCACGAGCACGTCCACAGGCCTGGTGACGTCACACCATTGGAAAACTTTAAAACAAATATTTATGAAAAAAAAAAGTATATGTCCTAAAAATAGTATTTTTTAAGAAATATATTAGCCTTAGTCTGAAACTCTAGATGCCCTGTGGACCATTTTACAGGCCGCTCCTTTTACATGAGTGTCTATGACAAAAAGTGCTTTTTGGGCTTTGGGGCTGCAATACCATGGCCCGCCACTAGCACGTACTGAAATTTGGTGAAAAGGGGCGTATCCCCCCCTTGACTGCAACTACATATTTATCTTGTTTTTCAGTATGTGTTATGGGTCAAAAACATGTTCACCATATAGCCTACTTATTTTTATTTTATTTTTTTCAATTATGACATGTATGTGTTAAAATATATACCTGGTATATATTTGTGTACATATCATTTGACCAGACAGTATTGTTTTAGATGATGATGAATGAAGAACACAGTGATCATGATGGAGTAGGTGATCCTGTTTCTACAAACAGTGAAAAAGAGGTGAAGAGATCCACATAATTGATGGGCTCACGATTTCAAGAAAAAATATTATGAGCACATCAGTTGTGCGGATCTCTTGTGTTTTTCACTGCATTCTTTATTGATCCAGCAATATTGGCTATGATCTTGTGGATGTGTATGCACTTGATGTAATGGTTGAGAGACACTGATTTAGATCATTACAGGCTGATGAAATAATGTTTGTATATGGTGTAGGTATGTGAAAAACTGCAAGATGGTGATTCTCCCAATAACCAGACTGAAACAACCACACCACCACCACCCGAGGTACTCTTATACTTAATTCTGCACATTTTGTTTCTATTTAATTACTTTTGTTGCTGTAATTGATAAGGAATAAGAATTTGCATAATTAAAATATGTTTTTGGTTGTTTTTTCGTCTTTTTTGCCAAGAGACCAGGTTTGGTTATTGCAAAAACTCACTGTGATGCGCAACCTGTCGAATATCTATTGTTTTCGCGCGACGGAGCAGATCTTCCCCTATGGACGGGCTTCCTGTCCTGGCCCCGCCTGGACTAAACATGGACAGACAGACCTATCTGTATGGAAACATCAGGCCATTCTGTGCTGACGAGGCTGGAGTCGTCACATGCCCAGCACCAAGAGTCACAACCCAGAAGAGGATGTGATCTCATTGGACTGTGTCACAAAGACCACATCTAAAAGTGGTCAGGACGTTGTGGAGGAGGAGAGTTCAGCTCTGTTTAAAACACCTGCAATGTAACTTGTGTTGTTGAAGCAAAATAAACTTGTGCATTATTTTGACATGATTTTTTTATGTTTTCATGAAGTGCAAATGACACTGTGCAGATTTGGAGGAAAATATTGTTTAAGAACAGATGGTGTTGAGTGTAAAAAAAGCAGTAAGGTTAAAGCACTGAATAAAAATCAACCTCCATTCAGGCGACAGTACAAACCTCATGCAGCAAATGTGATGTAGTAAATGGGGTAAATATTAGGTATTGATCCTTTATTACAGAAACATTGAATCATATTCACTCAATTGGCTTTTTTCTATGGCTTAAAGTAAGGTTTTAACTCAAAGTATTCACATTATGTGTAAATTATGCATTTTTGGGGGGGATGTGTACACTGTAAACCCGAACAATTTAGCAGTAATTAAAAAATTTGAGGTAAACGGTTGCCTAACTTTTTTTAAGTTTATAGTCTTAAAATGTTTGATTGCTCTAAATTAAAAAGATTAAGGAAGCAGTACATATTTTTTTTAATTTATTAAACTATTAGTTACTTAAAAAATCTAATTTTACAAACCCAAAAATATTAATTAGTTAGGAATTAAAAAATAGTACTAAAGTTAAGTAAAAATTATAATGTATGTTTAATTAAAACCTTAAGCTAATAATAATTAAAACATTAAATTAATGTGCCGAAAATTGCATACATGCATTCGAAAATTAAAATTTCTAATTAAGTAGCAAGTTTATTATTTTTTTAATTATACACTAATCATTTTTTTTAATTAATTTGAGCATTCGGGTTTACAGTGTAGAAACAGTGTACTGAATCAGAGCACTGCAATAACATTAAAATACCCAAACACCAGATCTCTTCTGTTGTTTTTTAAATATATTGTAAACTTATCTTGTCATTCTGGTATGAAAAGCGCTCTCTAAGCAATGTTTGAGGGATTTGCCTTATTGATAAGGTGACAGTGACAGTTTATCAATTGATAATAAAACATTAAAAAGAACAATAACAACCTTCTGCTGTGAGGTGAGATCAATAAATGAAACCAAAAATAAAACACATAATGAAACTGGTAAACAATGGTTTGTTGTGGAACCTTTGTGCTCCCTCTCTGTGCTTTACTGCTTTGAGTGGGAGTTTAACAGGGGGTGTGGCTTATGCAAATGAGATGTAAATGAGCCCCATTGTCACTCCCAACAGCAGAGAGGTGAGAATGGCCCAAAACTTCAGAGGCCGTTTTGGGAATTGTTAACTTCAAATCACCGCTGCACCTCCAAATATTATCAGATTTCCATGTGTTACACATCATTGGAAAGCTTGGAGACGACACTTTAACAATCTGTTATTATCTCATAATGTCCCAAAACCGACTTGTGTCTTTGGTTTCTGTGACTGGTCACATTTGGTTCCTTGCCCATGAGTGTTAAAGAAGAAATACTGTAAACAAAGTTACCATATTTACTTCATTGCCCTTTAAGTGCTTACAAAATATGCTAAATGCTTATATGTAAAATATACAAAAAGTCCTTGCAGGTCTCAGGGGAGTGCTGGTATTCAGAAGGCCTTATGTTTGGTGATATTGATGTTTGAATGATCACACCTGTCAAAGGCAAGACTTTGTGTAATTTGATTGTGATTTTCAGCAGTGGGCACTCACCTCCTGCATAATTTGACATTACTGATGTGCAGCAGGGAGGCCATATGTAAAGTGTGTAGAAATTAGCAAAAGTAGTCACTTACCCTATACAGGGTTAGTGAAGCTTGCCCGGCTAGCTCAGTCGGTAGAGCATGAGACTCTTAATCTCAGGGTCGTGGGTTCGAGCCCCACGTTGGGCGCTTGTATTTTTGGAAGGTGTGGAGTTCATATCCCAACAAGTAGTAATAAGTGTAAAACATTGCACTATCTTCCAACCATACTGTTTGTTCAAACCATTCCTCGGATTTGGCTCTTGAGTGCTACAGACTTGTCCTCTGAATGAAAACGTTGTCTTAAAGTGACTATGCAGAAATCATATTTTCTAGTAAAAAATATGTTTTTAACAGCCTTCTGAGGTGCACAGCTGCTGCTTGTGCTGTTAATTGGCTTCAACCCTAGTACTTCACAAAATATGGACATTCCAATGCGAAAGGCAGTGAAAGCTGTCAGGATGGCCGAGCGGTCAAAGGCGCCAGACTCAAGGACGCAAAGTTGTCTTCCCAAGCAAGGGGACTTCTGGTCTCCGAATGGAGGCGTGGGTTCAAATCCCACTCCTGACATTGAGATCTTGTTGGTCACAGTAGAGCATTATACCAGAGCCCTTCTTGTGCAGTCAAGCACAAAGATAACTCATGTGTGTTGGCTATTGGGTCAGTGATACTCGGAAACCATTTATTTCATGAGGCAGTAAGTTTGCTTGGAATCTCCCAATCAGTTTTTGATGACATGTAATGAGACGCCCAAATCTTAGACTGTTCTGATGATTCTTGTCCAGTTTACTAGGAATCTCCCTGGTAGTTGTAGATTGCATGTGACAATCAAAGAGACAGAGCTAGTTTCGGCCCCATCAAAGTCTTTGTAGAATTTCCTTTCCCTCACTGCATCAAGTGCTTTCAGATTACCAGAGACAAGTCCCTGCCAAATTCCTACGAAAATGTTTCTGCCCAGTTTCGAATTGGGGACCTTTCGCGTGTGAGGCGAACGTGATAACCACTACACTACAGAAACTGTGCATGAGTGTCATGTGATTAATTCACCATAGTGCTCACTTTGCATCATCACATTTTTTAAACAGCAGATTTGTAAGTCACTTTAAAGGTTGGTTAAGTACTGCCAAACTCCCCGTCAGGGAATCAAACCCTGGTCTTCCGCATGACAGGCAGAGATACTGACCACTATAATAACGAGGATCGATAACCAGAATTTCCATCCATCCATCCATTTTCTTCCGCTTTATCCGGGGCCGGGTCGCGGGGGCAGCAGTCTCAGCAGAGATGCCCAGACTTCCCGATCCACGCACACCTCCTCCAGCTGTTCTGGGGGTACCCCGAGACGACACCAGGCCAGCTCGGAGACATGTGGGTAGTTCTTTCCTTGAAGCATCGCTGTAGCATGTTACCTACAAGGGGAGAAACAAAATAGCAATAAGCATTCGTGATATTTTCGAATTGCTGTTCAGGGCTGCACTCTTCAAAAAACAAAAAAAAACAAAAAAAATGCAATTATGTTCAGATTTGCACGTACAAATTAACTATTCGAAATTGCCTGTATTACAGTTTTAGAGCCCCCCCCACCCCCCACCCAAAACCTGATGATGTGAATGACAGAATGCTGTGTGACACTGTGCACTTCCACTGCTAATCCACTTTTGCAGGTGCAAATGCTCGGTGAATGGTTTCCAAAATGTATAATACTAAAAAATAAAGCTAAAATATGAAAGTTTGAGAGTAATTCAGTGTGTTTTGTTTACGCCTTTAAGGTAAGCAGTACTCAGGGCACCAATGAGATGAGGTGTATGCAAGACAAAAAGGGTTAGACACCTCTGACTTGGTGAACAGAAACTAAGTCATTATTTGCAATACCTGTAATTGTACATCTTTTCCTGATGAAGACAGATGAATCAGTCGTGGTGGAGGAGGGGGCCGGGAGGGGTCTGTGACAGTAAACCTGTGCTGCATTTAACCACCAAGCGCTGCAAACACAAACACGAGGCAAAACAAGTAGTTAACAATTTTGATGTACTGTAATTCTTTTACACGACCACAATTCAATACATTTTTGAGACAATATAAAATTGTGTTACCTTTGTGACTTCAGTCCCAGTGCATCTGTGGGCAGAAATAGCAGTAGCAGTTTGGTAACCTACTGTAATACTTGATTACAACGTGTTCAGGGTTTGACACTAACATGCTCAATGGCCACTGTGGCTAAAGTCTTTATCCAGTTACAAGCCATGTCTTTGCCACTCTTAGATTAGTCATGACATGTTAGCATAACTATTAAAGCATACGGATGCGGCTTCCTTTCCATTCAAACTTTGAAGTAACCTGAACAGATATTTAAAAGAAGCATTTTGTACACATGTATATATTATTTATTTTTTTATTTCAGTAGGACAGGGGGGAAACGAGAGAGGAGAGAGTGTATCTCTTTGCGAGGTCACATCAGGTCAAGCGCCTCTTTCTCGGCCCTGTCCCAAGGTGCTCTCAACCGCTTAGCCCCCCGAGTACGCGGAGCAGCAGTCCCACGTCGAGGCCAGAAGGGCCTTTTAAACTTGAGGCAGGCAAACCCAAGTGTGGTCAGGTGTTTGAGTATAAGAAGAAAGCAAACGCTAACTTTCAATATGACCTACGTCCTATTAAAAAGTAACGTGAACACTCTCGTGGGCCGATTTACTGGCAAAGAAACTGCAAAGCAATAAATAAATAGCCCCCCCGCCCCCCGCAGCAGAGTTGAAAAGCGTTATCGTGATAGCCCGGAGCGGAGAGGACTCAGAACTGATATTCCCTGATGTCTTTTTTTTTCTTTTCGCGCCCCCCGAGCATCGACTGAGCCCCCCGCTGACAAGTCACAGCCTCGGGTCTAAGCGGAGGGGCACAGCGGACCGGGGGTTCGTACAAAAAAAATAAAACTAACAAAACTCTGCGAGCGCCCTAGGACCTACGCGTGTCCTCTGCTGAACCTGGACCCGCTTTGGACCCGGGAGGAGGGGGGGGGGGGGGGGGGGGGGGTGCGTAAAATTGAAACCAGGGCATTTGAGGATTTACGGGCGAAAGAAAGAAGAGGAAAAAAAAGGAGAGCATCTCTTAGAAAGAAGGATGACCGTATGCATTTTTATTTCTTTATTTTTTTGCCCCGTTGGGGTCGGGTCAGGTCAATCAGCTCTTTCGCTGGCCTGTATCAACATATGCAGCAGCACCCCCTTGTCCCGTCTTCTCACCCCCGAGGATGTGTCTGCCTGGGCTAATTTGTGACTTGCGCGAACGCGGCTCTCGCTTTGAACTGATTAGCCAGCGCTAGCTCGAGCACCTAAGCGCCTCTCCTTGTATCCGAACGGAGCGAGGTTTAGGGTGATGTATTGGCTGTGGCCCCTTTGATAAAAAGTAGGTGAGGATGACCATGTGCGAGCTGTTAAAACGATAAAAAAAAAAAAAAACCAACCGCTCAACTCACGCTCGGCCTGGCGGCGAGATCTTTGATCGAACCTGTGCCAGGCTGACCGTGAGCGCGCTGGCTGGCACGGTGAGCGGTGAGCGAACGCGGCGCTCGCTTCGAGTCGCGTCCTGTCGCGCGGATGAGAAAGCTCTCCCGTGTACAGACCACCGGGGTTTTGGCGTGTGGGCTGCGCAGCGAAGCGGCTTTTCAGCACCGAATGTGCAACAACTCTTTAGGGACACGCGTCGGTTGTATTCCTATCTTACGATTAATAGCGCTGCTTTAGAATGAACCGCGAGGAGTTGTTTTGAGTCCACTACTCTAGGCGCTTCGCCCCCCCCACCACCACAACCCACCACCACCACCACCCACGCGCTTCGGATGGAAAGGGCGCTCGGCTCCGGGGTCCGCGCGCGCACGCGCTCCGAAACGGGGCCTAAACCTGTCCGCTCCCGCGGAACAAGACCCGCTTTGGACCCGGGGGGGCGCGCTGAGGCCTGGAGCGTCGGTGCCCTCGGACCTACGCGTGTCCGCTCTTGAACAGAGACCCGCTTTGAACCGGGGCTGCGTAAATAAATAAATAAATACATAAATAAATACATACATAAATACATAAATAAATACATAAATAAATATATAAATAAATACATAAATAAATACATACATACATACATACATACATACATACATACATACATACATACATAAATAATCCAATCAATCAATCAATCAATCCGAGTCGAGTCGAGTCGACCCGGAGCCGCTTTGGACCCCGGGAGGGAGGGAGCTAGGAGCATCGGTCCTCCCGGACCCCCGCGTGACCGAGATCCGCTTTGGACGCGCGGGGGGGGGGGGGGGGGGGGGGGGGGTGTAAAACAAACAAAAATAAATAAAATGTAAAAAAAAAAAATATCTCTGCGCGCGGGGAGGCGCCGAGGACTGGAGCCTCCGCGCGCTGAAACACGGGGCTTTACGGATGGCGTGAGGGATAACGCGTATTTAATGTGTTTTATTTATGGGTTAAACCGCTTAACCCTTGTCTCTGGTAATCTGAAAGCACTTGATGCAGTGAGGGAAAGGAAATTCTACAAAGACTTTGATGGGGCCGAAACTAGCTCTGTCTCTTTGATTGTCACATGCAATCTACAACTACCAGGGAGATTCCTAGTAAACTGGACAAGAATCATCAGAACAGTCTAAGATTTGGGCGTCTCATTACATGTCATCAAAAACTGATTGGGAGATTCCAAGCAAACTTACTGCCTCATGAAATAAATGGTTTCCGAGTATCACTGACCCAATAGCCAACACACATGAGTTATCTTTGTGCTTGACTGCAGAAGAAGGGCTCTGGTATAATGCTCTACTGTGACCAACAAGATCTCAGTGTCAGGAGTGGGATTTGAACCCACGCCTCCATTCGGAGACCAGAAGTCCCCTTGCTTGGGAAGGCAACTTTGCGTCCTTGAGTCTGGCGCCTTTGACCGCTCGGCCATCCTGACAGCTTACACTGCCTTTCGCATTGGAATGTCCATATTTTGTGAAGTACTAGGGTTGAAGCCAATTAACAGCACAAGCAGCAGCTGTGCACCTCAGAAGGCTGTTAAAAACACATTTTTTACTAGAAAATATGATTTCTGCATAGTCACTTTAAGACAACGTTTTCATTCAGAGGACAAGTCTGTAGCACTCAAGAGCCAAATCCGAGGAATGGTTTGAACAAACAGTATGGTTGGAAGATAGTGCAATGTTTTACACTTATTACTACTTGTTGGGATATGAACTCCACACCTTCCAAAAATACAAGCACCCGACGTGGGGCTCGAACCCACGACCCTTAAATTAAGAGTCTCATGCTCTACCGACTGAGCTAGCCGGGCAAACTTCACTAATCCTGTATAGGGTAAGTGACTACTTTTGCTAATTTCTACACACTTTACATCCTCCTCCTTACAGCCTCCCTGCTGCACATCAGTAATGTCGAATTATGCAGGAGGTGAGTGCCCACTGCTGAAAATCACAATCAAATTACACAAAGTCTTGCCTTTGACAGGTGTGATCATTCAAACATCAATATCACCAAACATAAGGCCTTCTGAATACCAGCACTCCCCTGAGACCTGCAAGGACTTTTTGTATATTTTACATATAAGCATTTAGCATATTTTGTAAGCACTTAAAGGGCAATGAAGTAAATATGGTAACTTTGTTTACAGTATTTCTTCTTTACCACTCATGGGCAAGGAACCAAATATGGTAATATCGCAAAACATTTTGTACGCAACTGGGTTGCGGGAGGAAAGACACTATATGGACTTGTTCAAGTCTTAGGAATCTATGCTAGTGAAATGGTGACTGTGAACATGCCAAGAATTGTGCATTTCAGAAACCAAAAGCGAAACAGATCGACATTTGTACCTTTACCCAACTTGTAGGCCAGACTGCATTCAGGAAATTAACCTTCATTCTTGCGCCTTGAATTACTAGGCCATTCTTGTCAAGGATAAAGAAGACTCTTTCGTGCCCTTGAGTTTCATTTGGTATAGTTCCTCCAATAAGACCATAAAGTGGTCCTTGCACAGTTTCTGTAGCGTAGTGGTAATCACATTCGCCTAACACGCGAAAGGTCCCCGGTTCGAAACCGGGCAGAAACATGCAGCTTAATCTCCAATGTGCAGCTCATGAAGAGACTGTTGCGAATGTGGTTCCAAACGATTGGCTGTTAGATACTGTAGCATGGATGGACTCAGCCATAATGTGGAAGCAACAGAGTGCGATTGGAAGAAAGACTTTTGTCTCCCGGAGAGTCCAAGACCCTAAAGACAGAGATCCGTAAATTCTTCTTCCTATTGTAAACACTGGGGATTTTTTTTTTTTTAAACAGCAAAAATTCTGGTTATCGATCCTCGTTATTATAGTGGTCAGTATCTCTGCCTGTCATGCGGAAGACCAGGGTTTGATTCCCTGACGGGGAGTTTGGCAGTACTTAACCAACCTTTAAAGTGACTTACAAATCTGCTGTTTAAAAAATGTGATGATGCAAAGTGAGCACTATGGTGAATTAATCACATGACACTCATGCACAGTTTCTGTAGTGTAGTGGTTATCAAGTTTGCCTCACACGCGAAAGGTCCCCAGTTCGAAACTGGGCAGAAACATTTTCGTAGGAATTTGGCAGGGACTTGTCTCTGGTAATCTGAAAGCACTTGATGCAGTGAGGGAAAGGAAATTCTACAAAGACTTTGATGGGGCCGAAACTAGCTCTGTCTCTTTGATTGTCACATGCAATCTACAACTACCAGGGAGATTCCTACTAAACTGGACAAGAATCATCAGAACAGTCTAAGATTTGGGCGTCTCATTACATGTCATCAAAAACTGATTGGGAGATTCCAAGCAAACTTACTGCCTCATGAAATAAATGGTTTCCGAGTATCACTGACCCAATAGCCAACACACATGAGTTATCTTTGTGCTTGACTGCACAAGAAGGGCTCTGGTATAATGCTCTACTGTGACTAACAAGATCTCAATGTTAGGAGTGGGATTTGAACCCACGCCTCCATTCGGAGACCAGAAGTCCCCTTGCTTGGAAAGGCAACTTTGCGTCCTTGAGTCTGGCGCCTTTGACCGCTCGGCCATCCTGACAGCTTACACTGCCTTTCGCATTGGAATGTCCATATTTTGTGAAGTACTAGGGTTGAAGCCAATTAACAGCACAAGCAGCAGCTGTGCACCTCAGAAGGCTGTTAAAAACATATTTTTTACTAGAAAATATGATTTCTGCATAATCACTTTAAGACAACGTTTTCATTCAGAGGACAAGTCTGTAGCACTCAAGAGCCAAATCCGAGGAATGGTTTGAACAAACAGTATGGTTGGAAGATAGTGCAATGTTTTACACTTATTACTACTTGTTGGGATATGAACTCCACACCTTCCAAAAATACAAGCACCCAACGTGGGGCTTGAACCCACGACCCTGAAGACTCATGCTCTACCGACTGAGCTAGCCGGGCAAACTTCACTAACCCTGTATAGGGTAAGTGACTACTTTTGCTAATTTCTACACACTTTACATATGGCCTCCCTGCTGCACATCAGTAATGTCAAATTATGCAGGAGGTGAGTGCCCACTGCTGAAAATCACAATCAAATTACACAAAGTAATGCCTTTGACAGGTGTGATCATTCAAACATCAATATCACCAAACATAAGGCCTTCTGAATACCAGCACTCCCCTGAGACCTGCAAGGACTTTTTGTATATTTTACATATAAGCATTTAGCATATTTTGTAAGCACTTAAAGGGCAATGAAGTAAATATGGTAACTTTGTTTACAGTATTTCTTCTTTACCACTCATGGGCAAGGAACCAAATATGGTAATATCGCAAAACATTTTGTACGCAACTGGGTTGCGGGAGGAAAGACACTATATGGACTTGTTCAAGTCTTAGGAATCTATGCTAGTGAAATGGTGACTGTGAACATGCCAAGAATTGTGCATTTCAGAAACCAAAAGCGAAACAGATCGACATTTGTACCTTTACCCAACTTGTAGGCCAGACTGCATTCAGGAAATTAACCTTCATTCTTGCGCCTTGAATTACTAGGCCATTCTTGTCAAGGATAAAGAAGACTCTTTCGTGCCCTTGAGTTTCATTTGGTATAGTTCCTCCAATAAGACCATAAAGTGGTCCTTGCACAGTTTCTGTAGCGTAGTGGTAATCACATTCGCCTAACACGCGAAAGGTCCCCGGTTCGAAACCGGGCAGAAACATGCAGCTTAATCTCCAATGTGCAGCTCATGAAGAGACTGTTGCGAATGTGGTTCCAAACGATTGGCTGTTAGATACTGTAGCATGGATGGACTCAGCCATAATGTGGAAGCAACAGAGTGCGATTGGAAGAAAGTCTTTTGTCTCCCGGAGAGTCCAAGACCCTAAAGACAGAGATCCGTAAATTCTTCTTCCTATTGTAAACACTGAGGATTTTTTTTTTTTTAAACAGCAAAAATTCTGGTTATCGATCCTCGTTATTATAGTGGTCAGTATCTCTGCCTGTCATGCGGAAGACCAGGGTTTGATTCCCTGACGGGGAGTTTGGCAGTACTTAACCAACCTTTAAAGTGACTTACAAATCTGCTGTTTAAAAAATGTGATGATGCAAAGTGAGCACTATGGTGAATTAATCACATGACACTCATGCACAGTTTCTGTAGTGTAGTGGTTATCAAGTTTGCCTCACACGCGAAAGGTCCCCAGTTCGAAACTGGGCAGAAACATTTTCGTAGGAATTTGGAAGGACTTGTCTCTGGTAATCTGAAAGCACTTGATGCCGTGAGGGAAAGGAAATTCTACAAAGACTTTGATGGGGCCGAAACTAGCTCTGTCTCTTTGATTGTCACATGCAATCTACAACTACAAGGGAGATTCCTAGTAAACTGGACAAGAATCATCAGAACAGTCTAAGATTTGGGCGTCTCATTACATGTCATCAAAAACTGATTGGGAGATTCCAAGCAAACTTACTGCCTCATGAAATAAATGGTTTTCGAGTATCACTGACCCAATAGCCAACACACATGAGTTATCTTTGTGCTTGACTGCACAAGAAGGGCTCTGGTATAATGCTCTACTGTGACCAACAAGATCTCAATGTCAGGAGTGGGATTTGAACCCACGCCTCCATTCGGAGACCAGAAGTCCCCTTGCTTGGGAAGGCAACTTTGCGTCCTTGAGTCGGGCGCCTTTGACCGCTCGGCCATCCTGACAGCTTACACTGCCTTTCGCATTGGAATGTCCATATTTTGTGAAGTACTAGGGTTGAAGCCAATTAACAGCACAAGCAGCAGCTGTGCACCTCAGAAGGCTGTTAAAAACATATTTTTTACTAGAAAATATGATTTCTGCATAGTCACTTTAAGACAACGTTTTCATTCAGAGGACAAGTCTGTAGCACTCAAGAGCCAAATCCGAGGAATGGTTTGAACAAACAGTATGGTTGGAAGATAGTGCAATGTTTTACACTTATTACTACTTGTTGGGATATGAACTCCACACCTTCCAAAAATACAAGCGCCCAACGTGGGGCTCGCACCCACGACCCTGGGATTAAGAGTCTCATGCTCTACCGACTGAGCTAGCCGGGCAAGCTTCACTAACCCTGTATAGGGTAAGTGACTACTTTTGCTAATTTCTACACACTTTACATATGGCCTCCCTGCTGCACATCAGTAATGTCAAATTATGCAGGAGGTGAGTGCCCACTGCTGAAAATCACAATCAAATTACACAAAGTCTTGCCTTTGACAGGTGTGATCATTCAAACATCAATATCACCAAACATAAGGCCTTCTGAATACCAGCACTCCCCTGAGACCTGCAAGGACTTTTTGTATATTTTACATATAAGCATTTAGCATATTTTGTAAGCACTTAAAGGGCAATGAAGTAAATATGGTAACTTTGTTTACAGTATTTCTTCTTTACCACTCATGGGCAAGGAACCAAATATGGTAATATCGCAAAACATTTTGTACGCAACTGGGTTGCGGGAGGAAAGACACTATATGGACTTGTTCAAGTCTTAGGAATCTATGCTAGTGAAATGGTGACTGTGAACATGCCAAGAATTGTGCATTTCAGAAACCAAAAGCGAAACAGATCGACATTTGTACCTTTACCCAACTTGTAGGCCAGACTGCATTCAGGAAATTAACCTTCATTCTTGCGCCTTGAATTACTAGGCCATTCTTGTCAAGGATAAAGAAGACTCTTTCGTGCCCTTGAGTTTCATTTGGTATAGTTCCTCCAATAAGACCATAAAGTGGTCTTTGCACAGTTTCTGTAGTGTAGTGGTAATCACATTCGCCTAACACGCGAAAGGTCCCCGGTTCGAAACCGGGCAGAAACATGCAGCTTAATCTCCAATGTGCAGCTCATGAAGAGACTGTTGCGAATGTGGTTCCAAACGATTGGCTGTTAGATACTGTAGCATGGATGAACTCAGCCATAATGTGGAAGCAACAGAGTGCGATTGGAAGAAAGACTTTTGTCTCCCGGAGAGTCCAAGACCCTAAAGACAGAGATCCGTAAATTCTTCTTCCTATTGTAAACACTGAGGATTTTTTTTTTTTTAAACAGCAAAAATTCTGGTTATCGATCCTCGTTATTATAGTGGTCAGTATCTCTGCCTGTCATGCGGAAGACCAGGGTTTGATTCCCTGACGGGGAGTTTGGCAGTACTTAACCAACCTTTAAAGTGACTTACAAATCTGCTGTTTAAAAAATGTGATGATGCAAAGTGAGCACTATGGTGAATTAATCACATGACACTCATGCACAGTTTCTGTAGTGTAGTGGTTATCAAGTTTGCCTCACACGCGAAAGGTCCCCAGTTCGAAACTGGGCAGAAACATTTTCATAGGAATTTGGCAGGGACTTGTCTCTGGTAATCTGAAAGCACTTGATGCAGTGAGGGAAAGGAAATTCTACAAAGACTTTGATGGGGCCGAAACTAGCTCTGTCTCTTTGATTGTCACATGCAATCTACAACTACCAGGGAGATTCCTAGTAAACTGGACAAGAATCATCAGAACAGTCTAAGATTTGGGCGTCTCATTACATGTCATCAAAAACTGATTGGGAGATTCCAAGCAAACTTACTGCCTCATGAAATAAATGGTTTCCGAGTATCACTGACCCAATAGCCAACACACATGAGTTATCTTTGTGCTTGACTGCACAAGAAGGGCTCTGGTATAATGCTCTACTGTGACCAACAAGATCTCAATGTCAGGAGTGGGATTTGAACCCACGCCTCCATTCGGAGACCAGAAGTCCCCTTGCTTGGGAAGGCAACTTTGCGTCCTTGAGTCTGGCGCCTTTGACCGCTCGGCCATCCTGACAGCTTACACTGCCTTTCGCATTGGAATGTCCATATTTTGTGAAGTACTAGGGTTGAAGCCAATTAACAGCACAAGCAGCAGCTGTGCACCTCAGAAGGCTGTTAAAAACATATTTTTTACTAGAAAATATGATTTCTGCATAGTCACTTTAAGACAACGTTTTCATTCAGAGGACAAGTCTGTAGCACTCAAGAGCCAAATCCGAGGAATGGTTTGAACAAACAGTATGGTTGGAAGATAGTGCAATGTTTTACACTTATTACTACTTGTTGGGATATGAACTCCACACCTTCCAAAAATACAAGCCCCCAACATGGGGCTCGAACCCACGACCCTGAGATTAAGAGTCTCATGCTCTACCGACTGAGCTAGCCGGGCAAGCTTCACTAACCCTGTATAGGGTAAGTGACTACTTTTGCTAATTTCTACACACTTTACATATGGCCTCCCTGCTGCACATCAGTAATGTCAAATTATGCAGGAGGTGAGTGCCCACTGCTGAAAATCACAATCAAATTACACAAAGTCTTGCCTTTGACAGGTGTGATCATTCAAACATCAATATCACCAAACATAAGGCCTTCTGAATACCAGCACTCCCCTGAGACCTGCAAGGACTTTTTGTATATTTTACATATAAGCATTTAGCATATTTTGTAAGCACTTAAAGGGCAATGAAGTAAATATGGTAACTTTGTTTACAGTATTTCTTCTTTACCACTCATGGGCAAGGAACCAAATATGGTAATGTCGCAAAACATTTTGTACGCAACTGGGTTGCGGGAGGAAAGACACTATATGGACTTGTTCAAGTCTTAGGAATCTATGCTAGTGAAATGGTGACTGTGAACATGCCAAGAATTGTGCATTTCAGAAACCAAAAGCGAAACAGATCGACATTTGTACCTTTACCCAACTTGTAGGCCAGACTGCATTCAGGAAATTAACCTTCATTCTTGCGCCTTGAATTACTAGGCCATTCTTGTCAAGGATAAAGAAGACTCTTTCGTGCCCTTGAGTTTCATTTGGTATAGTTCCTCCAATAAGACCATAAAGTGGTCTTTTCTGTAGTGTAGTGGTAATCACATTCGCCTAACACGCGAAAGGTCCCCGGTTCGAAACCGGGCAGAAACATGCAGCTTAATCTCCAATGTGCAGCTCATGAAGAGACTGTTGCAAATGTGGTTCCAAACGATTGGCTGTTAGATACTGTAGCATGGATGGACTCAGCCATAATGTGGAAGCAACAGAGTGCGATTGGAAGAAGGTCTTTTGTCTCCCGGAAAGTCCAAGACCCTAAAGACAGAGATACGTAAATTCTTCTTCCTATTGTAAACACTGAGGATTTTATTTTTTTTAAACAGCAAAAATTCTGGTTATCGATCCTCGTTATTATAGTGGTCAGTATCTCTGCCTGTCATGCGGAAGACCAGGGTTTGATTCCCTGACGGGGAGTTTGGCAGTACTTAACCAACCTTTAAAGTGACTTACAAATCTGCTGTTTAAAAATGTGATGATGCAAAGTGAGCACTATGGTGAATTAATCACATGACACTCATGCACAGTTTCTGTAGTGTAGTGGTTATCACGTTCGCCTCACACGCGAAAGGTCCCCAGTTCGAAACTGGGCAGAAACATTTTCGTAGGAATTTGGCAGGGACTTGTCTCTGGTAATCTGAAAGCACTTGATGCAGTGAGGGAAAGGAAATTCTACAAAGACTTTGATGGGGCCGAAACTAGCTCTGTCTCTTTGATTGTCACATGCAATCTACAACTACCAGGGAGATTCCTAGTAAACTGGACAAGAATCATCAGAACAGTCTAAGATTTGGGCGTCTCATTACATGTCATCAAAAACTGATTGGGAGATTCCAAGCAAACTTACTGCCTCATGAAATAAATGGTTTCCGAGTATCACTGACCCAATAGCCAACACACATGAGTTATCTTTGTGCTTGACTGCACAAGAAGGGCTCTGGTATAATGCTCTACTGTGACTAACAAGATCTCAATGTTAGGAGTGGGATTTGAACCCACGCCTCCATTCGGAGACCAGAAGTCCCCTTGCTTGGGAAGGCAACTTTGCGTCCTTGAGTCTGGCGCCTTTGACCGCTCGGCCATCCTGACAGCTTACACTGCCTTTCGCATTGGAATGTCCATATTTTGTGAAGTACTAGGGTTGAAGCCAATTAACAGCACAAGCAGCAGCTGTGCACCTCAGAAGGCTGTTAAAAACATATTTTTTACTAGAAAATATGATTTCTGCATAATCACTTTAAGACAACGTTTTCATTCAGAGGACAAGTCTGTAGCACTCAAGAGCCAAATCCGAGGAATGGTTTGAACAAACAGTATGGTTGGAAGATAGTGCAATGTTTTACACTTATTACTACTTGTTGGGATATGAACTCCACACCTTCCAAAAATACAAGCACCCAACGTGGGGCTTGAACCCACGACCCTGAAGACTCATGCTCTACCGACTGAGCTAGCCGGGCAAGCTTCACTAACCCTGTATAGGGTAAGTGACTACTTTTGCTAATTTCTACACACTTTACATATGGCCTCCCTGCTGCACATCAGTAATGTCAAATTATGCAGGAGGTGAGTGCCCACTGCTGAAAATCACAATCAAATTACACAAAGTCTTGCCTTTGACAGGTGTGATCATTCAAACATCAATATCACCAAACATAAGGCCTTCTGAATACCAGCACTCCCCTGAGACCTGCAAGGACTTTTTGTATATTTTACATATAAGCATTTAGCATATTTTGTAAGCACTTAAAGGGCAATGAAGTAAATATGGTAACTTTGTTTACAGTATTTCTTCTTTACCACTCATGGGCAAGGAACCAAATATGGTAATATCGCAAAACATTTTGTACGCAACTGGGTTGCGGGAGGAAAGACACTATATGGACTTGTTCAAGTCTTAGGAATCTATGCTAGTGAAATGGTGACTGTGAACATGCCAAGAATTGTGCATTTCAGAAACCAAAAGCGAAACAGATCGACATTTGTACCTTTACCCAACTTGTAGGCCAGACTGCATTCAGGAAATTAACCTTCATTCTTGCGCCTTGAATTACTAGGCCATTCTTGTCAAGGATAAAGAAGACTCTTTCGTGCCCTTGAGTTTCATTTGGTATAGTTCCTCCAATAAGACCATAAAGTGGTCTTTGCACAGTTTCTGTAGTGTAGTGGTAATCACATTCGCCTAACACGCGAAAGGTCCCCGGTTCGAAACCGGGCAGAAACATGCAGCTTAATCTCCAATGTGCAGCTCATGAAGAGACTGTTGCGAATGTGGTTCCAAACGATTGGCTGTTAGATACTGTAGCATGGATGGACTCAGCCATAATGTGGAAGCAACAGAGTGCGATTGGAAGAAAGACTTTTGTCTCCCGGAGAGTCCAAGACCCTAAAGACAGAGATCCGTAAATTCTTCTTCCTATTGTAAACACTGAGGATTTTATTTTTTTGAAACAGCAAAAATTCTGGTTATCGATCCTCGTTATTATAGTGGTCAGTATCTCTGCCTGTCATGCGGAAGACCAGGGTTTGATTCCCTGACGGGGAGTTTGGCAGTACTTAACCAACCTTTAAAGTGACTTACAAATCTGCTGTTTAAAAAATGTGATGATGCAAAGTGAGCACTATGGTGAATTAATCACATGACACTCATGCACAGTTTCTGTAGTGTAGTGGTTATCACGTTCGCCTCACACGCGAAAGGTCCCCAATTCGAAACTGGGCAGAAACATTTTCGTAGGAATTAGGTAAGGGACTTGTCTCTGGTAATCTGAAAGCACTTGATGCAGTGAGGGAAAGGAAATTCTACAAAGACTTTGATGGGGCCGAAACTAGCTCTGTCTCTTTGATTGTCACATGCAATCTACAACTACCAGGGAGATTCCTAGTAAACTGGACAAGAATCATCAGAACAGTCTAAGATTTGGGCGTCTCATTACATGTCATCAAAAACTGATTGGGAGATTCCAAGCAAACTTACTGCCTCATGAAATAAATGGTTTCCGAGTATCACTGACCCAATAGCCAACACACATGAGTTATCTTTGTGCTTGACTGCACAAGAAGGGCTCTGGTATAATGCTCTACTGTGACCAACAAGATCTCAATGTCAGGAGTGGGATTTGAACCCACGCCTCCTTTCGGAGACCAGAAGTCCCCTTGCTTGGGAAGGCAACTTTGCGTCCTTGAGTCTGGCGCCTTTGACCGCTCGGCCATCCTGACAGCTTACACTGCCTTTCGCATTGGAATGTCCATATTTTGTGAAGTACTAGGGTTGAAGCCAATTAACAGCACAAGCAGCAGCTGTGCACCTCAGAAGGCTGTTAAAAACATATTTTTTACTAGAAAATATGATTTCTGCATAGTCACTTTAAGACAACGTTTTCATTCAGAGGACAAGTCTGTAGCACTCAAGAGCCAAATCCGAGGAATGGTTTGAACAAACAGTATGGTTGGAAGATAGTGCAATGTTTTACACTTATTACTACTTGTTGGGATATGAACTCCACACCTTCCAAAAATACAAGCGCCCAACGTGGGGCTCGAACCCACGACCCTGGGATTAAGAGTCTCATGTCCTACCGACTGAGCTAGCCGGGCAAGCTTCACTAACCCTGTATAGGGTAAGTGACTACTTTTGCTAATTTCTACACACTTTACATATGGCCTCCCTGCTGCACATCAGTAATGTCAAATTATGCAGGAGGTGAGTGCCCACTGCTGAAAATCACAATCAAATTACACAAAGTCTTGCCTTTGACAGGTGTGATCATTCAAACATCAATATCACCAAACATAAGGCCTTCTGAATACCAGCACTCCCCTGAGACCTGCAAGGACTTTTTGTATATTTTACATATAAGCATTTAGCATATTTTGTAAGCACTTAAAGGGCAATGAAGTAAATATGGTAACTTTGTTTACAGTATTTCTTCTTTACCACTCATGGGCAAGGAACCAAATATGGTAATATCGCAAAACATTTTGTACGCAACTGGGTTGCAGGAGGAAAGACACTATATGGACTTGTTCAAGTCTTAGGAATCTATGCTAGTGAAATGGTGACTGTGAACATGCCAAGAATTGTGCATTTCAGAAACCAAAAGCGAAACAGATCGACATTTGTACCTTTACCCAACTTGTAGGCCAGACTGCATTCAGGAAATTAACCTTCATTCTTGCGCCTTGAATTACTAGGCCATTCTTGTCAAGGATAAAGAAGACTCTTTCGTGCCCTTGAGTTTCATTTGGTATAGTTCCTCCAATAAGACCATAAAGTGGTCTTTGCACAGTTTCTGTAGTGTAGTGGTAATCACATTCGCCTAACACGCGAAAGGTCCCCGGTTCGAAACCGGGCAGAAAACATGCAGCTTAATCTCCAATGTGCAGCTCATGAAGAGACTGTTGCGAATGTGGTTCCAAACGATTGGCTGTTAGATACTGTAGCATGGATGGACTCAGCCATAATGTGGAAGCAACAGAGTGCGATTGGAAGAAAGACTTTTGTCTCCCGGAGAGTCCAAGACCCTAAAGACAGAGATCCGTAAATTCTTCTTCCTATTGTAAACACTGAGGATTTTATTTTTTTGAAACAGCAAAAATTCTGGTTATCGATCCTCGTTATTATAGTGGTCAGTATCTCTGCCTGTCATGCGGAAGACCAGGGTTTGATTCCCTGACGGGGAGTTTGGCAGTACTTAACCAACCTTTAAAGTGACTTACAAATCTGCTGTTTAAAAAATGTGATGATGCAAAGTGAGCACTATGGTGAATTAATCACATGACACTCATGCACAGTTTCTGTAGTGTAGTGGTTATCACGTTCGCCTCACACGCGAAAGGTCCCCAATTCGAAACTGGGCAGACACATTTTCGTAGGAATTAGGTAAGGGACTTGTCTCTGGTAATCTGAAAGCACTTGATGCAGTGAGGGAAAGGAAATTCTACAAAGACTTTGATGGGGCCGAAACTAGCTCTGTCTCTTTGATTGTCACATGCAATCTACAACTACCAGGGAGATTCCTAGTAAACTGGACAAGAATCATCAGAACAGTCTAAGATTTGGGCGTCTCATTACATGTCATCAAAAACTGATTGGGAGATGCCAAGCAAACTTACTGCCTCATGAAATAAATGGTTTCCGAGTATCACTGACCCAATAGCCAACACACATGAGTTATCTTTGTGCTTGACTGCACAAGAAGGGCTCTGGTATAATGCTCTACTGTGACCAACAAGATCTCAATGTCAGGAGTGGGATTTGAACCCACGCCTCCATTCGGAGACCAGAAGTCCTCTTGCTTGGGAAGGCAACTTTGCGTCCTTGAGTCTGGCGCCTTTGACTGCTCGGCCATCCTGACAGCTTACACTGCCTTTCGCATTGGAATGTCCATATTTTGTGAAGTACTAGGGTTGAAGCCAATTAACAGCACAAGCAGCAGCTGTGCACCTCAGAAGGCTGTTAAAAACATATTTTTTACTAGAAAATATGATTTCTGCATAGTCACTTTAAGACAACGTTTTCATTCAGAGGACAAGTCTGTAGCACTCAAGAGCCAAATCCGAGGAATGGTTTGAACAAACAGTATGGTTGGAAGATAGTGCAATGTTTTACACTTATTACTACTTGTTGGGATATGAACTCCACACCTTCCAAAAATACAAGCTCCCAACATGGGGCTCGAACCCACGACCCTGAGATTAAGAGTCTCATGCTCTACCGACTGAGCTAGCCGGGCAAGCTTCACTAACCCTGTATAGGGTAAGTGACTACTTTTGCTAATTTCTACACACTTTACATATGGCCTCCCTGCTGCACATCAGTAATGTCAAATTATGCCGACTGATCTGGTCTAGGTTCTTTTATGTCACACGAGAAGACTTACTTGGATATAGCCAAAGCATACACTGGAGATGGAAGTTGTCTCAAAAAAGGCCTTTATTGCCGTTGTTCCTAGTTACAAAGTTACAGAACAGAATAACCAGCTGGTGACTTCAGAGAAAGAGAAGAAGTGAAGTCCAGACCCCCGTCCACCGTTCTCTTTTATCCTCGTCCTGCACTTCTCTCCGTAGAGAGGGTGACAGCCTACCAGTGAATCAGTTGTTTGGTCTATGTGCGTGTACTTTATCTGTCCTTCACATTTATGTTCAGAATGTTTATGGTGTTGCCTGTTACCGTGACCTGGCATCTTGTTCTGTAGCCTGTTAGCAAAGCATGAGTCAGGAGTTCAGATATCGCTGCAACCCTTACAAGGAGGTGAGTGCCCACTGCTGAAAATCACAATCAAATTACACAAAGTCTTGCCTTTGACAGGTGTGATCATTCAAACATCAATATCACCAAACATAAGGCCTTCTGAATACCAGCACTCCCCTGAGACCTGCAAGGACTTTTTGTATATTTTACATATAAGCATTTAGCATATTTTGTAAGCACTTAAAGGGCAATGAAGTAAATATGGTAACTTTGTTTACAGTATTTCTTCTTTACCACTCATGGGCAAGGAACCAAATATGGTAATATCGCAAAACATTTTGTACGCAACTGGGTTGCGGGAGGAAAGACACTATATGGACTTGTTCAAGTCTTAGGAATCTATGCTAGTGAAATGGTGACTGTGAACATGCCAAGAATTGTGCATTTCAGAAACCAAAAGCGAAACAGATCGACATTTGTACCTTTACCCAACTTGTAGGCCAGACTGCATTCAGGAAATTAACCTTCATTCTTGCGCCTTGAATTACTAGGCCATTCTTGTCAAGGATAAAGAAGACTCTTTCGTGCCCTTGAGTTTCATTTGGTATAGTTCCTCCAATAAGACCATAAAGTGGTCTTTGCACAGTTTCTGTAGTGTAGTGGTAATCACATTCGCCTAACACGCGAAAGGTCCCCGGTTTGAAACCGGGCAGAAACATGCAGCTTAATCTCCAATGTGCAGCTCATGAAGAGACTGTTGCGAATGTGGTTCCAAACGTTTGGCTGTTAGATACTGTAGCATGGATGGACTCAGCCATAATGTGGAAGCAACAGAGTGCGATTGGAAGAAAGACTTTTGTCTCCCGGAGAGTCCAAGACCCTAAAGACAGAGATCCGTAAATTCTTCTTCCTATTGTAAACACTGAGGATTTTATTTTTTTTTAAACAGCAAAAATTCTGGTTATCGATCCTCGTTATTATAGTGGTCAGTATCTCTGCCTGTCATGCGGAAGACCAGGGTTTGATTCCCTGACGGGGAGTTTGGCAGTACTTAACCAACCTTTAAAGTGACTTACAAATCTGCTGTTTAAAAAATGTGATGATGCAAAGTGAGCACTATGGTGAATTAATCACATGACACTCATGCACAGTTTCTGTAGTGTAGTGGTTATCACGTTCGCCTCACACGCGAAAGGTCCCCAATTCGAAACTGGGCAGACACATTTTCGTAGGAATTAGGTAAGGGACTTGTCTCTGGTAATCTGAAAGCACTTGATGCAGTGAGGGAAAGGAAATTCTACAAAGACTTTGATGGGGCCGAAACTAGCTCTGTCTCTTTGATTGTCACATGCAATCTACAACTACCAGGGATATTCCTAGTAAACTGGACAAGAATCATCAGAACAGTCTAAGATTTGGCCGTCTCATTACATGTCATCAAAAACTGATTGGGAGATTCCAAGCAAACTTACTGCCTCATGAAATAAATGGTTTCCGAGTATCACTGACCCAATAGCCAACACACATGAGTTATCTTTGTGCTTGACTGCACAAGAAGGGCTCTGGTATAATGCTCTACTGTGACCAACAAGATCTCAATGTCAGGAGTGGGATTTGAACCCACGCCTCCATTCGGATACTAGAAGTCCCCTTGCTTGGGAAGGCAACTTTGCGTCCTTGAGTCTGGCGCCTTTGACCGCTCGGCCATCCTGACAGCTTACACTGCCTTTCGCATTGGAATGTCCATATTTTGTGAAGTACTAGGGTTGAAGCCAATTAACAGCACAAGCAGCAGCTGTGCACCTCAGAAGGCTGTTAAAAACATATTTTTTACTAGAAAATATGATTTCTGCATAGTCACTTTAAGACAACGTTTTCATTCAGAGGACAAGTCTGTAGCACTCAAGAGCCAAATCCGAGGAATGGTTTGAACAAACAGTATGGTTGGAAGATAGTGCAATGTTTTACACTTATTACTACTTGTTGGGATATGAACTCCACACCTTCCAAAAATACAAGCTCCCAACATGGGGCTCGAACCCACGACCCTGAGATTAAGAGTCTCATGCTCTACCGACTGAGCTAGCCGGGCAAGCTTCACTAACCCTGTATAGGGTAAGTGACTACTTTTGCTAATTTCTACACACTTTACATATGGCCTCCCTGCTGCACATCAGTAATGTCAAATTATGCCGACTGATCTGGTCTAGGTTCTTTTATGTCACACGAGAAGACTTACTTGGATATAGCCAAAGCATACACTGGAGATGGAAGTTGTCTCAAAAAAGGCCTTTATTGCCGTTGTTCCTAGTTACAAAGTTACAGAACAGAATAACCAGCTGGTGACTTCAGAGAAAGAGAAGAAGTGAAGTCCAGACCCCCGTCCACCGTTCTCTTTTATCCTCGTCCTGCACTTCTCTCCGTAGAGAGGGTGACAGCCTACCAGTGAATCAGTTGTTTGGTCTATGTGCGTGTACTTTATCTGTCCTTCACATTTATGTTCAGAATGTTTATGGTGTTGCCTGTTACCGTGACCTGGCATCTTGTTCTGTAGCCTGTTAGCAAAGCATGAGTCAGGAGTTCAGATATCGCTGCAACCCTTACAAGGAGGTGAGTGCCCACTGCTGAAAATCACAATCAAATTACACAAAGTCTTGCCTTTGACAGGTGTGATCATTCAAACATCAATATCACCAAACATAAGGCCTTCTGAATACCAGCACTCCCCTGAGACCTGCAAGGACTTTTTGTATATTTTACATATAAGCATTTAGCATATTTTGTAAGCACTTAAAGGGCAATGAAGTAAATATGGTAACTTTGTTTACAGTATTTCTTCTTTACCACTCATGGGCAAGGAACCAAATATGGTAATATCGCAAAACATTTTGTACGCAACTGGGTTGCGGGAGGAAAGACACTATATGGACTTGTTCAAGTCTTAGGAATCTATGCTAGTGAAATGGTGACTGTGAACATGCCAAGAATTGTGCATTTCAGAAACCAAAAGCGAAACAGATCGACATTTGTACCTTTACCCAACTTGTAGGCCAGACTGCATTCAGGAAATTAACCTTCATTCTTGCGCCTTGAATTACTAGGCCATTCTTGTCAAGGATAAAGAAGACTCTTTCGTGCCCTTGAGTTTCATTTGGTATAGTTCCTCCAATAAGACCATAAAGTGGTCTTTGCACAGTTTCTGTAGTGTAGTGGTAATCACATTCGCCTAACACGCGAAAGGTCCCCGGTTTGAAACCGGGCAGAAACATGCAGCTTAATCTCCAATGTGCAGCTCATGAAGAGACTGTTGCGAATGTGGTTCCAAACGTTTGGCTGTTAGATACTGTAGCATGGATGGACTCAGCCATAATGTGGAAGCAACAGAGTGCGATTGGAAGAAAGACTTTTGTCTCCCGGAGAGTCCAAGACCCTAAAGACAGAGATCCGTAAATTCTTCTTCCTATTGTAAACACTGAGGATTTTATTTTTTTTTAAACAGCAAAAATTCTGGTTATCGATCCTCGTTATTATAGTGGTCAGTATCTCTGCCTGTCATGCGGAAGACCAGGGTTTGATTCCCTGACGGGGAGTTTGGCAGTACTTAACCAACCTTTAAAGTGACTTACAAATCTGCTGTTTAAAATATGTGATGATGCAAAGTGAGCACTATGGTGAATTAATCACATGACACTCATGCACAGTTTCTGTAGTGTAGTGGTTATCACGTTCGCCTCACACGCGAAAGGTCCCCAGTTCGAAACTGGGCAGAAACATTTTCGTAGGAATTTGGCAGGGACTTGTCTCTGGTAATCTGAAAGCAGTTGATGCAGTGAGGGAAAGGAAATTCTACAAAGACTTTGATGGGGCCGAAACTAGCTCTGTCTCTTTGATTGTCACATGCAATCTACAACTACCAGGGAGATTCCTACTAAACTGGACAAGAATCATCAGAACAGTCTAAGATTTGGGCGTCTCATTACATGTCATCAAAAACTGATTGGGAGATTCCAAGCAAACTTACTGCCTCATGAAATAAATGGTTTCCGAGTATCACTGACCCAATAGCCAACACACATGAATTATCTTTGTGCTTGACTGCACAAGAAGGGCTCTGGTATAATGCTCTACTGTGACCAACAAGATCTCAATGTCAGGAGTGGGATTTGAACCCACGCCTCCATTCGGAGACCAGAAGTCCCCTTGCTTGGGAAGGCAACTTTGCGTCCTTGAGTCTGGCGCCTTTGACCGCTCGGCCATCCTGACAGCTTACACTGCCTTTCGCATTGGAATGTCCATATTTTGTGAAGTACTAGGGTTGAAGCCAATTAACAGCACAAGCAGCAGCTGTGCACCTCAGAAGGCTGTTAAAAACATATTTTTTACTAGAAAATATGATTTCTGCATAGTCACTTTAAGACAACGTTTTCATTCAGAGGACAAGTCTGTAGCACTCAAGAGCCAAATCCGAGGAATGGTTTGAACAAACAGTATGGTTGGAAGATAGTGCAATGTTTTACACTTATTACTACTTGTTGGGATATGAACTCCACACCTTCCAAAAATACAAGCTCCCAACATGGGGCTCGAACCCACGACCCTGAGATTAAGAGTCTCATGCTCTACCGACTGAGCTAGCCGGGCAAGCTTCACTAACCCTGTATAGGGTAAGTGACTACTTTTGCTAATTTCTACACACTTTACATATGGCCTCCCTGCTGCACATCAGTAATGTCAAATTATGCAGGAGGTGAGTGCCCACTGCTGAAAATCACAATCAAATTACACAAAGTCTTGCCTTTGACAGGTGTGATCATTCAAACATCAATATCACCAAACATAAGGCCTTCTGAATACCAGCACTCCCCTGAGACCTGCAAGGACTTTTTGTATATTTTACATATAAGCATTTAGCATATTTTGTAAGCACTTAAAGGGCAATGAAGTAAATATGGTAACTTTGTTTACAGTATTTCTTCTTTACCACTCATGGGCAAGGAACCAAATATGGTAATATCGCAAAACATTTTGTACGCAACTGGGTTGCGGGAGGAAAGACACTATATGGACTTGTTCAAGTCTTAGGAATCTATGCTAGTGAAATGGTGACTGTGAACATGCCAAGAATTGTGCATTTCAGAAACCAAAAGCGAAACAGATCGACATTTGTACCTTTACCCAACTTGTAGGCCAGACTGCATTCAGGAAATTAACCTTCATTCTTGCGCCTTGAATTACTAGGCCATTCTCGTCAAGGATAAAGAAGACTCTTTCGTGCCCTTGAGTTTCATTTGGTATAGTTCCTCCAATAAGACCATAAAGTGGTCTTTGCACAGTTTCTGTAGTGTAGTGGTAATCACATTCGCCTAACACGCGAAAGGTCCCCGGTTCGAAACCGGGCAGAAACATGCAGCTTAATCTCCAATGTGCAGCTCATGAAGAGACTGTTGCGAATGTGGTTCCAAACGATTGGCTGTTAGATACTGTAGCATGGATGGACTCAGCCATAATGTGGAAGCAACAGAGTGCGATTGGAAGAAAGACTTTTGTCTCCCGGAGAGTCCAAGACCCTAAAGACAGAGATACGTAAATTCTTCTTCCTATTGTAAACACTGAGGATTTTATTTTTTTTAAACAGCAAAAATTCTGGTTATCGAGCCTCGTTATTATAGTGGTCAGTATCTCTGCCTGTCATGCGGAAGACCAGGGTTTGATTCCCTGACGGGGAGTTTGGCAGTACTTAACCAACCTTTAAAGTGACTTACAAATCTGCTGTTTAAAAAATGTGATGATGCAAAGTGAGCACTATGGTGAATTAATCACATGACACTCATGCACAGTTTCTGTAGTGTAGTGGTTATCACGTTAGCCTCACAAGCGAAAGGTCCCCAGGTCGAAACTGGGCAGAAACATTTTCGTAGGAATTTGGCAGGGACTTGTCTCTGGTAATCTGAAAGCACTTGATGCAGTGAGGGAAAGGAAATTCTACAAAGACTTTGATGGGCCGAAACTAGCTCTGTCTCTTTGATTGTCACATGCAATCTACAACTACCAGGGAGATTCCTAGTAAACTGGACAAGAATCATCAGAACAGTCTAAGATGTGGGCGTCTCATTACATGTCATCAAAAACTGATTGGGAGATTCCAAGCAAACTTACTGCCTCATGAAATAAATGGTTTCCGAGTATCACTGACCCAATAGCCAACACACATGAGTTATCTTTGTGCTTGACTGCACAAGAAGGGCTCTGGTATAATGCTCTACTGTGACCAACAAGATCTCAGTGTCAGGAGTGGAATTTGAACCCACGCCTCCATTCGGAGATCAGAAGTCCCCTTGCTTGGGAAGGCAACTTTGCGTCCTTGAGTCTGGCGCCTTTGACCGCTCGGCCATCCTGACAGCTTTCACTGCCTTTCGCATTGGAATGTCCATATTTTGTGAAGTACTAGGGTTGAAGCCAATTAACAGCACAAGCAGCAGCTGTGCACCTCAGAAGGCTGTTAAAAACATATTTTTTACTAGAAAATATGATTTCTGCATAGTCACTTTAAGACAACGTTTTCATTCAGAGGACAAGTCTGTAGCACTCAAGAGCCAAATCCGAGGAATGGTTTGAACAAACAGTATGGTTGGAAGATAGTGCAATGTTTTACACTTATTACTACTTGTTGGGATATGAACTCCACACCTTCCAAAAATACAAGCGCCCAACGTGGGGCTCCAACCCACGACCCTGAGATTAAGAGCCTCATGCTCTACCGACTGAGCTAGCCGGGCAAGCTTCACTAACCCTGTATAGGGTAAGTGACTACTTTTGCTAATTTCTACACACTTTACATATGGCCTCCCTGCTGCACATCAGTAATGTCAAATTATGCAGGAGGTGAGTGCCCACTGCTGAAAATCACAATCAAATTACACAAAGTCTTGCCTTTGACAGGTGTGATCATTCAAACATCAATATCACCAAACATAAGGCCTTCTGAATACCAGCACTCCCCTGAGACCTGCAAGGACTTTTTGTATATTTTACATATAAGCATTTAGCATATTTTGTAAGCACTTAAAGGGCAATGAAGTAAATATGGTAACTTTGTTTACAGTATTTCTTCTTTACCACTCATGGGCAAGGAACCAAATATGGTAATATCGCAAAACATTTTGTACGCAACTGGGTTTGCGGGAGGAAAGACACTATATGGACTTGGTCAAGTCTTAGGAATCTATGCTAGTGAAATGGTGACTGTGAACATGCCAAGAATTGTGCATTTCAGAAACCAAAAGCGAAACAGATCGACATTTGTACCTTTACCCAACTTGTAGGCCAGACTGCATTCAGGAAATTAACCTTCATTCTTGCGCCTTGAATTACTAGGCCATTCTCGTCAAGGATAAAGAAGACTCTTTCGTGCCCTTGAGTTTCATTTGGTATAGTTCCTCCAATAAGACCATAAAGTGGTCTTTGCACAGTTTCTGTAGTGTAGTGGTAATCACATTTGCCTAACACGCGAAAGGTCCCCGGTTCGAAACCGGGCAGAAACATGCAGCTTAATCTCCAATGTGCAGCTCATGAAGAGACTGTTGCGAATGTGGTTCCAAACGATTGGCTGTTAGATACTGTAGCATGGATGGACTCAGCCATAATGTGGAAGCAACAGAGTGCGATTGGAAGAAAGACTTCTGTCTCCCGGAGAGTCCAAGACCCTAAAGACAGAGATCCGTAAATTCTTCTTCGTATTGTAAACACTGAGGATTTTATTTTTTTTAAACAGCAAAAATTCTGGTTATCGAGCCTCGTTATTATAGTGGTCAGTATCTCTGCCTGTCATGCGGAAGACCAGGGTTTGATTCCCTGACGGGGAGTTTGGCAGTACTTAACCAACCTTTAAAGTGACTTACAAATCTGCTGTTTAAAAAATGTGATGATGCAAAGTGAGCACTATGGTGAATTAATCACATGACACTCATGCACAGTTTCTGTAGTGTAGTGGTAATCATGTTTGCCTCACACGCGAAAGGTCCCCAGTTCGAAACTGGGCAGAAACAATTTCGTAGGAATTTGGCAGGGACTTGTCTCTGGTAATCTGAAAGCACTTGATGCAGTGAGGGAAAAGGAAATTCTACAAAGACTTTGATGGGGCCGAAACTACCTCTGTCTCTTTGATTGTCACATGCAATCTACAACTACCAGGGAGATTCCTAGTAAACTGGACAAGAATCATCAGAACAGTCTAAGATTTGGGCGTCTCATTACATGTCATCAAAAACTGATTGGGAGATTCCAAGCAAACTTACTGCCTCATGAAATAAATGGTTTCCGAGTATCACTGACCCAATAGCCAACACACATGAGTTATCTTTGTGCTTGACTGCACAAGAAGGGCTCTGGTATAATGCTCTACTGTGACCAACAAGATCTCAATGTCAGGAGTGGGATTTGAACCCACGCCTCCATTCGGAGACCAGAAGTCCCCTTGCTTGGAAAGGCAACTTTGCGTCCTTGAGTCTGGCGCCTTTGACCGCTCGGCCATCCTGACAGCTTACACTGCCTTTCGCATTGGAATGTCCATATTTTGTGAAGTACTAGGGTTGAAGCCAATTAACAGCACAAGCAGCAGCTGTGCACCTCAGAAGGCTGTTAAAAACATATTTTTTACTAGAAAATATGATTTCTGCATAATCACTTTAAGACAACGTTTTCATTCAGAGGACAAGTCTGTAGCACTCAAGAGCCAAATCCGAGGAATGGTTTGAACAAACAGTATGGTTGGAAGATAGTGCAATGTTTTACACTTATTACTACTTGTTGGGATATGAACTCCACACCTTCCAAAAATACAAGCACCCAACGTGGGGCTTGAACCCACGACCCTGAAGACTCATGCTCTACCGACTGAGCTAGCCGGGCAAGCTTCACTAACCCTGTATAGGGTAAGTGACTACTTTTGCTAATTTCTACACACTTTACATATGGCCTCCCTGCTGCACATCAGTAATGTCAAATTATGCAGGAGGTGAGTGCCCACTGCTGAAAATCACAATCAAATTACACAAAGTAATGCCTTTGACAGGTGTGATCATTCAAACATCAATATCACCAAACATAAGGCCTTCTGAATACCAGCACTCCCCTGAGACCTGCAAGGACTTTTTGTATATTTTACATATAAGCATTTAGCATATTTTGTAAGCACTTAAAGGGCAATGAAGTAAATATGGTAACTTTGTTTACAGTATTTCTTCTTTACCACTCATGGGCAAGGAACCAAATATGGTAATATCGCAAAACATTTTGTACGCAACTGGGTTGCGGGAGGAAAGACACTATATGGACTTGTTCAAGTCTTAGGAATCTATGCTAGTGAAATGGTGACTGTGAACATGCCAAGAATTGTGCATTTCAGAAACCAAAAGCGAAACAGATCGACATTTGTACCTTTACCCAACTTGTAGGCCAGACTGCATTCAGGAAATTAACCTTCATTCTTGCGCCTTGAATTACTAGGCCATTCTTGTCAAGGATAAAGAAGACTCTTTCGTGCCCTTGAGTTTCATTTGGTATAGTTCCTCCAATAAGACCATAAAGTGGTCCTTGCACAGTTTCTGTAGCGTAGTGGTAATCACATTCGCCTAACACGCGAAAGGTCCCCGGTTCGAAACCGGGCAGAAACATGCAGCTTAATCTCCAATGTGCAGCTCATGAAGAGACTGTTGCGAATGTGGTTCCAAACGATTGGCTGTTAGATACTGTAGCATGGATGGACTCAGCCATAATGTGGAAGCAACAGAGTGCGATTGGAAGAAAGTCTTTTGTCTCCCGGAGAGTCCAAGACCCTAAAGACAGAGATCCGTAAATTCTTCTTCCTATTGTAAACACTGAGGATTTTTTTTTTTTTAAACAGCAAAAATTCTGGTTATCGATCCTCGTTATTATAGTGGTCAGTATCTCTGCCTGTCATGCGGAAGACCAGGGTTTGATTCCCTGACGGGGAGTTTGGCAGTACTTAACCAACCTTTAAAGTGACTTACAAATCTGCTGTTTAAAAAATGTGATGATGCAAAGTGAGCACTATGGTGAATTAATCACATGACACTCATGCACAGTTTCTGTAGTGTAGTGGTTATCAAGTTTGCCTCACACGCGAAAGGTCCCCAGTTCGAAACTGGGCAGAAACATTTTCGTAGGAATTTGGCAGGGACTTGTCTCTGGTAATCTGAAAGCACTTGATGCAGTGAGGGAAAGGAAATTCTACAAAGACTTTGATGGGGCCGAAACTAGCTCTGTCTCTTTGATTGTCACATGCAATCTACAACTACCAGGGAGATTCCTAGTAAACTGGACAAGAATCATCAGAACAGTCTAAGATTTGGGCGTCTCATTACATGTCATCAAAAACTGATTGGGAGATTCCAAGCAAACTTACTGCCTCATGAAATAAATGGTTTCCGAGTATCACTGACCCAATAGCCAATACACATGAATTATCTTTGTGCTTGACTGCACAAGAAGGGCTCTGGTATAATGCTCTACTGTGACCAACAAGATCTCAATGTCAGGAGTGGGATTTGAACCCACGCCTCCATTCGGAGACCAGAAGTCCCCTTGCTTGGGAAGGCAACTTTGCGTCCTTGAGTCTGGCGCCTTTGATCGCTCGGCCATCCTGACAGCTTACACTGCCTTTCGCATTGGAATGTCCATATTTTGTGAAGTACTAGGGTTGAATCCAATTAACAGCACAAGCAGCAGCTGTGCACCTCAGAAGGCTGTTAAAAACATATTTTTTACTAGAAAATATGATTTCTGCATAGTCACTTTAAGACAACGTTTTCATTCAGAGGACAAGTCTGTAGCACTCAAGAGCCAAATCCGAGGAATGGTTTGAACAAACAGTATGGTTGGAAGATAGTGCAATGTTTTACACTTATTACTACTTGTTGGGATATGAACTCCACACCTTCCAAAAATACAAGCGCCCAACGTGGGGCTCGAACCCATGACCCTGAGATTAAGAGTCTCATGCTCTACCGACTGAGCTAGCCGGGCAAGCTTCACTAACCCTGTATAGGGTAAGTGACTACTTTTGCTAATTTCTACACACTTTACATATGGCCTCCCTGCTGCACATCAGTAATGTCAAATTATGCAGGAGGTGAGTGCCCACTGCTGAAAATCACAATCAAATTACACAAAGTCTTGCCTTTGACAGGTGTGATCATTCAAACATCAATATCACCAAACATAAGGCCTTCTGAATACCAGCACTCCCCTGAGACCTGCAAGGACTTTTTGTATATTTTACATATAAGCATTTAGCATATTTTGTAAGCACTTAAAGGGCAATGAAGTAAATATGGTAACTTTGTTTACAGTATTTCTTCTTTACCACTCATGGGCAAGGAACCAAATATGGTAATATCGCAAAACATTTTGTACGCAACTGGGTTGCGGGAGGAAAGACACTATATGGACTTGTTCAAGTCTTAGGAATCTATGCTAGTGAAATGGTGACTGTGAACATGCCAAGAATTGTGCATTTCAGAAACCAAAAGCGAAACAGATCGACATTTGTACCTTTACCCAACTTGTAGGCCAGACTGCATTCAGGAAATTAACCTTCATTCTTGCGCCTTGAATTACTAGGCCATTCTTGTCAAGGATAAAGAAGACTCTTTCGTGCCCTTGAGTTTCATTTGGTATAGTTCCTCCAATAAGACCATAAAGTGGTCTTTGCACAGTTTCTGTAGTGTAGTGGTAATCACATTCGCCTAACACGCGAAAGGTCCCTGGTTCGAAACCGGGCAGAAACATGCAGCTTAATCTCCAATGTGCAGCTCATGAAGAGACTGTTGCGAATGTGGTTCCAAACGTTTGGCTGTTAGATACTGTAGCATGGATGGACTCAGCCATAATGTGGAAGCAACAGAGTGCGATTGGAAGAAAGACTTTTGTCTCCCGGAGAGTCCAAGACCCTAAAGACAGAGATCCGTAAATTCTTCTTCCTATTGTAAACACTGAGGATTTTATTTTTTTGAAACAGCAAAAATTCTGGTTATCGATCCTCGTTATTATAGTGGTCAGTATCTCTGCCTGTCATGCGGAAGACCAGGGTTTGATTCCCTGACGGGGAGTTTGGCAGTACTTAACCAACCTTTAAAGTGACTTACAAATCTGCTGTTTAAAAAATGTGATGATGCAAAGTGAGCACTATGGTGAATTAATCACATGACACTCATGCACAGTTTCTGTAGTGTAGTGGTTATCACGTTCGCCTCACACGCGAAAGGTCCCCAGTTCGAAACTGGGCAGAAACATTTTCGTAGGAATTTGGAAGGACTTGTCTCTGGTAATCTGAAAGCACTTGATGCCGTGAGGGAAAGGAAATTCTACAAAGACTTTGATGGGGCCGAAACTAGCTCTGTCTCTTTGATTGTCACATGCAATCTACAACTACCAGGGAGATTCCTAGTAAACTGGACAAGAATCATCAGAACAGTCTAAGATTTGGGCGTCTCATTACATGTCATCAAAAACTGATTGGGAGATTCCAAGCAAACTTACTGCCTCATGAAATAAATGGTTTCCGAGTATCACTGACCCAATAGCCAACACACATGAGTTATCTTTGTGCTTGACTGCACAAGAAGGGCTCTGGTATAATGCTCTACTGTGACCAACAAGATCTCAATGTCAGGAGTGGGATTTGAACCCACGCCTCCATTCGGAGACCAGAAGTCCCCTTGCTTGGGAAGGCAACTTTGCGTCCTTGAGTCGGGCGCCTTTGACCGCTCGGCCATCCTGACAGCTTACACTGCCTTTCGCATTGGAATGTCCATATTTTGTGAAGTACTAGGGTTGAAGCCAATTAACAGCACAAGCAGCAGCTGTGCACCTCAGAAGGCTGTTAAAAACATATTTTTTACTAGAAAATATGATTTCTGCATAGTCACTTTAAGACAACGTTTTCATTCAGAGGACAAGTCTGTAGCACTCAAGAGCCAAATCCGAGGAATGGTTTGAACAAACAGTATGGTTGGAAGATAGTGCAATGTTTTACACTTATTACTACTTGTTGGGATATGAACTCCACACCTTCCAAAAATACAAGCGCCCAACGTGGGGCTCGCACCCACGACCCTGGGATTAAGAGTCTCATGCTCTACCGACTGAGCTAGCCGGGCAAGCTTCACTAACCCTGTATAGGGTAAGTGACTACTTTTGCTAATTTCTACACACTTTACATATGGCCTCCCTGCTGCACATCAGTAATGTCAAATTATGCAGGAGGTGAGTGCCCACTGCTGAAAATCACAATCAAATTACACAAAGTCTTGCCTTTGACAGGTGTGATCATTCAAACATCAATATCACCAAACATAAGGCCTTCTGAATACCAGCACTCCCCTGAGACCTGCAAGGACTTTTTGTATATTTTACATATAAGCATTTAGCATATTTTGTAAGCACTTAAAGGGCAATGAAGTAAATATGGTAACTTTGTTTACAGTATTTCTTCTTTACCACTCATGGGCAAGGAACCAAATATGGTAATATCGCAAAACATTTTGTACGCAACTGGGTTGCGGGAGGAAAGACACTATATGGACTTGTTCAAGTCTTAGGAATCTATGCTAGTGAAATGGTGACTGTGAACATGCCAAGAATTGTGCATTTCAGAAACCAAAAGCGAAACAGATCGACATTTGTACCTTTACCCAACTTGTAGGCCAGACTGCATTCAGGAAATTAACCTTCATTCTTGCGCCTTGAATTACTAGGCCATTCTTGTCAAGGATAAAGAAGACTCTTTCGTGCCCTTGAGTTTCATTTGGTATAGTTCCTCCAATAAGACCATAAAGTGGTCTTTTCTGTAGTGTAGTGGTAATCACATTCGCCTAACACGCGAAAGGTCCCCGGTTCGAAACCGGGCAGAAACATGCAGCTTAATCTCCAATGTGCAGCTCATGGAGAGACTGTTGCAAATGTGGTTCCAAACGATTGGCTGTTAGATACTGTAGCATGGATGGACTCAGCCATAATGTGGAAGCAACAGAGTGCGATTGGAAGAAGGTCTTTTGTCTCCCGGAAAGTCCAAGACCCTAAAGACAGAGATACGTAAATTCTTCTTCCTATTGTAAACACTGAGGATTTTATTTTTTTTAAACAGCAAAAATTCTGGTTATCGATCCTCGTTATTATAGTGGTCAGTATCTCTGCCTGTCATGCGGAAGACCAGGGTTTGATTCCCTGACGGGGAGTTTGGCAGTACTTAACCAACCTTTAAAGTGACTTACAAATCTGCTGTTTAAAAATGTGATGATGCAAAGTGAGCACTATGGTGAATTAATCACATGACACTCATGCACAGTTTCTGTAGTGTAGTGGTTATCACGTTCGCCTCACACGCGAAAGGTCCCCAGTTCGAAACTGGGCAGAAGCATTTTCGTAGGAATTTGGCAGGGACTTGTCTCTGGTAATCTGAAAGCACTTGATGCAGTGAGGGAAAGGAAATTCTACAAAGACTTTGATGGGGCCGAAACTAGCTCTGTCTCTTTGATTGTCACATGCAATCTACAACTACCAGGGAGATTCCTAGTAAACTGGACAAGAATCATCAGAACAGTCTAAGATTTGGGCGTCTCATTACATGTCATCAAAAACTGATTGGGAGATTCCAAGCAAACTTACTGCCTCAAGAAATAAATGGTTTCCGAGTATCACTGACCCAATAGCCAACACACATGAGTTATCTTTGTGCTTGACTGCACAAGAAGGGCTCTGGTATAATGCTCTACTGTGACTAACAAGATCTCAATGTTAGGAGTGGGATTTGAACCCACGCCTCCATTCGGAGACCAGAAGTCCCCTTGCTTGGGAAGGCAACTTTGCGTCCTTGAGTCTGGCGCCTTTGACCGCTCGGCCATCCTGACAGCTTACACTGCCTTTCGCATTGGAATGTCCATATTTTGTGAAGTACTAGGGTTGAAGCCAATTAACAGCACAAGCAGCAGCTGTGCACCTCAGAAGGCTGTTAAAAACATATTTTTTACTAGAAAATATGATTTCTGCATAATCACTTTAAGACAACGTTTTCATTCAGAGGACAAGTCTGTAGCACTCAAGAGCCAAATCCGAGGAATGGTTTGAACAAACAGTATGGTTGGAAGATAGTGCAATGTTTTACACTTATTACTACTTGTTGGGATATGAACTCCACACCTTCCAAAAATACAAGCACCCAACGTGGGGCTTGAACCCACGACCCTGAAGACTCATGCTCTACCGACTGAGCTAGCCGGGCAAGCTTCACTAACCCTGTATAGGGTAAGTGACTACTTTTGCTAATTTCTACACACTTTACATATGGCCTCCCTGCTGCACATCAGTAATGTCAAATTATGCAGGAGGTGAGTGCCCACTGCTGAAAATCACAATCAAATTACACAAAGTCTTGCCTTTGACAGGTGTGATCATTCAAACATCAATATCACCAAACATAAGGCCTTCTGAATACCAGCACTCCCCTGAGACCTGCAAGGACTTTTTGTATATTTTACATATAAGCATTTAGCATATTTTGTAAGCACTTAAAGGGCAATGAAGTAAATATGGTAACTTTGTTTACAGTATTTCTTCTTTACCACTCATGGGCAAGGAACCAAATATGGTAATATCGCAAAACATTTTGTACGCAACTGGGTTGCGGGAGGAAAGACACTATATGGACTTGTTCAAGTCTTAGGAATCTATGCTAGTGAAATGGTGACTGTGAACATGCCAAGAATTGTGCATTTCAGAAACCAAAAGCGAAACAGATCGACATTTGTACCTTTACCCAACTTGTAGGCCAGACTGCATTCAGGAAATTAACCTTCATTCTTGCGCCTTGAATTACTAGGCCATTCTTGTCAAGGATAAAGAAGACTCTTTCGTGCCCTTGAGTTTCATTTGGTATAGTTCCTCCAATAAGACCATAAAGTGGTCTTTGCACAGTTTCTGTAGTGTAGTGGTAATCACATTCGCCTAACACGCGAAAGGTCCCCGGTTCGAAACCGGGCAGAAACATGCAGCTTAATCTCCAATGTGCAGCTCATGAAGAGACTGTTGCGAATGTGGTTCCAAACGATTGGCTGTTAGATACTGTAGCATGGATGGACTCAGCCATAATGTGGAAGCAACAGAGTGCGATTGGAAGAAAGACTTTTGTCTCCCGGAGAGTCCAAGACCCTAAAGACAGAGATCCGTAAATTCTTCTTCCTATTGTAAACACTGAGGATTTTATTTTTTTGAAACAGCAAAAATTCTGGTTATCGATCCTCGTTATTATAGTGGTCAGTATCTCTGCCTGTCATGCGGAAGACCAGGGTTTGATTCCCTGACGGGGAGTTTGGCAGTACTTAACCAACCTTTAAAGTGACTTACAAATCTGCTGTTTAAAAATGTGATGATGCAAAGTGAGCACTATGGTGAATTAATCACATGACACTCATGCACAGTTTCTGTAGTGTAGTGGTTATCACGTTCGCCTCACACGCGAAAGGTCCCCAATTCGAAACTGGGCAGAAACATTTTCGTAGGAATTAGGTAAGGGACTTGTCTCTGGTAATCTGAAAGCACTTGATGCAGTGAGGGAAAGGAAATTCTACAAAGACTTTGATGGGGCCGAAACTAGCTCTGTCTCTTTGATTGTCACATGCAATCTACAACTACCAGGGAGATTCCTAGTAAACTGGACAAGAATCATCAGAACAGTCTAAGATTTGGGCGTCTCATTACATGTCATCAAAAACTGATTGGGAGATTCCAAGCAAACTTACTGCCTCATGAAATAAATGGTTTCCGAGTATCACTGACCCAATAGCCAACACACATGAGTTATCTTTGTGCTTGACTGCACAAGAAGGGCTCTGGTATAATGCTCTACTGTGACCAACAAGATCTCAATGTCAGGAGTGGGATTTGAACCCACGCCTCCTTTCGGAGACCAGAAGTCCCCTTGCTTGGGAAGGCAACTTTGCGTCCTTGAGTCTGGCGCCTTTGACCGCTCGGCCATCCTGACAGCTTACACTGCCTTTCGCATTGGAATGTCCATATTTTGTGAAGTACTAGGGTTGAAGCCAATTAACAGCACAAGCAGCAGCTGTGCACCTCAGAAGGCTGTTAAAAACATATTTTTTACTAGAAAATATGATTTCTGCATAGTCACTTTAAGACAACGTTTTCATTCAGAGGACAAGTCTGTAGCACTCAAGAGCCAAATCCGAGGAATGGTTTGAACAAACAGTATGGTTGGAAGATAGTGCAATGTTTTACACTTATTACTACTTGTTGGGATATGAACTCCACACCTTCCAAAAATACAAGCGCCCAACGTGGGGCTCGAACCCACGACCCTGGGATTAAGAGTCTCATGTCCTACCGACTGAGCTAGCCGGGCAAGCTTCACTAACCCTGTATAGGGTAAGTGACTACTTTTGCTAATTTCTACACACTTTACATATGGCCTCCCTGCTGCACATCAGTAATGTCAAATTATGCAGGAGGTGAGTGCCCACTGCTGAAAATCACAATCAAATTACACAAAGTCTTGCCTTTGACAGGTGTGATCATTCAAACATCAATATCACCAAACATAAGGCCTTCTGAATACCAGCACTCCCCTGAGACCTGCAAGGACTTTTTGTATATTTTACATATAAGCATTTAGCATATTTTGTAAGCACTTAAAGGGCAATGAAGTAAATATGGTAACTTTGTTTACAGTATTTCTTCTTTACCACTCATGGGCAAGGAACCAAATATGGTAATATCGCAAAACATTTTGTACGCAACTGGGTTGCAGGAGGAAAGACACTATATGGACTTGTTCAAGTCTTAGGAATCTATGCTAGTGAAATGGTGACTGTGAACATGCCAAGAATTGTGCATTTCAGAAACCAAAAGCGAAACAGATCGACATTTGTACCTTTACCCAACTTGTAGGCCAGACTGCATTCAGGAAATTAACCTTCATTCTTGCGCCTTGAATTACTAGGCCATTCTTGTCAAGGATAAAGAAGACTCTTTCGTGCCCTTGAGTTTCATTTGGTATAGTTCCTCCAATAAGACCATAAAGTGGTCTTTGCACAGTTTCTGTAGTGTAGTGGTAATCACATTCGCCTAACACGCGAAAGGTCCCCGGTTCGAAACCGGGCAGAAAACATGCAGCTTAATCTCCAATGTGCAGCTCATGAAGAGACTGTTGCGAATGTGGTTCCAAACGATTGGCTGTTAGATACTGTAGCATGGATGGACTCAGCCATAATGTGGAAGCAACAGAGTGCGATTGGAAGAAAGACTTTTGTCTCCCGGAGAGTCCAAGACCCTAAAGACAGAGATCCGTAAATTCTTCTTCCTATTGTAAACACTGAGGATTTTATTTTTTTGAAACAGCAAAAATTCTGGTTATCGATCCTCGTTATTATAGTGGTCAGTATCTCTGCCTGTCATGCGGAAGACCAGGGTTTGATTCCCTGACGGGGAGTTTGGCAGTACTTAACCAACCTTTAAAGTGACTTACAAATCTGCTGTTTAAAAAATGTGATGATGCAAAGTGAGCACTATGGTGAATTAATCACATGACACTCATGCACAGTTTCTGTAGTGTAGTGGTTATCACGTTCGCCTCACACGCGAAAGGTCCCCAATTCGAAACTGGGCAGACACATTTTCGTAGGAATTAGGTAAGGGACTTGTCTCTGGTAATCTGAAAGCACTTGATGCAGTGAGGGAAAGGAAATTCTACAAAGACTTTGATGGGGCCGAAACTAGCTCTGTCTCTTTGATTGTCACATGCAATCTACAACTACCAGGGAGATTCCTAGTAAACTGGACAAGAATCATCAGAACAGTCTAAGATTTGGGCGTCTCATTACATGTCATCAAAAACTGATTGGGAGATGCCAAGCAAACTTACTGCCTCATGAAATAAATGGTTTCCGAGTATCACTGACCCAATAGCCAACACACATGAGTTATCTTTGTGCTTGACTGCACAAGAAGGGCTCTGGTATAATGCTCTACTGTGACCAACAAGATCTCAATGTCAGGAGTGGGATTTGAACCCACGCCTCCATTCGGAGACCAGAAGTCCTCTTGCTTGGGAAGGCAACTTTGCGTCCTTGAGTCTGGCGCCTTTGACTGCTCGGCCATCCTGACAGCTTACACTGCCTTTCGCATTGGAATGTCCATATTTTGTGAAGTACTAGGGTTGAAGCCAATTAACAGCACAAGCAGCAGCTGTGCACCTCAGAAGGCTGTTAAAAACATATTTTTTACTAGAAAATATGATTTCTGCATAGTCACTTTAAGACAACGTTTTCATTCAGAGGACAAGTCTGTAGCACTCAAGAGCCAAATCCGAGGAATGGTTTGAACAAACAGTATGGTTGGAAGATAGTGCAATGTTTTACACTTATTACTACTTGTTGGGATATGAACTCCACACCTTCCAAAAATACAAGCTCCCAACATGGGGCTCGAACCCACGACCCTGAGATTAAGAGTCTCATGCTCTACCGACTGAGCTAGCCGGGCAAGCTTCACTAACCCTGTATAGGGTAAGTGACTACTTTTGATAATTTCTACACACTTTACATATGGCCTCCCTGCTGCACATCAGTAATGTCAAATTATGCCGACTGATCTGGTCTAGGTTCTTTTATGTCACACGAGAAGACTTACTTGGATATAGCCAAAGCATACACTGGAGATGGAAGTTGTCTCAAAAAAGGCCTTTATTGCCGTTGTTCCTAGTTACAAAGTTACAGAACAGAATAACCAGCTGGTGACTTCAGAGAAAGAGAAGAAGTGAAGTCCAGACCCCCGTCCACCGTTCTCTTTTATCCTCGTCCTGCACTTCTCTCCGTAGAGAGGGTGACAGCCTACCAGTGAATCAGTTGTTTGGTCTATGTGCGTGTACTTTATCTGTCCTTCACATTTATGTTCAGAATGTTTATGGTGTTGCCTGTTACCGTGACCTGGCATCTTGTTCTGTAGCCTGTTAGCAAAGCATGAGTCAGGAGTTCAGATATCGCTGCAACCCTTACAAGGAGGTGAGTGCCCACTGCTGAAAATCACAATCAAATTACACAAAGTCTTGCCTTTGACAGGTGTGATCATTCAAACATCAATATCACCAAACATAAGGCCTTCTGAATACCAGCACTCCCCTGAGACCTGCAAGGACTTTTTGTATATTTTACATATAAGCATTTAGCATATTTTGTAAGCACTTAAAGGGCAATGAAGTAAATATGGTAACTTTGTTTACAGTATTTCTTCTTTACCACTCATGGGCAAGGAACCAAATATGGTAATATCGCAAAACATTTTGTACGCAACTGGGTTGCGGGAGGAAAGACACTATATGGACTTGTTCAAGTCTTAGGAATCTATGCTAGTGAAATGGTGACTGTGAACATGCCAAGAATTGTGCATTTCAGAAACCAAAAGCGAAACAGATCGACATTTGTACCTTTACCCAACTTGTAGGCCAGACTGCATTCAGGAAATTAACCTTCATTCTTGCGCCTTGAATTACTAGGCCATTCTTGTCAAGGATAAAGAAGACTCTTTCGTGCCCTTGAGTTTCATTTGGTATAGTTCCTCCAATAAGACCATAAAGTGGTCTTTGCACAGTTTCTGTAGTGTAGTGGTAATCACATTCGCCTAACACGCGAAAGGTCCCCGGTTTGAAACCGGGCAGAAACATGCAGCTTAATCTCCAATGTGCAGCTCATGAAGAGACTGTTGCGAATGTGGTTCCAAACGTTTGGCTGTTAGATACTGTAGCATGGATGGACTCAGCCATAATGTGGAAGCAACAGAGTGCGATTGGAAGAAAGACTTTTGTCTCCCGGAGAGTCCAAGACCCTAAAGACAGAGATCCGTAAATTCTTCTTCCTATTGTAAACACTGAGGATTTTATTTTTTTTTAAACAGCAAAAATTCTGGTTATCGATCCTCGTTATTATAGTGGTCAGTATCTCTGCCTGTCATGCGGAAGACCAGGGTTTGATTCCCTGACGGGGAGTTTGGCAGTACTTAACCAACCTTTAAAGTGACTTACAAATCTGCTGTTTAAAAAATGTGATGATGCAAAGTGAGCACTATGGTGAATTAATCACATGACACTCATGCACAGTTTCTGTAGTGTAGTGGTTATCACGTTCGCCTCACACGCGAAAGGTCCCCAATTCGAAACTGGGCAGACACATTTTCGTAGGAATTAGGTAAGGGACTTGTCTCTGGTAATCTGAAAGCACTTGATGCAGTGAGGGAAAGGAAATTCTACAAAGACTTTGATGGGGCCGAAACTAGCTCTGTCTCTTTGATTGTCACATGCAATCTACAACTACCAGGGATATTCCTAGTAAACTGGACAAGAATCATCAGAACAGTCTAAGATTTGGCCGTCTCATTACATGTCATCAAAAACTGATTGGGAGATTCCAAGCAAACTTACTGCCTCATGAAATAAATGGTTTCCGAGTATCACTGACCCAATAGCCAACACACATGAGTTATCTTTGTGCTTGACTGCACAAGAAGGGCTCTGGTATAATGCTCTACTGTGACCAACAAGATCTCAATGTCAGGAGTGGGATTTGAACCCACGCCTCCATTCGGATACTAGAAGTCCCCTTGCTTGGGAAGGCAACTTTGCGTCCTTGAGTCTGGCGCCTTTGACCGCTCGGCCATCCTGACAGCTTACACTGCCTTTCGCATTGGAATGTCCATATTTTGTGAAGTACTAGGGTTGAAGCCAATTAACAGCACAAGCAGCAGCTGTGCACCTCAGAAGGCTGTTAAAAACATATTTTTTACTAGAAAATATGATTTCTGCATAGTCACTTTAAGACAACGTTTTCATTCAGAGGACAAGTCTGTAGCACTCAAGAGCCAAATCCGAGGAATGGTTTGAACAAACAGTATGGTTGGAAGATAGTGCAATGTTTTACACTTATTACTACTTGTTGGGATATGAACTCCACACCTTCCAAAAATACAAGCTCCCAACATGGGGCTCGAACCCACGACCCTGAGATTAAGAGTCTCATGCTCTACCGACTGAGCTAGCCGGGCAAGCTTCACTAACCCTGTATAGGGTAAGTGACTACTTTTGCTAATTTCTACACACTTTACATATGGCCTCCCTGCTGCACATTAGTAATGTCAAATTATGCCGACTGATCTGGTCTAGGTTCTTTTATGTCACACGAGAAGACTTACTTGGATATAGCCAAAGCATACACTGGAGATGGAAGTTGTCTCAAAAAAGGCCTTTATTGCCGTTGTTCCTAGTTACAAAGTTACAGAACAGAATAACCAGCTGGTGACTTCAGAGAAAGAGAAGAAGTGAAGTCCAGACCCCCGTCCACCGTTCTCTTTTATCCTCGTCCTGCACTTCTCTCCGTAGAGAGGGTGACAGCCTACCAGTGAATCAGTTGTTTGGTCTATGTGCGTGTACTTTATCTGTCCTTCACATTTATGTTCAGAATGTTTATGGTGTTGCCTGTTACCGTGACCTGGCATCTTGTTCTGTAGCCTGTTAGCAAAGCATGAGTCAGGAGTTCAGATATCGCTGCAACCCTTACAAGGAGGTGAGTGCCCACTGCTGAAAATCACAATCAAATTACACAAAGTCTTGCCTTTGACAGGTGTGATCATTCAAACATCAATATCACCAAACATAAGGCCTTCTGAATACCAGCACTCCCCTGAGACCTGCAAGGACTTTTTGTATATTTTACATATAAGCATTTAGCATATTTTGTAAGCACTTAAAGGGCAATGAAGTAAATATGGTAACTTTGTTTACAGTATTTCTTCTTTACCACTCATGGGCAAGGAACCAAATATGGTAATATCGCAAAACATTTTGTACGCAACTGGGTTGCGGGAGGAAAGACACTATATGGACTTGTTCAAGTCTTAGGAATCTATGCTAGTGAAATGGTGACTGTGAACATGCCAAGAATTGTGCATTTCAGAAACCAAAAGCGAAACAGATCGACATTTGTACCTTTACCCAACTTGTAGGCCAGACTGCATTCAGGAAATTAACCTTCATTCTTGCGCCTTGAATTACTAGGCCATTCTTGTCAAGGATAAAGAAGACTCTTTCGTGCCCTTGAGTTTCATTTGGTATAGTTCCTCCAATAAGACCATAAAGTGGTCTTTGCACAGTTTCTGTAGTGTAGTGGTAATCACATTCGCCTAACACGCGAAAGGTCCCCGGTTTGAAACCGGGCAGAAACATGCAGCTTAATCTCCAATGTGCAGCTCATGAAGAGACTGTTGCGAATGTGGTTCCAAACGTTTGGCTGTTAGATACTGTAGCATGGATGGACTCAGCCATAATGTGGAAGCAACAGAGTGCGATTGGAAGAAAGACTTTTGTCTCCCGGAGAGTCCAAGACCCTAAAGACAGAGATCCGTAAATTCTTCTTCCTATTGTAAACACTGAGGATTTTATTTTTTTTTAAACAGCAAAAATTCTGGTTATCGATCCTCGTTATTATAGTGGTCAGTATCTCTGCCTGTCATGCGGAAGACCAGGGTTTGATTCCCTGACGGGGAGTTTGGCAGTACTTAACCAACCTTTAAAGTGACTTACAAATCTGCTGTTTAAAATATGTGATGATGCAAAGTGAGCACTATGGTGAATTAATCACATGACACTCATGCACAGTTTCTGTAGTGTAGTGGTTATCACGTTCGCCTCACACGCGAAAGGTCCCCAGTTCGAAACTGGGCAGAAACATTTTCGTAGGAATTTGGCAGGGACTTGTCTCTGGTAATCTGAAAGCAGTTGATGCAGTGAGGGAAAGGAAATTCTACAAAGACTTTGATGGGGCCGAAACTAGCTCTGTCTCTTTGATTGTCACATGCAATCTACAACTACCAGGGAGATTCCTACTAAACTGGACAAGAATCATCAGAACAGTCTAAGATTTGGGCGTCTCATTACATGTCATCAAAAACTGATTGGGAGATTCCAAGCAAACTTACTGCCTCATGAAATAAATGGTTTCCGAGTATCACTGACCCAATAGCCAACACACATGAATTATCTTTGTGCTTGACTGCACAAGAAGGGCTCTGGTATAATGCTCTACTGTGACCAACAAGATCTCAATGTCAGGAGTGGGATTTGAACCCACGCCTCCATTCGGAGACCAGAAGTCCCCTTGCTTGGGAAGGCAACTTTGCGTCCTTGAGTCTGGCGCCTTTGACCGCTCGGCCATCCTGACAGCTTACACTGCCTTTCGCATTGGAATGTCCATATTTTGTGAAGTACTAGGGTTGAAGCCAATTAACAGCACAAGCAGCAGCTGTGCACCTCAGAAGGCTGTTAAAAACATATTTTTTACTAGAAAATATGATTTCTGCATAGTCACTTTAAGACAACGTTTTCATTCAGAGGACAAGTCTGTAGCACTCAAGAGCCAAATCCGAGGAATGGTTTGAACAAACAGTATGGTTGGAAGATAGTGCAATGTTTTACACTTATTACTACTTGTTGGGATATGAACTCCACACCTTCCAAAAATACAAGCGCCCAATGTGGGGCTCGAACCCACGACCCTGAGATCAAGAGTCTCATGCTCTACCGACTGAGCTAGCCGGGCAAGCTTCACTAACCCTGTATAGGGTAAGTGACTACTTTTGCTAATTTCTACACACTTTACATATGGCCTCCCTGCTGCACATCAGTAATGTCAAATTATGCAGGAGGTGAGTGCCCACTGCTGAAAATCACAATCAAATTACACAAAGTCTTGCCTTTGACAGGTGTGATCATTCAAACATCAATATCACCAAACATAAGGCCTTCTGAATACCAGCACTCCCCTGAGACCTGCAAGGACTTTTTGTATATTTTACATATAAGCATTTAGCATATTTTGTAAGCACTTAAAGGGCAATGAAGTAAATATGGTAACTTTGTTTACAGTATTTCTTCTTTACCACTCATGGGCAAGGAACCAAATATGGTAATATCGCAAAACATTTTGTACGCAACTGGGTTGCGGGAGGAAAGACACTATATGGACTTGTTCAAGTCTTAGGAATCTATGCTAGTGAAATGGTGACTGTGAACATGCCAAGAATTGTGCATTTCAGAAACCAAAAGCGAAACAGATCGACATTTGTACCTTTACCCAACTTGTAGGCCAGACTGCATTCAGGAAATTAACCTTCATTCTTGCGCCTTGAATTACTAGGCCATTCTCGTCAAGGATAAAGAAGACTCTTTCGTGCCCTTGAGTTTCATTTGGTATAGTTCCTCCAATAAGACCATAAAGTGGTCTTTGCACAGTTTCTGTAGTGTAGTGGTAATCACATTCGCCTAACACGCGAAAGGTCCCCGGTTCGAAACCGGGCAGAAACATGCAGCTTAATCTCCAATGTGCAGCTCATGAAGAGACTGTTGCGAATGTGGTTCCAAACGATTGGCTGTTAGATACTGTAGCATGGATGGACTCAGCCATAATGTGGAAGCAACAGAGTGCGATTGGAAGAAAGACTTTTGTCTCCCGGAGAGTCCAAGACCCTAAAGACAGAGATACGTAAATTCTTCTTCCTATTGTAAACACTGAGGATTTTATTTTTTTTAAACAGCAAAAATTCTGGTTATCGAGCCTCGTTATTATAGTGGTCAGTATCTCTGCCTGTCATGCGGAAGACCAGGGTTTGATTCCCTGACGGGGAGTTTGGCAGTACTTAACCAACCTTTAAAGTGACTTACAAATCTGCTGTTTAAAAAATGTGATGATGCAAAGTGAGCACTATGGTGAATTAATCACATGACACTCATGCACAGTTTCTGTAGTGTAGTGGTTATCACGTTTGCCTCACACGCGAAAGGTCCCCAGTTCGAAACTGGGCAGAAACAATTTCGCAGGAATTTGGCAGGGACTTGTCTCTGGTAATCTGAAAGCACTTGATGCAGTGAGGGAAAAGGAAATTCTACAAAGACTTTGATGGGGCCGAAACTAGCTCTGTCTCTTTGATTGTCACATGCAATCTACAACTACCAGGGAGATTCCTAGTAAACTGGACAAGAATCATCAGAACAGTCTAAGATTTGGGCGTCTCATTACATGTCATCAAAAACTGATTGGGAGATTCCAAGCAAACTTACTGCCTCATGAAATAAATGGTTTCCGAGTATCACTGACCCAATAGCCAACACACATGAGTTATCTTTGTGCTTGACTGCACAAGAAGGGCTCTGGTATAATGCTCTACTGTGACCAACAAGATCTCAATGTCAGGAGTGGGATTTGAACCCACGCCTCCATTCGGAGACCAGAAGTCCCCTTGCTTGGGAAGGCAACTTTGCGTCCTTGAGTCTGGCGCCTTTGACCGCTCGGCCATCCTGACAGCTTACACTGCCTTTCGCATTGGAATGTCCATATTTTGTGAAGTACTAGGGTTGAAGCCAATTAACAGCACAAGCAGCAGCTGTGCACCTCAGAAGGCTGTTAAAAACATATTTTTTACTAGAAAATATGATTTCTGCATAGTCACTTTAAGACAACGTTTTCATTCAGAGGACAAGTCTGTAGCACTCAAGAGCCAAATCCGAGGAATGGTTTGAACAAACAGTATGGTTGGAAGATAGTGCAATGTTTTACACTTATTACTACTTGTTGGGATATGAACTCCACACCTTCCGAAAATACAAGCGCCCAACGTGGGGCTCGAACCCACGACCCTGAGATTAAGAGTCTCATGCTCTACCGACTGAGCTAGCCGGGCAAGCTTCACTAACCCTGTATAGGGTAAGTGACTACTTTTGCTAATTTCTACACACTTTACATATGGCCTCCCTGCTGCACATCAGTAATGTCAAATTATGCAGGAGGTGAGTGCCCACTGCTGAAAATCACAATCAAATTACACAAAGTCTTGCCTTTGACAGGTGTGATCATTCAAACATCAATATCACCAAACATAAGGCCTTCTGAATACCAGCACTCCCCTGAGACCTGCAAGGACTTTTTGTATATTTTACATATAAGCATTTAGCATATTTTGTAAGCACTTAAAGGGCAATGAAGTAAATATGGTAACTTTGTTTACAGTATTTCTTCTTTACCACTCATGGGCAAGGAACCAAATATGGTAATATCGCAAAACATTTTGTACGCAACTGGGTTGCGGGAGGAAAGACACTATATGGACTTGTTCAAGTCTTAGGAATCTATGCTAGTGAAATGGTGACTGTGAACATGCCAAGAATTGTGCATTTCAGAAACCAAAAGCGAAACAGATCGACATTTGTACCTTTACCCAACTTGTAGGCCAGACTGCATTCAGGAAATTAACCTTCATTCTTGCGCCTTGAATTACTAGGCCATTCTTGTCAAGGATAAAGAAGACTCTTTCGTGCCCTTGAGTTTCATTTGGTATAGTTCCTCCAATAAGACCATAAAGAGGTCTTTGCACAGTTTCTGTAGTGTGGTGGTAATCACATTCGCCTAACACGCGAAAGGTCCCCGGTTCGAAACCGGGCAGAAACATGCAGCTTAATCTCCAATGTGCAGCTCATGAAGAGACTGTTGCGAATGTGGTTCCAAACGATTGGCTGTTAGATACTGTAGCATGGATGGACTCAGCCATAATGTGGAAGCAACAGAGTGCGATTGGAAGAAAGACTTTTGTCTCCCGGAGAGTCCAAGACCCTAAAGACAGAGATACGTAAATTCTTCTTCCTATTGTAAACACTGAGGATTTTATTTTTTTTAAACAGCAAAAATTCTGGTTATCGATCCTCGTTATTATAGTGGTCAGTATCTCTGCCTGTCATGCGGAAGACCAGGGTTTGATTCCCTGACGGGGAGTTTGGCAGTACTTAACCAACCTTTAAAGTGACTTACAAATCTGCTGTTTAAAAAATGTGATGATGCAAAGTGAGCACTATGGTGAATTAATCACATGACACTCATGCACAGTTTCTGTAGTGTAGTGGTTATCACGTTAGCCTCACAAGCGAAAGGTCCCCAGGTCGAAACTGGGCAGAAACATTTTCGTAGGAATTTGGCAGGGACTTGTCTCTGGTAATCTGAAAGCACTTGATGCAGTGAGGGAAAGGAAATTCTACAAAGACTTTGATGGGCCGAAACTAGCTCTGTCTCTTTGATTGTCACATGCAATCTACAACTACCAGGGAGATTCCTAGTAAACTGGACAAGAATCATCAGAACAGTCTAAGATGTGGGCGTCTCATTACATGTCATCAAAAACTGATTGGGAGATTCCAAGCAAACTTACTGCCTCATGAAATAAATGGTTTCCGAGTATCACTGACCCAATAGCCAACACACATGAGTTATCTTTGTGCTTGACTGCACAAGAAGGGCTCTGGTATAATGCTCTACTGTGACCAACAAGATCTCAGTGTCAGGAGTGGAATTTGAACCCACGCCTCCATTCGGAGATCAGAAGTCCCCTTGCTTGGGAAGGCAACTTTGCGTCCTTGAGTCTGGCGCCTTTGACCGCTCGGCCATCCTGACAGCTTTCACTGCCTTTCGCATTGGAATGTCCATATTTTGTGAAGTACTAGGGTTGAAGCCAATTAACAGCACAAGCAGCAGCTGTGCACCTCAGAAGGCTGTTAAAAACATATTTTTTACTAGAAAATATGATTTCTGCATAGTCACTTTAAGACAACGTTTTCATTCAGAGGACAAGTCTGTAGCACTCAAGAGCCAAATCCGAGGAATGGTTTGAACAAACAGTATGGTTGGAAGATAGTGCAATGTTTTACACTTATTACTACTTGTTGGGATATGAACTCCACACCTTCCAAAAATACAAGCGCCCAACGTGGGGCTCCAACCCACGACCCTGAGATTAAGAGCCTCATGCTCTACCGACTGAGCTAGCCGGGCAAGCTTCACTAACCCTGTATAGGGTAAGTGACTACTTTTGCTAATTTCTACACACTTTACATATGGCCTCCCTGCTGCACATCAGTAATGTCAAATTATGCAGGAGGTGAGTGCCCACTGCTGAAAATCACAATCAAATTACACAAAGTCTTGCCTTTGACAGGTGTGATCATTCAAACATCAATATCACCAAACATAAGGCCTTCTGAATACCAGCACTCCCCTGAGACCTGCAAGGACTTTTTGTATATTTTACATATAAGCATTTAGCATATTTTGTAAGCACTTAAAGGGCAATGAAGTAAATATGGTAACTTTGTTTACAGTATTTCTTCTTTACCACTCATGGGCAAGGAACCAAATATGGTAATATCGCAAAACATTTTGTACGCAACTGGGTTTGCGGGAGGAAAGACACTATATGGACTTGGTCAAGTCTTAGGAATCTATGCTAGTGAAATGGTGACTGTGAACATGCCAAGAATTGTGCATTTCAGAAACCAAAAGCGAAACAGATCGACATTTGTACCTTTACCCAACTTGTAGGCCAGACTGCATTCAGGAAATTAACCTTCATTCTTGCGCCTTGAATTACTAGGCCATTCTCGTCAAGGATAAAGAAGACTCTTTCGTGCCCTTGAGTTTCATTTGGTATAGTTCCTCCAATAAGACCATAAAGTGGTCTTTGCACAGTTTCTGTAGTGTAGTGGTAATCACATTTGCCTAACACGCGAAAGGTCCCCGGTTCGAAACCGGGCAGAAACATGCAGCTTAATCTCCAATGTGCAGCTCATGAAGAGACTGTTGCGAATGTGGTTCCAAACGATTGGCTGTTAGATACTGTAGCATGGATGGACTCAGCCATAATGTGGAAGCAACAGAGTGCGATTGGAAGAAAGACTTCTGTCTCCCGGAGAGTCCAAGACCCTAAAGACAGAGATCCGTAAATTCTTCTTCGTATTGTAAACACTGAGGATTTTATTTTTTTTAAACAGCAAAAATTCTGGTTATCGAGCCTCGTTATTATAGTGGTCAGTATCTCTGCCTGTCATGCGGAAGACCAGGGTTTGATTCCCTGACGGGGAGTTTGGCAGTACTTAACCAACCTTTAAAGTGACTTACAAATCTGCTGTTTAAAAAATGTGATGATGCAAAGTGAGCACTATGGTGAATTAATCACAT